>SJYA01000207.1:0-167369 GCA_006410615.1 Neotragus moschatus
TACTTCTTCTTTTCCAACGTGGATTCCCTTTATTTCTTTTTCTTCCCTAATTGATGTCGCTAGGACTTCCAAAACTATGCTGAATAGAAGTGGCAAGAGTGGACATTCTTGCATTGTTCCTGATCTTAGGAGTGATTTCAGCTTTTCACTGTTCAATATGATGTTGGCTGGAGTTTTGTCACATATGGCAATAATAACAACAAATGTTTTGAGGTATGTTCTCTCTATGCCCACTTTCTGGAGAGTTTTTATCATAAATGGATGTTGCATTTTATCAAAAGCTTTTTCTGCATCTATTGAGATGATTATATGGCGTTTATTCTTCTGTTAATGTGGTGTATCACATTGATTGATTTGCAGCTATTGAAAAATCCTTGCATCCCAGGGATAAACCCCACTTGATCATGGTGTATGATCCTCTTAAAGTATTGTTGGATTCAGTTTGCTAGTATTCTGCTGAAGACTTTCATGTCTTCGTTCATCAGAGATATTGGCCTGTAATTTTATCTTTCATGTGGTATCTTTGCCTGCTTATGGTATCAGGATGATAGTGGTCTCATAGAATGAATTTGGAAGTGTTCCTTCTTCTGCAATTTTTTTTTAATAGTTTTGGAAGGATAAGTGTTAACTCTTATCTGAATGTTTGACAGAATTCAGCTGTGAAGCCATCTGGTCCTGGACTTCTGTTTGTAAAATAGAACTACCATATGATCCTACAATCCAATTCCTGGGCATACATACAGAGAAACCATAATTCAAAAAGATACATGCACTTCAATATTAATAACAGCAGCACTATTTACAATAGGCAAGACATGGAAACCACCTAAGTGTCCACCGACAGATGAATGGATAAAGAAGATGTGGTGCAGATACACAGTGAACTACTCCTCATTCATAAAAAGGAATGAAATAATGCCATCTGCAGCAACATGGATGGACCTTGAGACTGTCATACTAAGTGGAGTAAGACGGAAAGACAGACACCATATGACATCGCTTAGATGTGGAATCTAGAAAAAGGATACAAATGAACTTATTTACAGAACAGACATAGACACACAGACACAAAAACAAATTCAGGGTTGCCAAAGCAGAGGGGGGAGGGATAAATTAGGAGTTCGGGATTAACAGATATACACTACTATGTATAAAATCAACAGCAAGGACCTATAGTCTAGCACAGCAAACTATGCTCAACATCTTGTACTAACCTATGATGGAAGAGGATGTAAAAAACGAATATGCACGTATATACGTGTATGTGTATATATATGCATATGTATATATGTATACACACGGGCTTCCCTGGTGGCACAGATGTTAAAAGAATCTGTCTGCAATGTATGTAGGAGACCTGCGTTCAATCCTGGGTTGAAAAGACTCTCTGTATATATAACTGAACCACTTTACTGTATACCTGAAAGTACTACAATACTGCAAATCAAGTATATTTCAACAAAAATTAAAATGAATAAATAAAAATTAAAACAATAATACCCCCTCCCCCCAAAAAAAGAACTCAACCAGAAACAAACACACAGAGAGACAAGAAATTAGCCGTATATTTTAATTTGCTGATGAACACTTAAAATGTGGTTAGGAAAAGCTGCCCACAGTATACTCAGCTTCTCCTAAATAGAAAACAAGTTATTATTGGCTAAATTAGCAAGCTCCTCATCACTCAGGGCCTATTCTTCTTTGTTCTACCAATAGCAGGAAAGGAATACACAAATCATGGCAACTCTCCTACAGGCCATGTTTGAATACTGAGGACAGATATTGACCAGCAAGAGAGGGAGGAGCCGGGGTGCGGCAGCCTTGGAGACAGAATTGCCATCTCCACCTGTGAGCCCCAGCCTAAGTAAGTGTTAGTCGCTCAGTCATATCTGACTCTTTGTGATCCCATGGACTGTAGCCCACCAGGCTCCTCTGTCCATGGAATTCCCCAGGCAAGAACACTGGAGTATGTTGCCATTTCCTTCTCCAGAGGATCTTTCCAACCCAGGGATGGAACCTGGGTCTTCTGTATTGCAAGCAGATTCTTTACCGTCTGAGCCACCAGGGAAGCCCTTCCTTAAAACATACTTTGTTATCTGCTTACCTTGCAGCATAAGCCCAGGCAAGACATGGAAATGTCTTGTCCATTTGTCCATGAAAATGTCCAAAGTCAACACGGATGACTGGGAAGAGCAAAGATTCTCTCTGAAAAGGCAACTATTTTCCTTCACAAAGCAGCCAAACATCTCCATGCAACAAACTGAAGTTGATTTAGCAAATGCAGGGACACAATTTGGAAATCCAGACTCTTTTGTTCTTTTAATTTAGTCTGCCTAATCTTTTTTACCATTTAATTCTAATTATATATAGCCAGAAAATTAAGCTGAGGAAGAGTCAGTGAGCATTAATTAATGTCTAGTATTCCATTTGTTGAAGAAGAAACTCCAGTTAATGGGAATTTAACATAGCCACCCTGAAGCATGGGCAATGATGAAAGTTATGGGGGAGGACTATACTTTCAAAGGGCATTAAACCCACATAGACGTATGCTCTTTTCCATGGGTCATTTTAACCCCTATAAGGAGGCTAATTCCGTCCACACCTCTATTTCCTAGAACAGAACTATGAATACAGCAGATGCTCAAAAATATGTGTTAAATATCACTACATTTTCACAAAGAGGTCAATCTGGGAGTCGGGGCTGTATCACTTCCATGCACACAGCCAAATTTTCTCAGAAAGTCCATTGAGAATATGACATTTTCCAAAAAGCTTGAAGGAAAAGAGATGATGCCACAGAGAAACGACAGCAAGACTCCAATATGTGCAGGTGGCCTTCTGCCCAATCAAATATTCACATAAAGGCTTCTCAATGGCAGGATATTCTTGGCTCTATTTTCTGCCCCACCCTCCATAATACCATACCCTGTTCATTCCAGAAATCCAGGTGAGAGTTACACAAGGAAACTAAGAAGGCTACTCTACATCCACAACTGCTGCTGGAAATTAGTAAGGGTCAGTCCCCGTGGTCACTGGGTGTTATGAATCATCTGCATGGCACAAGCCCAATGCCTTTATATCCTATCATCCCTGGAAGTGCTCTTCCCACCATGGGTGCACAATTCACTCAATAGGATAGTCAACAAATATCTACCAAGTGCCTAGTGTGTGCTGGCACTGTGGCTGTATCGGGGATTGAGATGGCAAATGCTGTCATGGAGATTATTGTCAAAGAGGAAGATAAATACATTTGTAATATAGCATAGAAATGGAAACCATTCTCAAGAAATATAAAGTAGAAGGAGTGAGACCATGATGTGGGGGAGAAGCATTGACATTTTACACATGACAGTCATGGAAAGCCTGTCCGATGAGCTTCCATGGAAGCTGAGATCTATTTGAAAAAAAAGCACATGATTATCTCGAGGATGATTCTAGCAGAGAACTGCAAGTGCAAAGGGCCTGAGGCAGGAGCAAGCTTAAAGTGGTCTTTAAGACGGGCAGGGTGGTTGAAGAACAGTGAGCTAGGGACAGAATGACAGGCAATGAAGCCAGCGAGGTGGGCAGGTCACACAGAACCTTTCTAATCATTGTGAGGACTTCAGGTTCTGCTCTGACATTGACATAGAACATGGAAGTCGCTCAGTCGTGTCCGACTCTTTGCAACCCCATGGGCTGTAGCCTACCAGGCTCCTCCGTCCATGGAATTTTCGAGGCAAGAGTGCTGGAGTGGGTTGCCATTTCCTTCTCCAGGAGATCTTCCCGACCCAGGGATCGAACCCGGTCTCACACATTGTAGGCAGACGCTTTACCGTCTGAGCCACCAGAGGTTCTGCTCTAGGCACGCCTAGAAGGCATTAGAGTTTTAAGATTTCCTTTTGCAGATTGTAGGTCCCAAGTGGGGGCAGGGAAATGTCAGGAGACTGCTATAGTGATCCAGGAGAAGGATGATGATGGCCTGGACCAGGGTAGTGAATGGTGGGGTAGGGAACTAGATGGATCGTGGATGCATTTTCAAAGCAGAATTCACAGAATTTCCTGATGGATGGGACACAGAGTGAGAGGAATAGACAAGAGTGAAAGAATATGACTAAAGGATGGCTTGGACCAGTGGGTAAATGGAAAGACCATTTGATGACTTGATGATTATGACGACATGATGGTGATGTAGTACTAAAATGAAGAGTTCATCTCAGTTCTCCAAAGTTAAAAATTCGTGCTCACAGAATTAAGCAAGAAACCCATATGGAGCTCTCTGTAGGAAGCTGGTCTTCAGCTACTTGCTCGATGCAAAAGAACTGAACCAGTTATCTTGAGTTCCATGAACAAGGAAACGTAAATGACAGACAACAACAACACTGCCCATATTTGCCCTGCACACCCTCAGAGAACAAGTGACAAATCTTCAGGGCTCTGCTGGGCTGGGCAGTGGTTACTGCTAACAAGGCCCTCACAGAGGAGGCAGGGAGAGCCGGCAGGCACCACAGCCTGGTCTGGAGCCCTGGTCATTTATCATGGATCAGAGGCTACTGCTAAACAGGCCTCAGAAGTCAGGGGACCAAGTTGCAAAGCTTGCTCCTCCTAAGTGGGTGTTCACACCCTGGGGCGTGAACAGGTGGGATCCACTAGGTGTTGTGTATCCATTTTTAAATATCTTTTTTAAAATGTGTGATTACCTTTTATCAAAATCCAAAATACACAGAGTTAAGAACCAAATTGTCCTACAAGGCTTTTACAAAACAGCAGTCACCTCTAATCTTCCCTCAGCCCCACTGCCCACTTCCCAAAAGCAACTGCTTCTTTATTTACCTCCATACCTCCAAACAAACATGTCTAGGTCGCTACCTCATTTTTCACCTCTAGGCAACATCTTTCCACCTTGGAAGAAGAGAATTTACCTCTTGTTCTCTCGCCACCATACACCTAAATATGGACACACACACACACACACATGCATAGACTCAACACATACATACATGTGCACACATACATATACACACATAAACATCATCCCCAATCTTCCCAACAGAGCTGGCTATGTTACACTCCGTTTGGCCCAAAGTTGTTGTTGTTCAGTCACTAAGTCATGTCTGACTCTGTAACCCCATAGTCTGCAGCACACCAGGCTTCCCTGTCTTTCCCCATCTCCCGGAGCTTGCTCAAACTCAGGTCCATTGAGTCAGGGAAGCCATCCAACCGTCTCATCCTCCGCTGCCCTCTACTCAGTGTTTGCATGATGATGACCGTGCTAAATCATCCCAGTTGTCATCCCAGCTAAATCATCCAGATGCTCCACTTTTCTTTTTCTGTACATTTTGTATTTTCCAAACATAGTAACTACCTTGATTTCTGCCTTTCTTGTTTTCTACCCACTTTCAGTAAGTTATTAAGCAGAATCTAAACCTGTAATCTTTAAGTTCATAAGTTCATTCTCTCTCTGACTCTCTGTGGCTCCTGCACTCAGGGAGTTTTTAGTGGGAAAGGAGACAGTAGCCCCAGAGCAACATTTCAAAAACAAATTCACAAATAGCTCCTGAGAAAACAGCTTTCCCCAGTCGTGTGGAAAAGACCCAGCTGAGCATCTGGCACCAGTAGGTATTGCATTTCACTGGACTCAAGTTTTCGAAACAATTGAATAGATGAGCTCAGAGTGTCCCTTGCTTTTTTCTGCTTTTCTGCTCTGTTGAGAAAAGGGTCCCTTCTCAGTACTCCTTCAACTTGGCACCAGCCCTTCCTTTGGTGTTTGAACTCCACATAGAGCTAATGCTATGTCTGGGGGTCTTCCTCAGAACCAGCCCCTCCCACTGTCAAAAGGAGAACTATCAGTGCCACTGCCCCTTGGGTCACTGCATGTCATGGAAACAGGTCAGCCAGGGAAACACAGGGAACACGCTGAGCAAAGAGTATGGGAACATAACCTCTAATCCAAAGCTTTATTTTTCTCAGCAGGTGAAGAATAAAAAATAATATGATTGGCCTCTTCCCTGGCCAGTACACAGAAGCAACTACAAGTCTGTTCTTTGCTGGGTGGTGGCTTTCCTGCAGTGCCCAGGCTGCCTGGTCAGGTGCAAGGCTCCCAAATGGACCTGGTAAAAAGTCAGCACAAGGGAAGGACAGTCCCCAAAAGGCTGCAGAGCCTGTGACTTAGAAGGATGCCCTTGGAGTTTGGTAATCCTTATACCAGAATATTAATCTAGCAGGTGCCTTGGAGAGTCACAGGTGAGGGAAAAGGGCACAGGTATACAAATCCACACCAGTTGACATTGCTTATGACGAACACCATCATTTTGCTCAAGACCACTGTGGGATTCTGAAAGGAACAAAGCGAAAAGAGGGCAGATGGTGAATCTCAAGTCTTGTGGCTGGGGCCCCAGTGTTGACAGCAGGGCCCACTGGGAGCTGGTTTCCTCAGTGGTCCCCATCCCACCCCTGCCCAAACCTCCTGTGGGCTTGCCCAAGGGGCTCTGAAGCACTGCCCAGCCCTTTGTTTTTAAGGAATTGTGGTGTGAATAATAGATCTGGTAAGGATGCAGGAAGAAGAGAGAAAACAGCAGGAAACACACCAACTCCCATTCTCACCTACAAATCACAGTGTTAGTGCTGCCAGTCAGGCCCTGGAGGGTGGAAGGTTTTGTCCTTTCTCTCCCACTGATTCCTATTTGCAAGCAACTGCTGCTCCTTCCCAGGCCCCACGCCCAGGCAGCAAGAGGTTGGAGCAGGAAGAAGAGGCAGATGGAGGGGGCGGGCACTTCATTACTGGAGGTCTCCAAAGGAGCAGACTGCATATTTGCATTCTAGGAAGTATGTCTACTGGGGAGGGTTTTAAGCCTCTAACTCGCCAAGGCATTGCAGGCGCTTCAACAGACATATAGCTACAGACGCACACCCCCAGAGTCATAAACCCAAAGCGTATTTAGCTCCGTTTATACTCCAAATAGGGGCTTCCCAGGTGGCACAGTGGTAAAGAACTCACCTGAAAATGCAAAAGATGAGGGATCAATTCCCCGGTCAGGAAGATCCCCTGGAGAAGGAAATGGCAACCCCCCGCTGCAATATTCTTGCCTGAAAAATCCCATGTACAGAGGAGCCTGGCAGGCTACGGTCCATGGAGTTACAGAGAATCAGACACAAATTAGCATGCCTGCATGCACCCATACTCCAGATGTGGAAAAAGAGGCCTGTGAGGTGAGGTGACCTGTTCACGGCAGGCTGCATGCTAGACAGGACCTGAGACCATATGTCTCTTTCTCCCGCCCCAGCCATCTGCCTGCTGGGTGAATCCATCACAGGCCTGCTGGTGGGCACACCGAGGTGGGGGCAGGTGGAAAAGGCAGGGACTTTAGGCTCAGACAGACTCCATTGGAATCCTGGCTCTGTCACCACGGGCTGAGTGGCCTCGGACGAGTTGTTGATGCTCCCCAAGCCTCCATACGCTGAGGACAGTATCCCCTCCTCCCTGCATCGTTCCAAGGATTCTGTGGGATTCTACGTCTGTGCACTTGGCCCAGCACCCCAAGCACAGCACCTGTTCCTTTAAGTGGCAGCTGTTAGTAATTCTCACCTCATATTCAGATTTGTGGCAAATTTAGACGGTGTGGTCCATCCTGGCTGAGCCTTCATCTCTGGGTGGCTCCAGAGAGGGAGGCAGCTAACGGCACTGTCACTGGAAAGGCTCTTGACCAAAGAGTAGCAGAACACACTCTCACTGCAGCTTCCAGGTGGGGCTGTCAGCTCTGACTGGTCTGCAGAAATATTTGATGACAGTCTGGGATAAATTATAAAACGTCCATAATGTACATGGAACGGTCACGGTCATTTACTCCATGTATTGTCATGTATTTCTCAGCCTTTTGATGTGAACTCATTCCACGGCTCCATGGAAAAGTCAGTTTAACGCTACCCCAAGTCTCAGTCTCTGCATCCTAACCACCTCCTAACTGAGTCGTGAGGATTACATGATGCCAGATGTCCAAAGCCCTCAGCAAGTGCCTGACACCCTATGAGAGCTTGATAAAGACTTCTGGCTGTGCATATTGCAAAGACTATAGCAATGATTCAGCTGGCTTCCCAGGGACCAAGGAGGAGGGTCCACACATGTGATACAAGGCCTTCTGACTCACTGAGGATGAGCCCACTATGGAAGAGTGATGGGGGAACGGTCATTCATCCATCCACTCACTGGACGAACACTCACAGAGCCCCATGCTCTGTGTCTGGCCTGGCTGGCGGAACCCATGGATGACCAAGACCCAGTACCTGGTCTGCATGACTTTGCGTTTTGAGAAGTCTGAAGCTTTTCACTCCTATCACTGCACCGAAGGGTCAGATCCTACAGATCCTTTCTTAGAATCAAGATCTCCTGAGTGTTACTTTGGAAAGTCTCCACCAGTCTCTTAGTTCTGATTCAGTTGAATGACCTCTACCAGGGTGCCACTTCATATTTGCAATTAATACTGAGAATAATAGTATCACTCTTCAGCTCATGAACACTTAACGAGCACCCACTCTGTGCTCTCCAGGGCCAAGGGCCCACCACAGCTGTGGTTTCTGCCCAAGGGAGTTCACAGTCAAGCACAGCCCTCCCCTCTCCCCACCCCAGTGCCTGGCTCCCTCTGAGTCTCTCTCCCTACCAGCTCCCTGTTGCCAAGTGCAGCCTAGCAGATTTCCTCAGCCCCACCCCAAGCTCCGGCACTTCCTACACTGGGAGCTCTGTCTGTCCCCTACCCTCATCATGGCTCCTAAAAGCTCTAGTTCTAGGCCCAGGGGCCAAGTGATCACTTCCAGCCTGTTTCCAGGCAGCTGAGAAGCTTTTCAGGATACACTTGCTCACCTAGAGTCTCAGCCTCCTCCTCTGCAGACTCAGGAGCCTGGGGATTAAATGAGACACAGCATGAACTAGGCCTGTGCTCAATGGAGGCAGAGCCCCACCTTCTTCTTAGAGCCCTGCACTCTTGGGCCTACTGAACCCGTGCCCAGCACACCCTCTAAGCCCTCCTCCTCAGTTCACCTCTCTTAAGAAAAATATCTGGAGTCTCTCTACCAGGGCAGCCAGCATGCAACCTGCCCCCCGCCTCCCTACCAGGCCTGGTCTCCCAGAATAAATTATAGCAGGAGAAGTTGGGCTCATGAGCAACTGATTTTATATATCATTTGGAAAGAGAAGAATATTATTGTACTTTGTTTTCTTATGACTATTATCCCCATAAGAGCTCATTTCTACCTCTTAACAGGGGTTCACTTGGACTGATGAATAGGCTAAAAGCCTTTCTGCCCAATTTCAATTTATTCAGTGCAATACATGCTGTAAAACATTTAGCAAGAACATAAATGCTGTCACTGCAGGATGCTGCTGTTCTTCCCCAGAAACCTCCTCTCCACCTCGGGGGGAGGGCTCTGTGGAGACCACCCAGTGACCTCCGGGGAAGCAGGAAACAGCCTGGGTGTGTCACCTCTCCCCACCCCGAGTAGGACAGCTGACAATGTCTTTGGGACCTTGTCTAGTGGGGGCAGGAGGGCAGAGGGAAAGTCCTGTGGCTGAAAGTATCTTGGTTTCATCTAGAGGACCAGAAATTTGAGCCCTTGACCTGTGACTCCCCTTCCCAAACCAGTTCTCGTATGACGGACAGCATCATCTTCAGGCCCCAAATGTGCAACTTCATGCGGCTTTGCAAAGCTTCCCTGAAATGTTTACATCAAATTGCTTTCTCTCAAGTATTTCCAGTAGTCATGGATGGAAGTGAGAGTTGGACCATAAAGAAGGCTGAGCGCCGAAGAAATGATGCTTTTAAACTGTGGTGTTGGAGAGGACTCTCAAGAGTCCCTTGGACTGCAAGGAGATCAAACCAGTCAATCTTAAAGGAAATCAACCATGAAAGTTCATTGGAAGGACTGATGCTGAACCTGAAGCTCCAATACTTTGTCCACCTGATGCAAAGAGCCTACTCACTGGAAAAGATCCTGATGCTGGGAAAGATTGAGGGCAGGAGGAGAAGGAAGCAATAGAGGATGAGATGGCTGGATGGCATCATCGACTCAGTGGACGTGAATTTGAGCAAACTCCAGGAGATAGTGAAGGACGCGGAAGCTTGGTATAGCTTCCCCATGGGGAAGCCCATGGGGTCACAAAGAGTTGGACACGACTGAGCAACTGAACAACAACAAAACAAGCACCTTGGTTTGGGTAGAGCCATAAAATCAACCACATGTGACAGGAACAACAAAAACTGAGTGTCTTGGACAATCCAGCTGCTTTCTGTCTAGTCCCAACACCTGATCACACATATTCCAAGCTGAGCTCTTCCTCCCAACATAACCACAGGCTCCATCCTTTCCCAGAAACCTGCCAGTGAGTAATATTAGCTTCCTGGAAATGTCACTTTCCCAGCCAAGCAAGGCTGGGAACTCCAAGTTCCTGGTCTCCTCCTGCCCACAGCTCATTTTCAGGTGTCACAGGCCATCTGATAACCCTTTGCTCCTGAGGACAAGTCTTTCACCTCGTTGCCCCCAACACCATGTCTGTAGGTAGGACAGACATCCCCTCCTAAAATCATCACCTAAGAGGAGGCCACCAGTCCTCGGAGTCTGATGTGGACCCCTGGCAGCGGTGTGAGTGTGGCTCCAGGCAGACCACGCCCCACCAGAACACCCAACTCAGGGCTGCAGCCTCAGAATCAAAGGATGCTGCATTCAAGGACCCACCCCTTGCATCCATCAGGAAAGTCTCCAATGCCCAGCTCACAGCAAGCACTGAGTAACTGTAGGTTCCCTTTCCTACCAATCTGACCAAGAATCCAGCTGCCCAACGTCTCACTCATAGGCAAAACTCCGCAGGGATCCTTTTCCTTTTTCAAGGTAGAAGAAAGGAACTGCTGATTTCTAACAATAAAGACAGATGTGCTAGCAATGTTTCCTAGCAAAAAATACCAGATGGCCAGTTCTGTATTTTTATTCATTCATTCATTCATCCAGTCATTCATTTAATAACCACTGCTGGGAGCTCATGAGGGCTGAGGCAGGAGAAAGCAGTGGTTCTACAAACCTCACACTGTCCCTGATGGAGGCAACTGGGGGCACCTCCAGCATCACCTCCAAGTTCCCCATCAGGCACCCCTGCACCATGGGATTTGCACAGGGTAATGGATGCTACTGGAGGTTGGTCTTGGGTGTTCTTTGGAAGGAATGACGCTAAAGCTGAAGCTCCAGTACTTTGGCCACCTCATGCAAAGAGTTGACTCATTGGAAAAGACTCTGATGTTGGGAGGGATTGGGGGCAGGAGGAGAAGGGGACGACAGAGGATGAGATGGCTGGATGGCATCACCGGCTCGATGGGTGTGAGTCTGAGTGAACTCTGGGAGTTGGTGATGGACAGGGAGGCCTGGCGTGCTGTGATGCATGGGGTCGCAGAGTCGGACACGACTGAGCGACTGAACTAAAATGAACCACAATTTACTGAGAGATGGCAAGGGGTGGGGCACCTTCTGCTAAGGGCTTGTATTGATAGTCTTAAGAAATCTTCATAAACCCTGGAGTAACTGGGACTGAGCTCATTTTACTGAGCAGAAAGCTGGGCTCTGAGAAGGAGCTGGGTGGCGCTGTCAGCAACTGACAGAGCTGACCGTGCAGCCCACTGTTGGGATCCATGGCTGCACTCTTTCCTCTCACTAGACTTAGCACTTATGGGGAACTCAAATCCTCAGAAAGATGCTCATAATCACGTGACTCCAAGCAAATAAGGCCCTTCCAGTCTGTGCCACCTGCATCCCTCAGGGCACATCAGGCCTCTTCCTTCAGGAAGGCCCTGCAGATGCAGAAGGTCTCTGACCCTCTTCAGCCCCCAAGGTCAGCGATTAGGAGACGGTCAGAGGCTGCACAGATGCTGACGTTGACGGTGACACCAGGGCCTCGTTGGCTGAGGTCACACGCAGGCATGAAGCAGAGCTGGGGCTGAGACGTGTGTCTCCTGTCCTCCTGGTCCACTGCCTAGTGATGGAGGAGGCTCGGTCCTATCCAGGCTGCTAACGGTGGGCCAGGCCTGCACTCTGCAGCCACGGGTGGGCTCAGAACCCAGAGCGCCTGCCCGCCTGTGAAGGCACGGCTGTGTCCTTGGGTGAGCCCAGCACACCAAGACAGAGACTTCTTACTCCTTCACTAGGTAACACCTCTCCCCTTCCTTCAAGCCTGGCTGAAGCCACAACCTTCTCCAGGCAGCCCGTGCTTCTCTTCACCCCCAGGAGATCTCTCCACAGACAGCAACTGTAGCTCATTCCTCTGAGTGTCTCCAGGCCCCAGCCCAGGGCCTGGCACAGAGGAGCACTCGATAAATGACTGTTGAATAAATTTTGTTGAACACACCAGAAATGATACAATGGCCTCAGGCTCAAATAGATATTTCATTATCTGGTGAGGAATTAAAAGATGCCAACTCATCTTTAAAATAATTGACTGCTCTTTTATGAGGCCTCTCATCTCATTCCTCTCCAGCCCTGCAGAGTACTGAGGCTCCTCAGCACCCCTCCTAATCAGGGGTTTATTTATTCTATAAGCATTTCATTTAATGAGAGCCCAAATCTTCACCGGTCATTCCTTTTCTCTGGCTTCAGGAAGGACTCCTAAAGCTATCCAGCCCTGAGAAGAGCATATGCATGCCAGGAAGAAAGCCTGATAATTCTAAACCATAATCTTCCCCTTGATTGATGTCCTCAAGGCAAGAATTTACCATTAAAGGCAGTGTTGACTGCTCAAGGTTTTTACAGAGTCCACTGGCCCTCTATAATGTTGTGCAACGCATCTGACACGGGGCAAGGGCTTCGATGGATCTTGTCATTGTTCTTTTAGCTTTTCCGGAAAGCTTTTTCCCATCATTATGTTTAAGAACTATTTCTAAAATGAGCATCCTCTCTCAGCCACTGGTCCATCATGACTTGGTAAAGAGGAAGGCCGCAATTCCCCTCAGAAACCACAGCATCAGCACCTGTAAACTCCTGCCTGCCCAGTAGGATTGCAAGATTTCAGCTCTTGCTGAAAGATTGAAGCTTTCGAGGGGAGGGATTGTGTGCAAACGCTGCAGGTGCCGCCAACAGGGGCCAAGTGTACCTGTGTTCAGGATGAGCCTCACGAGGCAGTTCACAGGCCACTTGTGACAAGCGCTGTCACCAAAATGGTCACCAGAGGTTACAGACACATCACACCACTGTCACAAAGCACACACTGTTCTCATGTTTCATACTTTAGAACTGGGCTTTGAGCACCTGCCTTGTTCAGGCCAGGGTGTGAGGTGCTGTGGAGGCTACAACATTGAATCATTGTCGTTATAACCTTCAGGTACCAGCAGCAGAAAGAGAGCTGCTGCTGCTGAGTCGCTTCAGTCGTGTCCGACTCTGTGCGACCCCATAGACGGCAGCCCACCAGGCTCCTCTGTCCCTGGGATTCTCCATGGATTCCACTGCTGCTGCTGCTAAGTCGCTTCAGTCGTGTCCGACTCTGTGCGACCCCATAGATGGCAGCCCACCAGGCTCCTCTGTCCCTGGGATTCTCCAGCAAGAACACTGGAGTGAGTTGCCATTTCCTTCTCCAATAAAGACAGCACCTCACACCAGATGCTTTACACATGCGGTTGCCTGCAATGCCATGAACTCTGGGCAAGAGCCATTTTATCCAAGAGGAAGTTCTAACCTATCTACTTGTGTGTCTGTCTGTCTGTCTGTGTCTGTATCTGTGTGTGTGTCAGTCACTCAGTCATGTCTGACTCTTTGTGACTTCACAGACTGTAGCCCACCAGGCTCCTCCATCCATGGAATTCTCTAGGCAAGAATACTGGAACGGGTAGCCATTCCCTTCTCCAGGGGATTTTCCTGACCCAGGGATTGAACCCTGGTCTCCTGTGTAGTAGGCAGATTCTTTACCATCTGACCCACCAGGGAAACCCCAGTCTCTCTGCTCAGGCAGAGTTTCAGTGACTCTCAACCCGTGCTGCTCATTAGAATCGTCTGAGGGCCTTTTAGGATCCTGATGCCCAGGCCACTCTCCAACCCAACCTACAGGACAATCTCAGAGTAGGATGTAGATCTCTTTTTCTGGAAGCCCTGCAGGTGACACAGTAAAGACCTAATGACTGCCTGAAATTCCCATGGCTGTAGAGGGACCGAGTGACTTGCTCTGACTCAAAGGCTGGCACCCCATGTTTTAGGTAATCTGTACCAAGGTTCTTGCCTTCTGGTTGCTCTATAAGGGGAACAAAGCCAGTGTGCATTGCAGGAGAGAGTCAATCAATTCTACAATGTGGGTACACAGAGATCAAGGGAGGAGAGATCCTTGAATCTGGGGCAAGTGGATGATGGTTTGTTTGGGAAAGTCTTGTTTGCCTCTATGTCCACAGGCACAGACACGTGGAGTGGTGGTGGAGGGGGACTGCACATCACGTATGACACAGGAGAGCAGAGCAGGCAGGACCCAAGAGAGGACGATCGCTCAGGCAGGCTGCAGCTGAGACGCCCAACAGAGAGAAGGCGAAGCANCCAATATCACCTCCACCCGAGTGTCTTCTGGCTCTCCAGGTCCATTAGAACCTATGCTCACACCAAGTCCCACACCACCCTTCCTCATCCTGTAATCATGCACTTTCTTAGATGAAACGGGCTCTTTCTCTGCCATGGAGAACAACTGCCCTGACCCCTGACCTGGTCCAGATTAGATTCTATGAGGATCTTTCTCCTCTTACACCAGGAGGCACTGAGAGCACTTCCTGCAGGGCTCCAGCCCTGAGACAAAGGACACTGTTAGCATCTACCCGACACCAGAGTGAGCTGGGGGAGGACAGTGATGCTGTGGCTATGGTTCCCAAACCATGTGCAAAGATCCCCTGGGGAGCCACCACAACCTCCCAGAGATGCCCCTGGATGTTCTGGATTTTTCTAAATATGTGACATCTGCCAGGTGCCACGCAAACAGCCAGCTTGAGGCATTTCAGTTTCAACATTAGATGGCTGCCTTCCGTTCATGATGCCATCTTTGTGAACTACGAATTTCAGGATTATTATGATAAACAGCAGAAACTGTGCAAAAATTAATGTGGAACAATATACAAGGATGGCAGTGTCCAGTGTGAGTTCTATGGCCTGAGACATCGTGTGGCACCTTGCAGGCACTACATTGTTAGGGCATAAATAGTTATTAAATTTGGGGGACAAATCAATTTAATAAGCAGAACTGGTCAGTGTTTTTTGGGCAGGGGGTGCTGTGGGGAAAAATCCTGAGCTGAGAAAGTTGGGTAACCTTTGCCCTGGTGATGTCATCCAAGCCAGCATATAAGACTATTCACCCCCATAGCCATCGAGCTGCTACCATGGGCCAAACATTGTATTCAGCCTGGGACGGGCTTCTTAAGTGTGAGCCTGCTCCAGTTCCCAGCCCAAGACACTATCCAGAAAGAGCTCCCTGACAAGCTGTGTTGAGAGACTCGTGCACCACAGACAGTGTCCTTCCCATAGGCCAGAATGCAAAGCAGAAAGCAAAGGTCTTCTGGATCTGACTACAGTTCCCAAAGAAACAAACCCTAAAACAATAGTAGATGGAACTCAACAGGAGTCCTTATCAGATGCATCAGAACTTCTCTCTATGATCTTCTCTTTCTAGGATCAACGTGGCGAGTGGCTCAGAGAAAGATGAAGATAGACGAGCATGGAGACAATCTCTGTCCATCTTCCTGGCTCAAAAGTAAATCCAGAGATTCTGGGGTTGCAGGGCCCCAAGACAAGCCATGCAAAAGTTGGCATCCTGGGGCTGCCACAATGGGCAAAGGGCAGAGTCTCAGGCCACACCTCACTATATACTGTGCTCCTGGGAGGAAGGGCAGAACAGCCCCTTCTGGCCACACCCAGCAGAAGACAGGGGTTGCTGTTTCAGGGCCCATCCCAGCCCCTCAAGGCTGTGTGCACTGTCAACTCACTTACATTAGCTGAGACCTTGGGCAGGTTCCCCTAATCACCAAGTCTTGGTGGCTCACCAGAAAAAATGGATATGATTCTGGCCCATATGTTTGTATAAGCTTTCAGTGTCATGGCGTGTGCAATTCCCTGCCTCTACTAATGCTTTCTGAAGCACACAATCTAACATTTCATATTTTATCTTGTATTGCATTCTGTGTACCATACGCTTCCAGAAACCTCTTCTGACTGCCCCAAATAAGTAGACTTGATCATTCTATCCTGTGATCACTGATGACACTTAGTTTTCCCCTTATGTAAACTCATGTATTCATTTGTTCAACAGTTCTTTCTTGAATATCTTGTCTCTCCAAGCCAAGGACAGCAAGCAGGAAAGACCAGACTGGCTTCATGGAATTCCCAGTCACTCCTGCAGTGCGGTTTCTTCCGCAGGCCCTCACCTACCACTTCTATTCTCCACTTAATACTAGGAAGGGTAGTGAGTGCAGAAGAGGGAAAGGAGGTGATGTGATTGGAAGAGGACTATGTCATTTCATCACAAAGTATTGTAAAGAGAGAGAAAGCTGAATCTAAGCAGAACATGCCAATCAAAGGAAGGACACGAGTCTACTCTTCTGAGGAAAAGGGGAGGGGGCTGGGGTATAATAAGCAGAGAAAGGGCTACAGACCCAGTGTGAGAAGCAGGGATTTAGAAACCAATTTGTGCACAGAGGATCCCCCTTGGTCACTTTCTGCTCAACACCCAAAAGAGTGACAAGAAGGAGGTCTCTGTCACTCTCCTCATTTCCACTCCTCCTCGACCTCAACTTTGATCAGGGAACAAGTGCAGTGTTCAGTGAGACAGTTAAAACAGTGACAGATTTTATTTTCTTGGGCCCCAAAATCACTATGGACAGTGATTGCAGCCATGATATTAAAAGATGCTTGCTCCTTGGAAGAAAAACTACGACAAACCTAGATAGCATGTTAAAAAGCAGAGACATCATTTTGCTGACAAAGATCCATCCAAACAAAGCTATGGTTTTTCCAGTAGCCATGTATGGATGTGACAGTTGGACTATAAAGAAGGCTGAGTACCAAGGAATTGATGTTTTCAAATTGTTATACTGGAGAAGACTCTTGAGAGCCCCTTGGACAGCAAGGAGATCAAATCAGTCAATCCTAAAGGAAATGAATCCTGAATAGTCATTGGAAGGACTAATGCTGAAGTTGAGGCTCCAATACTCTGGCCACCTGAAGCAAAGAGCTGACTCACTAGAAAAGATCCTGATGCTGGGAAAGATTAAAGGCAGGAAGAGAAGGGGACAACAGAGGATGAGATAATTGGATAGCATCACCACTCAAAGAACATGAGTTTGAGCAAACTCCCAGAAGGACAGGGTATCCTGGGGGCTACAGTCCATGGAGTCACAAAGAGTTGGACATGACTTAGTGACTGGACAACAACAAATAATAATCATCATCGTAAGTATTATCATCATTTTAATGCATCAATGTTTTGCCCTAAGAGATAATTACTACTAATGAAAGACCCCAATTAGTTAAACATATGACTGCCATACAACTCATCTATTCCATTTCCAGGTATTTGCCCAACAAAAAGAAAAACATATGTTCACTAGTAGCTGATATATGAATGTTCACAGCAGCTTTATTTGGAAACAACCCAGGTGTCCATCACCTGAAGGGATAAACTAATGTTGGTCTATTCACACAATGGAATACTATTCAGCAATAAAAAGCATATATTAATACATGCTACAATAGAATAATCTCAAAATCATTATGCCAAGTAAAAACAGCCAGACAACAAGAAGAGTAGATTTTGCATAACTCCATTTATATAAAATAAAAAATGCTAACTAGCCTAGAACGATAGGAAGCAGAATAGTGGTTGTTTGTGGGGTGGGAGGGCTTTCCAGGTGGTGCTAGTGGTAAAGACCTGCCTGCCAATTCAGGAGACATTAAAAGATATGAGTTCGATCCCTGGATTGGGAAGATCCCCTGAAGGAGGGCATGGCTACCCACTCCAGTATTCTTGCCTAGAGAATTCCATGGACATAGGAGCCTGGTAAGCTACAGCCCATAGCACTGCAGAGTCAGACACGACTGAAGTGCCTTAGCATGCATGCTCACACATGGGGTGGGAGCAAGCAGGGAAGGGCAAACAGAGGAGAGGTCTGCATGGGCAAAAAGAAAATTTTGAAAGTGATAGATTTGTTCACTGTCTTGGTTGTGGGGATGGCTTTATGAGTGCCTATGTATGTCAAAACTGATCAAACTGTACACTTGAAATATGTGCAGTTTTTATACCTGTTAAGAAAATGATAGTAGAGGCTAGGAAAATAAAGTGAAATAAATAGGAAGATAAACTGTGAGCTCCTCTTGGAAAGCATTTTGGCTAAATATATCAGAGACCTTAATATGTCCTTATCCTTGGATACCTCTTCTAGAATTGTACCTTAAGGACACAAAAAGAGATACAAAATTTCCACTGCATAATTATTTTAAACAACAACAACAAAAAATAGAAACCACTAATATATCTGACAAAATGACTGCTCAAATAAATTATGGTATACTCACATATTGAAACACTATGTAGCCATTAAAGGCAATGTTTATGAGGCATTTTTAATAACCTATTAAAATACTTATGTGATAATTTAAGTTAAAAATGTAAGATATAAGTGGTATATATGATATAAATTATGCAAAAATATGCACAGAAAAATTTCAGAAATGCCTTGGGGATTATCTGTGAGTGATAGGAAATATGGTAATTTTTAAACTTTGTATGTAAAATTGTAAATGTTGTTACTATCTTTTATGCTTTTCCTTAATTTTCTAAAAGAAAAAAGTATTTTTTTAATTATAAAAGAAAATAACATTCAAGGAAACATCTAGTCTCTCCTATTCCTTGAAAAAGCAAANAAGATCCATCCAAACAAAGCTATGGTTTTTCCAGTAGCCATGTATGGATGTGACAGTTGGACTATAAAGAAGGCTGAGTACCAAGGAATTGATGTTTTCAAATTGTTATACTGGAGAAGACTCTTGAGAGCCCCTTGGACAGCAAGGAGATCAAATCAGTCAATCCTAAAGGAAATGAATCCTGAATAGTCATTGGAAGGACTAATGCTGAAGTTGAGGCTCCAATACTCTGGCCACCTGAAGCAAAGAGCTGACTCACTAGAAAAGATCCTGATGCTGGGAAAGATTAAAGGCAGGAAGAGAAGGGGACAACAGAGGATGAGATAATTGGATAGCATCACCACTCAAAGAACATGAGTTTGAGCAAACTCCCAGAAGGACAGGGTATCCTGGGGGCTACAGTCCATGGAGTCACAAAGAGTTGGACATGACTTAGTGACTGGACAACAACAAATAATAATCATCATCGTAAGTATTATCATCATTTTAATGCATCAATGTTTTGCCCTAAGAGATAATTACTACTAATGAAAGACCCCAATTAGTTAAACATATGACTGCCATACAACTCATCTATTCCATTTCCAGGTATTTGCCCAACAAAAAGAAAAACATATGTTCACTAGTAGCTGATATATGAATGTTCACAGCAGCTTTATTTGGAAACAACCCAGGTGTCCATCACCTGAAGGGATAAACTAATGTTGGTCTATTCACACAATGGAATACTATTCAGCAATAAAAAGCATATATTAATACATGCTACAATAGAATAATCTCAAAATCATTATGCCAAGTAAAAACAGCCAGACAACAAGAAGAGTAGATTTTGCATAACTCCATTTATATAAAATAAAAAATGCTAACTAGCCTAGAACGATAGGAAGCAGAATAGTGGTTGTTTGTGGGGTGGGAGGGCTTTCCAGGTGGTGCTAGTGGTAAAGACCTGCCTGCCAATTCAGGAGACATTAAAAGATATGAGTTCGATCCCTGGATTGGGAAGATCCCCTGAAGGAGGGCATGGCTACCCACTCCAGTATTCTTGCCTAGAGAATTCCATGGACATAGGAGCCTGGTAAGCTACAGCCCATAGCACTGCAGAGTCAGACACGACTGAAGTGCCTTAGCATGCATGCTCACACATGGGGTGGGAGCAAGCAGGGAAGGGCAAACAGAGGAGAGGTCTGCATGGGCAAAAAGAAAATTTTGAAAGTGATAGATTTGTTCACTGTCTTGGTTGTGGGGATGGCTTTATGAGTGCCTATGTATGTCAAAACTGATCAAACTGTACACTTGAAATATGTGCAGTTTTTATACCTGTTAAGAAAATGATAGTAGAGGCTAGGAAAATAAAGTGAAATAAATAGGAAGATAAACTGTGAGCTCCTCTTGGAAAGCATTTTGGCTAAATATATCAGAGACCTTAATATGTCCTTATCCTTGGATACCTCTTCTAGAATTGTACCTTAAGGACACAAAAAGAGATACAAAATTTCCACTGCATAATTATTTTAAACAACAACAACAAAAAATAGAAACCACTAATATATCTGACAAAATGACTGCTCAAATAAATTATGGTATACTCACATATTGAAACACTATGTAGCCATTAAAGGCAATGTTTATGAGGCATTTTTAATAACCTATTAAAATACTTATGTGATAATTTAAGTTAAAAATGTAAGATATAAGTGGTATATATGATATAAATTATGCAAAAATATGCACAGAAAAATTTCAGAAATGCCTTGGGGATTATCTGTGAGTGATAGGAAATATGGTAATTTTTAAACTTTGTATGTAAAATTGTAAATGTTGTTACTATCTTTTATGCTTTTCCTTAATTTTCTAAAAGAAAAAAGTATTTTTTTAATTATAAAAGAAAATAACATTCAAGGAAACATCTAGTCTCTCCTATTCCTTGAAAAAGCAAATCTGCTATGAGGATAAGAACCAGATTGCATTTCTCAAGTCCTCCCATCTGTGAAAATGTAGATGTGTCTTTAAGGCAAATTGCCATTCTGTAACTTAAATCCATGTTCCTTCCTTTTAGGAAACCTAGAGAACCAACCGAAGAACACCATATGTTGTCACCTACTTGCATTTTCTATTTTGTTAGCGCTCCATTTCTATTCAAATTTTGAGTGTAAGTCTCGTGAAGGCAGAGGTGAGGTCTTTCCCTTTGTTTATATCTCCCCGTCTCCCACCCACTGGGCCATAACATCCAGGAACGAGGGAGAGAGCAGGGACACACACATACACACCATAATGACATAAATGAATAATAATGTCATATCATGTTCTTATGCAGTCAGCTTTTCAGAGTCATCTAATTTAACCAAAACGCCAACAAAACAAGAGCCCTATGGTGTTGCAAAGAGTTGGTCACGACTGAGCAACAACAAAAACAAGAGGTGGGTGGTAAGGTTGGGGGGATTTAGGTTCCATTTTTAAAGAGAAAGATGAGACCAGAGCACTAACTAACCTTGGCTGAGATCAATTCCGGAAGTCTTTCCCTGACACCTCTAAATGGACAGTAGAGAGAAGTACTGGGACTCCATGATCATTTATGAGTCTGTGAGAGTCAGCCAGGTCCTGCTCTTCCCTATATTGCCACTGTCCAGCCCAGGGAGATATTCAGCCAATTTGTGTTATTTCTAGAAGAAAGGGTTAGCCATTGGAGAAAGGGAGAGCTATGTATTTGAACCTGTTTTCTCTAATGTAATATCCTGGGTTGGCCAACCCAATACATCCAAAAGAATCTTCAGGCTTTTAAGACTTCTTTAATAATTTCCCAAAGATGCAACCCTCTAAACTGTCATTTATTTCATAACCATCTTTGCAGGTGCCTAAAATGACTGACACGCTGAGATCTGCCCTTTATACAAAACTGAGAGCCCCAGACACAAAACTGACTCACCCCATGGCTTCTTCCATGGTCACTGTCACATATGGCCTGCCAGGAGCCAGCGTAAGGAACTCTGCCCATGGCAAAGGTCATGAGGAAGGAGGCTTCGGCATACACAAAGGCGGGATCAAGCCTCAGGAAACCCCTTGTTCCCGAGCATCTACTACCTACTTAATTGTTTCATGCTTTCACCTACACCTCTGACTTTATGGGGGGCTGTTCCCCACCAGTTCTCTCGGAGAAGNCCTGGCTTGGAGAATTTTGAGCATGACTTTACTAGTGTGTGAGATGAGTGCAATTGTGCAGTAGTTTGAACATCCTTTGCTATTATCTTTCTTTGGGATTGGAATGAAAACTGACCTGTACTAGACTCTACACCTCTGCAGACACAGGATGAGGACGCCACAGACCCTGACTTCAAGGATCAGGCAGTTTAGGAGCAAGGAGGTGGGCAAGCTGCTAAGTGCCACAGTGAAAGTACATTTGGGAGCTATGCAATGGAGGCGGGGGTGGGGAGTGGGAGAGCCCAGGGATGCATCCTAGAGGAGGCACCAGGCTGCCAGGCAAGGCAGAAGCAGATAGAGTAGGGTGTGCGCACTGACAGAGGCACAAGAAGGCTCAGGAGACAGGGAACTGAGTTCCTTCCTTGGGTCAGGCTGAAGCATGAGAAGAGAAGATTCACTCATCCGCTTACTTAGGCACTGTGCTGCGAGCTGGGCCCTGTGCACATAAGCACACCTTCTAGCCTAGGAACAGGTGGGCACCCACTAAAGAAAGGCCTTCTGGGATAAGCCAAGGAAAGTAGGGCTTCCCAGGTGGCACTAGTGGTAAAGGATCTGTCCGCCAATGCAGAAGACACAAGACATACAAACTCAGTCCCTGGGTAGGAAAGATCCCCTGGAGGAAAAAATGGCTACCCAGTCCAGTATTCTTGCCTGGAGAATCTCATGGACAGAGGAGCCATGCCCATGGGCTCGCACAGAGTCAAAGATGACTGAACATCTGAGTGCAAACAAGGAATAGACATTATCCTGAAACTGATGAAGTGACACAGAGGAATTCTGACCCAGGGTTGTTGGACTGGGTGTGACAAGGGCTGCACAGAATTGGATTAAAGAGGAATCAGTCCACGAGCTGGAGGGATAGAGAAGTACAGTCAGGCCAGGAGAATCCAAATTACCAGGTGCTCTCTGAGCAGTGACACCCTGCCTCCCCACCAACCCCCAGCCTCACCCTTAGTCCTGAGCTGGCTGCAGTAGAAAGAGTCAGGGGTATAGATGGTGCCTGCCACAAGAAGCAAGGACCAGAGAAGAAAACAGTCCAAGGCACTNGTACAGTCAGGCCAGGAGAATCCAAATTACCAGGTGCTCTCTGAGCAGTGACACCCTGCCTCCCCACCAACCCCCAGCCTCACCCTCAGTCCTGAGCTGGCTGCAGTAGAAAGAGTCAGGGGTATAGATGGTGCCTGCCACAAGAAGCAAGGACCAGAGAAGAAAACAGTCCAAGGCACTGAAGAACACATGGAGAACAACAGACAGAGAAGGATCAGGGTGCAACAGACTGCTGAGTGAGGTGTGCTGGCCGCAGCCCAGGATTCCTGCCTTTCAGCAGATGCAATCAAGCTAGAGAACTAGGTTGAGTCGTTGCAGCTAATGGAGGGGAGACACTGGGCTGGATGAGCATATTCAGGCAGTGCTTCTGTGGTTGAGTCTGAGCACCCCTATCTGCACACTTGAGGCTCTTGCATTTCAATGGATGTTGACTTCCTCCCTTGCCTCTTGGGGGACCTACTTAAGTGTTCAGGTGGGTTGGCTGGGGATTGGCAGGGCTTGAATTTCCCAGAAATCAAGGGTGCCTTAGTTCCAGGGAGAAAGGATGTTCAAGTGCACGTTTTCACCCACAGCCATGGAAACCACACACACTAAGCACCATGTTGTCTCCATGCCAGGACCTAAGAGTGAAAAGCCATCAAGAGCCAGTGGAGCTGCCAGTCAGCATGGGCAGGAGCCCAGATTTTTAAGGATCTGTAGCTGCCATTGCCAGCTTTTGGATGACATAAGGTGGGTCAAATAGACTCATCCCTGGAGGGCTTCCACAATTTGAGCATAGGAGCTAAATAGCTCTAATACAGTTTGAGTGCCATGACAGAGACCCATCTGTCTCACACGTCCCCCACAGCCACCAGGCAGCCTGCCATGGTGCCCCAAATGCCACCAGTGTGCAAATGCTTAACCCTAGGGGTGGAGCTGTGTTCCCTCTTTCTAAATGCACACATCACCAAGTGAGATCATGCATCATGTCCCATTACCTTAGCCTACAGGAAAGTCAGAGTGTTTCCTCTCTGATAAGATGATGTAACTAGAGCATTAGGGCATCAGGTCTAGGAGACTTGAGACAGGGCAGTGGCACCTCCAAATTCCCTCTATCAGGGCCCATTTGGTTGGGAGTATGAACAGGTGACTTGTTTTGAAGCTGTGACTGCATAGTGAGCCCTCTGTCTTTAGTAAGGTTAGATGATCCACAGAAGCAGCCAAGTCTTCTAAAGATACTTCTATTAACATTTCCCATTGGACAGAGAAAACAGGCTGTAAGATTAGGAGGAAGATGATTCTCATTAATATTGGTGATATTTTAAGGAGTGGCTTCCAGGAAGCAGCCAAATCTTACCTCCAAAAGCAGTCCTTGGTCCTCCGAGGTCTTGAAGAAAGAGATCCCGGTGGAAACCGGGGAGCAGGAAGAGATATCTCAGGAGGGAAAACAGTGGATGAGAAGGGTGCTGAAGGTGACCCAACAATTCCATCAGCCCTCCCCTTCTCCCTCATGGGCTCTGAGACAAGAGGTGGGATGTATCTGAAAGCAAAACTCCAGGAAAACATCTTCAAGCAAAGATTCTTGGCTAGTGTCTGACTTGAATTCCTCCACAAAAGAGGGCTGGAATTTAAGTACTAGCAGATGGGTAGAGGGGAGGCAGGGGGCTCTTCAAGAAGAAAATATTTTATTCATGATCTCTAGTCAAAAGAGGAATCAGCTCAGTTCAGTTCAGTCACAGAGGAATAGACCACTAAAAAGACTTAAATGTCATTTTAAAATTAATACATAAGAAACAACCATCTTGATAATTCTGATGATGGTGCAATAAAGCCAAAATCATTGGTTTGCTTTTGGGGAAAAAAAATAGCCAATAAAAAGAAAGTGAAATCTAGGCCTTGAATGTAAAATACTTTTTAACTCTATAAATCTCTGATCACCCTCCTTCCCTCTTCCAAATGACAACATATGTTCCCACAAACAAACAAAAATACACAAGAAAGGAAGAAATGTAGATGAAGGAAGGAAGAAAGGAAAGTAGGAAGGCATGAAAGAAGGAAACTTAATACAATAAACTGCAAACTCAAAATCTTCTCTCATTGCCTACCATTTCTGTGAATTTCCTAAGTGATGGCTTGTCTTTCCAGCTCTTGGCTGAGAGTCCTGATTCTTAATCCCTCCCATACAGGGTATGGAGGAGAGAATTTCGAGCATTTTGCAGCACATAAGTGTGCCAAGAAGTACTGGCTGAGCACTATGAACTGAGATTCTAGGACTGGGTGGGTTTGTCCTTGCGTGAGGACCAGACTATGTGAACTCCAGAAACATGCAGAAGCAGTCACACACTCCAACACTGCTTTCCCTCATTCTATGTGACATCTAACCATTAGTGATACATTCCTTTGAATTACATTATCCTTGGTAGGTCTGGAACCACTGGCTTCAGGGCAGGCTGTGGTTATCTGAAACACACTGCCTTTCAAATGGTTTGTGGAACAGAGTGAAAATCTGCCCCTAGGAGAGCACTTGCTGGTTAGAGAACTCAGAAGCAGAAAGAGTTGGGAAAACAAACATTCAGAAGCACAAACCACCAAACACATGCAAACATACAGTCAATCAAGTTAAACAGAGCCTCCTCCCCGATTTCTTTTCTTCCTCTTTTTTTTTTTGACGTGGACCATTTGTAAAGTCTTTATTGAATTTGTTACAACACTGCTTCTGTTTTATGTTTCGGTTTTTTGGCGGCAAGGCGTGTAGGATCTTAGCTCCCCAGCCAGGGATCAAACTGACCCCCCTGCGTTGGAAGGTGAAGTCTTCACCACTAGACACCAGGGAAGCCCCTCCCCTGATTCTTCGCTAAGTGTGCTCTGCTCCCTCTCCCTTTTGTGCAATCTCCATGGCCCCATGAGAGAGGGACAGGGCAGGTGACAAGCTGCTACAGAGACCCCAGTCCTCACTCAGCAAACTTTCCTTGAAAAGCAGGCTTTTAACTGGATGGCCAGGGACTCCACTTCTCTCACACTCTCAGTCTCCACCCCAGCAGGTAAAAGGACAGCGATCTTGGCCCCCAACCTGACAGGTCTGAGTAGAGATCCCAGATGAGTCTGGGTCCATTCCCATCCACTGACTCTCCTTCTTTCTTCTCCTGATCACCTCCCAAGGTTTTGTTCACCAGCCTGTCCTCGGCAATCAGAAGGTCAAAGGCAGAATGAAAAGGAGGAACTGCAGGGGCCCAGGGCAAGATGACCCTTGATGCCCCAATGGGGCACTAACTTCCCATTACACACACCCACTTGAGGCTGCCCTGTCGACACCCAAAGCTGGGCTGCCTTCTGTGAAACAGGCAGAAGCTTCCTCAGAGCACCTACCCTGAGCATCAGGCAGAAGCATCTCTGGCTTCAGGTGTGGATTGACATGCTAAGTGTTTCCTGACAACCCTAGAGAGCCTGAATACCTAGCCACGTTCTCAAGCTACAGAAGTCTAGCACCAACTGTACTGATGCAGAGGAAATCACAAATAATGCACGTTAAGGCCAGAACTTCAGTATTTTTTAAGGGTTTCATTTCTCCTCCTTTCCAACTTTGATATACATACTTACTTAACAAGGGTCTGGGGAGGGTTAATTGAATTAATATATGTAAAGTGCTCGGGGTTTGAAGAGAATATGCAATATAAATGGAAGTGTCACTAAAAAGGTTAATCTAATTTACATCTAACACTTTCAGTTCATAGTGTTAATGAACTATATCCTTTTAGAGAGTGATTAATTTATAGAAATGTGATTATTTTTCCTAATGCTCTATATGGGTCAGCTTCTTCTCTTACTGTATCTAACTTTATAGGAGAATTCAGCATTTTATAAATTAAAATAATAAATCATATACCCCTATAATGGTTATATTTCATTAATTACAAGGAGACATGCATTAGATTAACATTTATCTGTTTTAATTAATTTGCTGCAATGCAGTTATCTATGCAAATTAGAAAATGACACATCAACTTGACATCATATTAACAGTTTTGACTGGTTCTACCCTAAAAATTTATGGGCCTGCAACTGCTGCATAACCACGGTGACCACCCGCTGTGCACCATAAGCAGACCAAACATGAAAGAACAAGGAAGAGCCATAACGCTAAATTCAGACTTCTGAAAATATCATTAATTGAATTGATAAGACAGTATAAAGGCGGAAAGATGTAGGGCTTTGTTTGAGGGGTGTTTGAGCCCTGAAGTCTCACAGGCAGTTTCTTAAATCTGATCACCTTATTTGCTTAGACACTTTATCCTTCCAAAGGGCATTCAGAGCCCTTAGCAAGTGGATACTCAGAACTTTCTTGAGTAGAGGAAGGGGATGCCATAGTGTCCTTTTGGCACAGGGAGGAGCAGATATCAGAGGGCCGCGTGATGCATCCTGACCCTCACACTGACCAGTGAATCCAAGTCAGGATTGGATTCACATACCTTCTCCACAACGATTTCCTTGTCACACTCACTTGGAAGACTGCAGATCTGTTTAACTCTATAATACAACAGACAGCATGGGAATGCAAAGTAGCAGAAGTCATCAAAAATGATGTGTTGTGGGCTTTAAAAAAAAAAAAAACAGCAAAATTTAAGTTAAATTTCAGCCAATTAAGCATTTTTAGAAGCAATGAGAGTAGCGTTCGCAGGCTTTCTCAGTAAGAATTCCAACAGCATCTGCCGCACCTGATTCCCTCACACATCTTGGTGTGGTTAGAGTTCTGACTCATCTGTAGAACAGAGTGTTTTCAACACCATGTGTAAAACAGCTAGTGGGAAACCGCTCTATATATAGTACAGGGAGCTCATCTCAGTGCTCTATGATGACCTAGAAGGCTGGGATGAACGAACATATTCTACGATGTTCATTTACCAGTATGTAAAATGGGTACTTGTGAAAAAGACAACTGATACGTGTAGAATCCAGCCATGACAGCGGAAGGAAGGGTGGCTTTAGGAGCAGTCAGGTTACCTGCTACTCCATCTACACCATCTCTCCCACCCTTGCCACACTCACCTCCTCATTCTACCGAGTCTAAGCTTCAAGTATATTTAATACACTTGAAAATGTCTATGGTAGCTTTCTTTGACCCTGGCTATTTAAAAAAAAAAGGGGGGGGGGTGGTCAGAGGAGGGCCATGATTAACCCAAATGAACGACTGCTGGGAGGCCTTCCTGGCCCAAGAGACCCACCCAATGGACCACGCATTGCAGACAGCTGCCTTCTCTGCTTGAGGCCAAGCATGATGGGGGTGGGTGGGGAGGATGGAGGAAGGCCTCCAGCTGCCGGGGTGAGGAGAGGCTAAGTTCACTCTTGATGGGGAAGTCAATCAGAGAGTGAGGCTTCCATAAAAGCAATTCTTTCAGCAATTTTGTAGTGAAACCCAAATGCTCTCGGACTGTGAGGAGATGCCTTCCAGGGCAGCAGAGCCACTCTGGCCCCACTCAGAGCTTTCCTCAGACTGAAGACACATCATGCTACTAGGCACGCTCATGTGACATGGGAAGTCCACGTCTGCCACACTATTTACATCTCAGTCTCATGACCACTAAGCTGTGGGGCCTTGGGCAAGTTACTTCCCTTCTCTGAGTCTCAGTTTTCTCCTCTATATATACAGGATAGTAATTCGAACTACATAATCAGTGGATCAGTCCAACTGGGGTTAAGATCAAACCAACTGTCACAGGCAAAGTGCTTGAAATAGCGCCTGGCAAAGGGTATGCATTCAATAAACACTCATTCCTTTGTTAGCTCTGTAATCTCTGTGCAGAAACATATTTTTCCACGGCTGGGCTCCCTCCTCGCTCCTGCCTGTGCACCAACATGGGCATTCTTACTTGGCATCTACATGTCCTACTCCCCAACCCCATCTTCTTACATGCCTACTCACCCGTTAAGACCTCTTTCATGTACTCCAAAAATCTTTCCTAGTTTCTCCTATCCTTGCCAATTTCTGTCTTTCCTGAAAGACTTTTTCAAGGTCTTTCATGCACAGTCTGACCTCTCCTCAGAAGCTACAGAGTTCTTCAAAAGTTTGTGTCATGTGTGATGTTTGCCCTAGACAGAGTGTGAGCTCTCTGACATCTGAAACTTGCCTTATCTTTTTGTTCCCCTCACAGAATAACAGGAGACCGAGAAATGGCTAGCTGTTGGCTGATATGGCTAAAAATGGGGCCCAGTGCATGTTTGGGTTAGTCTCACTCTCCCAGGCATTCTCCTCTGATCACTGCCCTCTTCTGCCTATTGCTCCCTGATGGAATAGTATGGATGAATGTCAGTGTTCTCCCAAAATTCACATGTTGAAACCTCAATGTGATGGTATTAGGAGAGAGGGTCTTTGGGAGACCCTCTCCTTAAAACCCAAATCCTAGCATACTAGGATTAGAAAAGGTCTTGAGGGTGGGGTCCTCATGAATGGGATTAGTGCCCTTTAACGAGTTATGAGAAACCTTGCTTCCTTTTTCTGCATTCCACACATCAGACACAATGAGAAGTTGGCAGTTTGCAACCCAGAAGAGAACTCTCACCAGAACCCAATCATACCAGCACCTTGATCTTGGACTTCCTTCCTTCAGAACCATAGAAATCAATTTCTGTTGTTTATAAGCCACTCAATCTATTGTACTATTGTATTTTTTTTTTTATTACAGGAGCTCCAGCTGACTAAGATAGCAAATATCTGTTCCATTCAGTGCCTGTGTCTTCAGTTCAGCATGCTTCCCCCAGCTCAGTCTTATGATCCATCCACAAATCCACCATTCCAATTTCCACAGGCTCCAATTAGTGGTGCGCTAAATAATAAATTATAAAATAATAATCTGTCTCAAACTGTCATTTGGTTATCACAGCTTCAGTTACCCCTTTCCACATAAACATGCATCATCACAGAAACTGTCAATGTCTTAAATAAACAAAAGAATTCTTCTCTGTTTTTCTGACACAGCAAGGCTGGGAGGAAAATATTCACTGGTCAGGGGACTTCTCTTAACAATCCAAATTACACCAGAGACCAGAATCCCATACCTTCAGCACCGGCATTGAGAGACGTTTATTTATTTATATAACATACATTGCCTAACATACATTGCCGAGTCCTTCCTCAGAGCTCACCCTGCATTAAGTGCCAGGGCTTTAGAGATTAATGAGATGAGATATGGGTCCCAGCCTCAAAGGCATTCATAAAGTAGTATTTTCACAATTCAAGTCAAATGTCTCTATATACATGTATGCGGAGAGAGACAGAGAAAACAGAGTTTGAATGGAGGGAAGGTATGAACAAAGCTAGTGAATTGCCAAGAGGTCAATCAGAAAGGGAGAATCTCAGATGCTAAAACCCAGTGTTTAAATGATCAGAAATTATAGTCACCATATATTTAATTCTGTTTACATGCCATGAACTGCACTAAGTGATTTCTAAACACTATCCTGCCAACTATTTAGCAAGGCAGATCTTTGTATCCCCATTTTATAGATAAAGAAACTGAGGTCCAAAGGGATTAACTGATTTGTCCAAGATTATCTAACTGGGAAGTGGTAGGGCCAAGATTAGAACCCAGGTTTCTCTGGTTACCAAGCCCAAATTTTCCTTTCTAGAGGACAGAAGAAAAACGAAAATATCCAAAATATCTGTGAAACAATACCACTGCAACTGCAAACAGGGGGCTTCACTAAGCCAATCACTGCTGATTGTTCAGCTGATATTCCAGAGGCCAGGCAGAAGGATAACCTTGGAGACGCAGGGAGAATGAGGATTAGATTCCAGCTCAGGGGCTTACAGGGTGGTGATGGATCAGACGAGGAGCACAGGTACTCCAGAGGGTGAACCACAGTCTGGGGGACCAGACTGGGGGACCAGTCAGGGGAGGCTCCTAGGGGAGACCATGTCCAGCCCTGGCCATGTCTTGAGTCACAGAAGGAATCAGGATGAGGAAAGTGACCTTACAGCCCAAAGACATAGTCCAAAGGGCCCAGGGCAGGAACGAGCCCATCCTGGCCCAAGAACCACAGGTACTCTGGGATGAGTGCAGGTCAGCACGTGCCCCCTGAAGCGCTGCTGGGCACATTTTGTCACTGTGCTTCAGCTGTTGGGGAACTACTGTCACATCGCTAGAAGTCACGTGCTACTTTCCCAGAGATGATACAGGACAATTCACCATAAAAATCCCACACCACTTTCACCCCTGTAGGAGGTTCTACATGTGCACTTTGGAATAGACAGGAATGGTTTTTGAATCTGTGAGAGGGAGGGTGAGGCTGCTGCTCGAAGCAGGTTTCTATGGATAAGAACAAGGCCCACTCCTTTCACCTCTTGACAGGCCCCTCGAGACAACAGCCTTGGACTCTCCCGCTGTAAGCAGGACCATAGCGCTCCTGGGGATCTCAGAGATACAGTCAGTTCCTCATGGCCACCAGATCTGCCTTTAAACTCAAAGGGGAGAACACGTGATGAACAGTCAGGGGGCACTGGGTGTGATGAGCCTTCTCATTCTCACCCCAGTGTCACAACCTTCACTGGTAGCCCTGGCAAGTCATTTGCCCTCTTTCAAACTTAGTTTCTTCTCTGTGAAGTGGGCTACCAACATCAGCCCTGCATGGCTTATAAATATGAGAGACAGTCCAAGAGATTAGCAGAGTGCCTGTTACACTAAGGAGAGGTCCCACAAACTGCAATTACTACAATTATACAACTCCTGCTACAATTCTGCTGTCCTCTCCCCTCCTTATTACCAAATGCTGCACTTGCAAGCCCCTTCCCACCCCATTTCCCTTGTCTGCGTACCCATCGTATGGTACTACACTTGGTACAAACTCAGCCTACTCTTATTCTCTTAAAGTTTTCACATAAAAATCTTGTCTCTTCAACCAGATCAGAGCTCTCAAAGCAAGGCAGTAGTGAGATGAGAATGGGGGTGGTCTTCTTATATTTTCTAAGAACCCTCCAAAGCACTGAGCTAGGCTCTGGAAACACAGGCAGACACAACAATAGTTATTACTGGTGGTCTATACTCAAGTATGGGTTTCCCTGGTAGCTCAGCTTTTAAAGAATCTTCCTGTAATGCAGGAGACCCTGGTTCGATTCCTGAGTTGGGAAGATCACCTGGACAAGGGATAGGCTACCCTCTCCAGAATTCTTAGGATTCCCTGGTGGCTCAGATGGTAAAGAATCCACCTGAAATGCAGGAGACCCCTGGGTTAGGAAGATCCCCTGGAGGAAGGCATGGCAACACACTCCGGTATTCTTGGAGAATGAAAAATAGCCTTCTAATTTTTTTTTTTTTTTTTTTTTTTTTTGAGAATCCCTATGGACAGAGGAGCCTGGTGGGCTGCAGTCCATGGGGTCACAGAATCAGACACAACTGAGCAACTAACCAAAGCACATACTCAGGTATTGTTCTGAACAATCAATGCCTGGATCTTGAGAACTGAAAAGGGTTTGCGTACCAGGCTCATGAGACCTGAGACCACTGATATATCACCAAATTTGACACAGATCTTAAGATGTTTATTGTATTGTCTTTTTTCCCTGGATAAGACATGTCTTTCTCTGCCCCAGAGGCTCCTTGGGTACACAATGCCCTCTCAGCTTGGCATAGGATCTGGTTCTTTCAAGGCGTCCTGGAAGTGTTTACCTGTTTTGAATAGCCAAGATACAGAAGAGTAAAAGGAAGGGGTTATAATAGCTCCCTGGCCACTGTATTATTTCTGAAGTCGGGAATATGTTTGCACTGAAATTGGCAGAGATCCTGCAAAAACGGTTCTCAGGGCTTAGCTGCTCGATTTGCTACAGGCAAGAAGCAAGAAACACAAAGGCAGAACCAGCTGTGCGCCTCAAACACAGCATCATACAGGAGCCCACGCCAGGAAGATGTGCTTCCAGACAGTTGTCCAGAGGGTGTATTCAAGTCTGCCAGGAAGCCTGACACTCCACTCCCAATCTTCCTCTACACATGAATTTGGAACTGTATGGGAAAAGAAGGGTATTTTTCATTCAATCTTCTTCGCATGCCTCCCTAACTTTTCTCCTCTTTAGTAATATGGGAATAATGACAACCTGAACAGTAGACACTGCAAAGTCAGTGGCAGGATGCATCATAAACAAAGCATAACCTTCAGTGTCTCAAACATTCTTCAGAGATGATTTGAAATCTGGAAACGTAAAATGCATATACATTGTGATAAGGAAAGTCAGCCCTGTACTTACCAACTGAAGTGTCATAGAAAATGTCTCTGTTTTGATCAAGTATTACACATTTGTCTTTAAAAAAAAAAAAAAAAATGTAGCTAACAACGCCCTTTGCAGCCCCCCAGTGGTAGGAAAGAGAAAAGACGGGGGATTCAGAAAGCAACTCACACTCAGTAGACCAATCAACTTTTTACTCCAGAAAGTCAAATGGCTTGTTTTCAGCACGAAATGAATACGTTCTAAGTGAGGAAGATGAAAAGTGTTGGTTAAAATGCACATAATTATTCATATGAGCGTGAATCATTGAGAGCCTGGATTTTTTTTTTTTTTCCCCTTTTCAATCGTTGTCTTTTATCTGTACCGTTTTCCATTCTAACCTGGGAACCCTGCAATGCATTAGCATACCAGGGCTCCTCAAACAAGTTTTCCCTTCTTCCTTCACTTGCTGTGAGACCCCCTGTTTGCAGACATCTGCTCATACATACACAATTTGCTCTGCTACAAAGTGACGAAAAAATTAANCCCTTTTCAATCGTTGTCTTTTATCTGTACCGTTTTCCATTCTAACCTGGGAACCCTGCAATGCATTAGCATACCAGGGCTCCTCAAACAAGTTTTCCCTTCTTCCTTCACTTGCTGTGAGACCCCCTGTTTGCAGACATCTGCTCATACATACACAATTTGCTCTGCTACAAAGTGACGAAAAAATTAAATCGGTATCACTCGCCTGTTTAACAAAGTTTTTATATTGGGGAAGGAAAGCAAAAGCTTCGGAACTTCATTAATTCCGTTTTCACAAAAACAACAGTCTCTCGGGCTGATGGGCGACTTCTTTACACATTCCTTTACCTTCGCCACATGTTTGAGAAATTTTCATCATCAGTTTTCCTCTGTCTTCAGCCAAACGAAACTACTTCTCAAGGATGGGGGTGGGGGGATGGGAGGAAAAGAAATAGGATGCCTGCTTATAAAATCATGTCACCAAAACCCATGTCACCACAAAACTAAAAGGTTACAGAGGAACAGAAACTCTACTATCCTCAACTGTATCTCTCTCAAGTTGCGGGAGCGGCATTTCCGAGGTTCTCAGAAGGCGAACTGTCTGCCTCGTACTCTCCCCACCCTCCAAGGGTAATTAAACACAGAAAACATTCCCTCCTGAGCCAAATGGAAGCTACAGTGCAAAGCCAGCTTGGAAATCAGATTGCCTCTAATAGGGCGTCTCTTTATCTTCTGGAGCAAACTCCTCCTTCCTCTGACAATGGTCAATAACCACGGTCCTCCCAGAGCTGGTTAATGGGCAAATTTTACCACAACCATTAAACCAAGCGCACGCTCTCCCAGTTAAAGCGCAGAGAATCAACAAGTTAGCACAAAGCTGGGCGCCCCAGCCCAGAACGGCCTCTCCGGCGCCCACCGCCGCCCATCCCTCGCTCTGCTCCTCCCTTGCCTCTCCCACCACCGTCCAGCAAGCATGTGACCTTCCGTTTTCAGTTCACCCTCTGGTCGCCCCCACCCCAGCGCTCCACCCCACACTCCAAGGCAGCAAATTCCGCGGTTCGCCAGCCTACAGCCTCTCGACCGCTCCAGGCGTTCGCCGGGATCTTGCTTCCTTTGAGGCGCGAGGAGCCGAGAGGTCAAAACTCCAAGCGAACCAGAGTAGCGAGGAGGGAGGTCACCAGGTCCTGCGCTCGGGTGCCGAAGCACAGTCGCAGAGGCTGTGGGGAACATCACATCCCGCACTTCTCCTGGACTCGGCGGCCCACCCGGAGGGCGCGCGTTCCCAGGGGAGCCAGAGCCGCCCTGGGGGAGCCTGAGGCCAGCCAAGGGGAGCCGTCTCTGGAGTCCACAAGTTTCCACCCCATCCCCGAGCTGGGAGACGAGCCCTGCTCTCTCCTTTGAGGCGCCGCCGCAGATTCCTCCCTCTGGGCTGGAGCAGACAACTGCCTCTCCGCGCCGCACCAGCGCCCTGCTCGAGCCGTCCCCCGGCCGGAGCCCGCGAATGAGCCACTACGCCCCCACCCCGAGGCAGACAGCCCCGAAACTTATCCCGACTCCCTCGCCTGCCCCAGGGTCCCGAGGCCCCGCCCACGGGTTGGGTCGGCGTCCGCAAGTGAAGTCTATCTAGTCCACGGCGCAGGGCGCTCACTTCGGGCAACCTGGGCGCACGGGCGCCGGGAAGCTGCGGCAAGGAAGGGTGCGCAAATCCAGCGTGAGCCCGGGTGCCCGCTGCTTACACTCTCAAGCCCGCCCTGCTTCCCTCCTAGAAGACGAAGAAAGTTCCCCAGCACCCACCTTTAGCCGCGAGGAGGCGGCGCCGCCCGCTGTCCCCGCCGCCGCTGCCGCTCCCCACGCCCAGCGCCAGCAGGAGCGGCACCCAGCACAGCCTCCCAGTCAGCATCCTCGCCGCCGCCGCCGCCTCAGAGCTGCCGCCGCCGCTTATTGCCCGCACTGGCTCTCCCCTCCCGGTGCGCGCCGGGCCGAGAGCCGCCTCGCCCTGCCGCTGGGTGCGCTTCGGGGCCGCCGCGCTCGGTCTCCGGTGCCCACCGCCGCGCAGCTAGCTCGCCGGCAGCAGCCGCGCTCACTGGCACGGACCTGGAGCGGCTCCGGCGCTCACCCCGGGACGGCCCGTGACGTCACGGACGGGGGGAGGCGGCTCCTGCATATTCATAAGGCGCGGACACCCGCGGCGGCCGGGAGCTCGCGGCTCAGCGGCCCCGGCCCCCAACTTTCCCCGCCGTCCTCGAGCTCTCGGGGCGCTCCTGCTCCAGGCAGGACTCGGCTCCCAGAGGGCCGGGTGGGCGGCTGCGGGGAGCCCTCTGGCCTCGCACCCTTCTGGCTCCGGCTCGCAAATAACTGCCTCGAGGGATGACTGGCTCCCTCAGAAGTGGTTCCCGGGAGCCTGAGCGTCGCCCGCGGGGACTCAGGGCGCCGGGCCCCGCCACGCCCTTGAAGCTGACATCCGCGCCGAGAGAAGCGGGGGCGTTGCTGCCAGTCCTGCCCTTGGCCGGGGCTCTGGACGTTCTATGCCGCCTGGTCTGGGGAGGGCGCCCGGCCCACGCTAGAGTTGGAGAGCGCGAGTGCTGCGAGCGCTGGTCGGAGTTGCAGAGCCGTGTGCATCACCGCGGACCGGAAGGGCAGTGGCCGGAGTCCGCACCATCTTGGAGATACAGGGACAGCCGAGGCTCCCGGAGGCTGATGGACCAGATCCCAGAAGGCAGACTTGGGGCACTGGGCTTGTCGAGGCTACAGTGGGACAGAAACTTCGCTGCAATATGGTGCCCAGGCAAGAAGTTACCACCTTTCTGTTTCACACCACGTATCTTAAGACCTGGCCACCTGACGTCATGCTTTGTAACACCTCGTAATTCTCAATTCCCAGAGTGCAAGGGCCATGCACTCCTGACGACCCTCCCCAACCCCAGACCACAGAGGTTTCAAAGAGGTACTCCATAAACACTAATTAGTGGCTCATAATAAATCCTTGACCATATTCCCATACATATATGCAGTGCCAATATCACACCCAAGTCAGGGTTCAAATAAGGACGTAGAGAAATCCAGAGAGAACCAAGTTATTTATTCATTGATTCATCCCTTTTACTGAGCACCTAGACAGGTAATGTCACTCTGCCACTGGACACTAAATTAGACATTAGACCATCCAAAGACCCAGGAGAGTTGTCCGTCCTCTCTTTAAAGTCTTTGTTCCTGTATGAGAAGCCAAAGAAGGCAGTAAAAGGCAATTACAATGCTTTGTGGTAGGCACATTCTTTATGTTGCTAGATATGAGCCTATACAAATCAATTAACAAAATGTATATGCTGCAACGCTGTCTAAACAGCATCCTATAATTAATAACTGTAGTTTGGGGTACTCAACAAAGCCATAAAGTCCATTAACAGCCCTCCTGCTACTCAGTCACTCTGCACCGGGGCTGGCAGCTCACCCAGAGCTACTGCCATTGTGCAGGTGGACTCTTCTGCATTTCCAGTCTCTGAGAGGTGCTTGGAGTGCAGCCATGAATCACATTGGCTGCCGAAAGCCTCAACCCAGGAAGGGTGCTTCACCTGCACATCTCCTTTAACCTGCACAACCCACGTCTGTGCTGTTACTCTCCTTTCACACAGGAGTAAATGGAGCAAACTTCCTTGTCCAAGGTCAAAGAGCTAAACAATGCCTCAGGCCCACACCAGGTTCTTGCCCTTTCCAGACTTGGTGTCAGGATCCAGAGAAGATGACGTGGAGAAGAAAGAAAAGTTGACCCAAGCAAAATCAGGGAGGCTGGCAAATAGAGGAAGAATATAGACGTGTCTCATTTTCTTCTATTTATGCTACACCCAGGGCTTCCCAGGTTGGCTCAGTGGTAAAGAATCCCCCTGCCGGTGCAGGAGATGCCAGTTCTATCCCTGGGTGGAGAAGATCTCCTGGAGAAGGGAATGGCAAACAACTCCAGTATTCTTGCTTGGGAAATCTTATGTTCAGAAGAGCCTAGTGGGCTACAGTCCGTGGGGTCACAAAAGAGTCTGACACAACTTGGCGACTAAACAACAACTTCATGCTCCATCCAATTATATATCTGCCTCTCCTTCACTTTCTGATAAATAAACTTACTTTACTGACTTACCTGTGCTGTCTTTTGATGTCATTCTGTTGAGTTTCTTAAGACCAGTTGGCTAGTTCCCAAAATTTTGCACAGACTTTCAAATCAGACCAAATAATGAGAAAGAAGAGAACATACAGCTGATGGGGACGCATCCCCAGGCAGCAGATCACCAGAAAGAACACAGCAGAGAAAGATACCAGAAGGTAGGCCAGTTGCTAACAACATTGCTAACCTCTATTTCCTCCTCTGTGACTAGGGGGGATAATTTATGCCTGTTGTAAAAAATCAAGTGCACTAATGGCCCCTGTTTGTTTATACCTCCCCCTGAATTCATTCCCTTTGGATATATTCTCCACATGATTTGCTTTGGCCAGTAAGACAGCAGCCGTGCATGTTTTCTCTTCCTCTTCCAGGTCAACCAAGAGGTGACCTGCTGGAGGGTGAGAGACCACACAGAGTGAAGCTGAGCTATCCATCCAGCCAAGGTCATCCTAGACTAGTCAGCACCAACTGACCCACAAGCTGAACGCAGACAACATGAGCAAACCCAGCCAAGACCAGCCAATTCTGACCCACATCAGAGCTGCCCAACTGACTTATGAAAAGTCATCAGTGGTTGCATTCAGCCACTACGTTTTGGGGTGGTTGATTAAAGAGCATTTCCCTTGTAGCTCAGCTGGTAAAGAATCCACCTGCAATGTGGGAGACCTGTGTTCAGTCCCTGGGTTGGGAAGATCCCTTGAAGAAAGGAAAGGCTACCCACTCCAGTATTCTGGCCTGGAGAATTCCGTGGGTCACAAAGAGTCGGACACAACTGAGTGACTTTCACTTTCACACCTCCTTCATAAGTAGGTCATTACAAGGAGTAAATGAGAAAATATATGTAGAACTCTTAGTATGTTGACTATGTGTTGGCACATAGTCAACATTCAATAATTGTAAAAATGTCTCCATTTTATCCTTACTTCCCAAGTCTCTGAGATGCCAGTCATAAACCTGAATTATGTCTTTTGCAAGAAAGGCACCAACAACCTGGCATGGAGGGGATGAAAGTGAGTAAGTTCAGCCTTGGAAATTCTCAGGCCACAAGAGCCTTGAGCCCACATCATCTGTATGGAGCACAGCTGTGCCCTCTGCCTGTGCTAGGTCATTGCAGATAAAAAAGTGGATAATATCACCTAACAGTTAATATGTTCCAGTTCACTCTGTGCCAGGCTTTGCAATAGGGGTTTTGCATCCCATACTTAATTTAATCCTTTCAACAGCAGGTGTTATTTTCCTCCTTTGTTCTTACCAGGTTACTGTCTAAGAAAATTTGAGTAATTTATCTACATTAACTTAGTTGTGCAGGATATGAATTAATGTCTGCCTAATAGAAATTCTTTCTCTCACACATTATCATTTTGAGAGAAGCATGTAGGATAAGTAAGCAACAAAAAGTAATTTCACAAACTCACAAACAGAGAGAATAGACTTGTGTTCCCAAGGGGGAGGGAAGGATTGGGAGTTTAGGGTTAGTAGATGCAAAATATTATATGTAGAATGGATAAACAACAAGGTCCTACTCTATAGCACAGAGAACTATATTCAACATCCTGTGGTAAACCGTAATGGAAAAGATTGTGATAAACCATATATGAAAAAAAAATATATATATATATTTGAATCACTTTGCTGTACAGCAGATATTAACACATTGTAAATCAACTGTAGATCAATAAATTTTTTTAAAAAGTAGTTTCAAATCAGAAGAGGTAGCTTCAGGAATTCAGCTTTTAAAAATATCTTTATCCACCATCATTTCTGAATATTAAACAATTATTTAATAACCAATTGAAACCAAAGTAGTGATACAAATCTCTGAATTTGTTTAGGCTGCCCCCTTTACTGTTGACTAGCTATTGCGGCGTGTTCTTTTACAGATCTTGCTCAAAAATGGTAAGCAGATGATGTAAGGCTTTGTTCACTTTAAGCTCCAAGCCCAGGGCCCCACCTGGCAAAGCGGTATTGAATCTCAGACAATTTATTTGGGTCAATAGTTTTTAATAAATAAATAACTCTACTGTTTCAGAAAATAGAATCTAATGGGAACAGGCCTGACATAAACACAGCCAATTCCTTCTCATTTTCACCAGGGTCATTAATGCTTTGCCCAATTAAGTACCAAAACACAACCCCTGAATAGTTTAAACTGGATGATTGAGGAAAATAAATTATACCAGCTTATGGAAACGTTTTTAAAGAGAAAATTAAACTGTGGCTTTCTACATGACCTAAATTGAATTTAACTAAAAATACTTAAGTTTAAAAGAAAGGTCAAAAACCTGATTCTTAAAGAACTGGAGTCATGTATTGCTCCCCTCCCCCTTCTTGGCAGGCAAGGCTGAGTCTTCACGACCCACAAGCAGCTAGCCAGGTTACCGAATTTTCAACATCTCTCAGATGCTTTAGTACTCCTGCAGACGCTGCCTCTGCCAAAGGAGCTTTTTAGAGTTTATGCATTTATCTTCAAGAGAAAGCGAGACAAGCTTGTTCACGACCAAATCCAGTTCGTGTTCAACATTGTTTAGACGTGAATGTTCTATGCTTGGCGAGGCAGAGTGCCTGACTGAAAACAAAGATGTCATTGATTATACCAAGGAATTATTCCAGCACACTCTCCTATACTTTCCTTGGACCTTTATATCCTGCAGTGTTAAAAAAAAAAAAGCCAGAAAATTCAGTGACTTCTCCCATTGACAGATGGATCTATCTTCTCTCTTCTTGAACCTGAACAGGCTTGCGACTGTTTCCTCAGATAGAATTTGGCCAAAGCGATGCTCTGTGACTTCCCCAACTAGATCATAAGGGCAGTGAAGCTTCTGCCTTATTCACTGGGATGCTTGCTTTTGGAACCTAGAGTCTCCATTGGCAGGTCCAATGACCTGAGGCTGCCAGCCATGTTGTGAAGGTACCAGGCCATGTGAAGAGGCCACGTGTAAGTGCATTGACAGCTCCAGCTGAGTCCAACATTTGCATCATCCCAGAATCTCCACGTAATTCTACTTCCTAGGTGCTGAGTCACCTTCAGCTGTTTGAACCTTTCCCCCTAAAGCCTGGGACATCATGAAACAGAGTAAAGTCATCTCCACTATACCTTGTCTGTATTCCTGATGCACAGAAGCCAATAGTGTGTGTATAACAAAATTGTTGTGAAACAGCATGTAAAACATTGCCCAGCTTACACTGGTTTTGCCTCCTTAAATAGGTTGCTGATTAATCAAATCTTGACTTATTTTATAGAGACAGAACTGTGAATGTGCAAGACAGAAACCCCTGTCTCCAGGATGAGCCCAGAACCAAGAATCTTCTGTCTGCAGAACTGAAAGAATAGAAATGTTGCCACCAAAGCTCTTTATGAAGCAGGAAGTCCTTCAAACTCCAAAAATAAGGAAAATCCAGGTACCAAGCAGCAAGTAGCTTGTAGGGATTAATTCAAGATGAACCAAACAGAATCCAAGTTTGAAATTCCCCTAACTCCTTAAACTTCACCCTTGAACCCCACATCAGGACAGATTTGAGAGCCTTGTCTTCTGTCTCCTTGCTGGTTGATCTCTCATTAAAAGTTCTTTTCTCAAAAGCTGAAGCCATATTCTATGCCTATTAGGCAGTGCATCTTTGCTTGGTAACAGCTGTTTATGCCATTAAGTCTTGAGGTGGGTTGTAATGCATCAAGAGTAACTAAATCATACTTACTCTAACTTGGTCCCTACAACAAAGACTGGGAAAAGGGAAATGTGGTGAGGTAAGTCTGTGAGTAATGTGTAGTTAGTCCCATTCCGTAACTCAAATGTTGAGATTTGTATGGCCAAGAAAAGGAAACAGTGGGGCTTAATGGAAAAAGAATGATTTCTAGAATTGCACATGCCTAGCTTCTAAACCCAGCTCTACTGTTATCTACCTAAATATGACTCAAGAAAACTGCTTATTCTGTTTGAGCCCAGTTTCCTCATCTACAGATGGAAGTGCAATACGTAACCTAATGTAACAAGACTATGTTTAGGGTTAAGTGAACTGTAAAGAGGTGAATCCTTTCCCTCCCAAGTGGTAGAGATGCAGTCGATGAAACCATCCCTAGTGAGAGTGGGCACTCACCTAGAACCACTCCTGCTTTTGGTGGGCTTTTTTCTGACTCTTCAGTATTTGGTGTTATCTATGCAGGAAAAATGTGAGCATATATGGGCACCCATGAGACCACATCAGTGCCAGACCCACCAGACCCACTAGCCCAAGACCCACTGGCACAGGGAAGCACCAGTTCACATGCCCTGCCAGACCAATTCAGGTGTGCTATATCTAAATCTACCTGCTCTGTCAGCCTCATGCTGGAAAACTCAAAACATTTCTTACTGGTGGGGATGTTGGTAAAGAGTAAGAGAGTATGCTGATGGGTGTGTGGTGAAAGTATTGTTTTCATTTTATACAGAAGGTAATGGAAGCCCAGAGAGGTTACGCTGTTGGCTTAAAGTCACACAGCCTGGGGTAGATTCTAATTTTCTTGATTCTCAATCCAGAGCTTCATCTAGACCATGTCCAGTTACATGGGAGTTAATAAGTATACAAATATCAGTGCTTAAAATACCTGGAGCCAACCAGACCAGGAGCCAGGAAGTGCCTTCCACATCAACAGCCCACTAGAGAGGTCCTAGTAAGAGAGAAGTGAAAGGGTAAACACTTCTTTGTTTTCCTGGTTCAGAGAAAGAGGCTACCCATGCCTTCTCTTTCTCATTCACAGCCATCCAAGCTTGCTAGACTGCTCCAAGGAAATCATTTCACCCAAGTAATTTTAAAGTTTTATGTCTTTCATATTTCTCAATACTTAAGAAATTCTTTTCCAGGTTGGCATGGTAATGTGTAGTGAATCATGTGTCCAAAGGGGACAGGATATATTATAGCACCTTCGCATGATGTTCTACAGCATCTGGGAATGTCAAAAAGCAGTGTCATGTGGTGGCACATGATAAACGGTATATATTTGCCAGCAGAGGAATTGAAGGACATTAAAAACCCGATGCTTTTCCTAAATGGCAAAGCGTGGTTCCCTTCCTGCTTTCATCCATGAGCAACTGAATGTTGGAAGCTGACTTTATTGTAAAAAATATCAAGCTGTTTTTGGGATTTAGAGTTTGGAGATGAATACTCTTAAATCAGACTACTAAAATCCAAAGTAAATTCATTTTGCTAAAATTGGTCTAAAGGTTGATNACACTTCTTTATTTTCCTGGTTCAGAGAAAGAGGCTACCCATGCCTTCTCTTTCTCATTCACAGCCATCCAAGCTTGCTAGACTGCTCCAAGGAAATCATTTCACCCAAGTAATTTTAAAGTTTTATGTCTTTCATATTTCTCAATACTTAAGAAATTCTTTTCCAGGTTGGCATGGTAATGTGTAGTGAATCATGTGTCCAAAGGGGACAGGATATATTATAGCACCTTCGCATGATGTTCTACAGCATCTGGGAATGTCAAAAAGCAGTGTCATGTGGTGGCACATGATAAACGGTATATATTTGCCAGCAGAGGAATTGAAGGACGTTAAAAACCCGATGCTTTTCCTAAATGGCAAAGCGTGGTTCCCTTCCTGCTTTCATCCATGAGCAACTGAATGTTGGAAGCTGACTTTATTGTAAAAAATATCAAGCTGTTTTTGGGATTTAGAGTTTGGAGATGAATACTCTTAAATCAGACTACTAAAATCCAAAGTAAATTCATTTTGCTAAAATTGGTCTAAAGGTTGATTTAATACTGCAGCTACCTAGAGCAGGGGAGAGAGAGAGGGAGGAAGGGAGGGCAGGAAAAAGAGAGAGCTTTACAAAGAGCAAATGTGCAAACAATGATTAAGGATTTTGAAGATTTATGTAACATGATTCATATACACGAATATGAAATTGTACTTTACAAACAGAGATTAGGGCTTCCTTTACCTCTTTATAGAAACTGATCAGATGCTTGTGTCTTCAAAGTGCTTAAAACATGCCTGTAATTAATAAATTCTTTAAATAACTGAGCTGTTCTTGAAGAATAAATATGAAACAAAGATGCTTTCAGGCACCCACTGCTAGGTTATCAGCTGTCTCTTACAGAAGGAAACTCTAAGACAGAAGAAGAATGAGTGGACAATAAAAAAAACATGTGGATATATCTAAATAAGATCTAAGCAATGAAACAACAAAAAAAGTTAAAATAATGAGTAATTTGCATGANAACTCCAGTACTTTGGCCACCTCACGCGAAAAGTTGACTCATTGGAAAAGACTCTGATGCTGAAAGGGATTGGGGGCAGGAGGAGAAGGGGACGACAGATGATGAGATGGCTGGATGGCATCACTGACTCGAGGACGTGAGTCTGAGTGAACTCTGAGAGTTGGTGATGGACAGGGAGACTTGGCGTGCTGTGATTCATGGGATTGCAAAGAGTCGGGCACGACTGAGCAACTGAAATGAACTGAACTGATACATGAATGGAGGGCCTTCTCAGGTGACTCAGTGATAAATAATCTGCCTGCCAATGCAAGAGACCCAGAAGACTTGGTTTTGATCCTTGGATCAGGAAGATTCCTCTGGAGTAGGAAATGGCAAGCCACCCCAGTTTTCTGGCCTGGAAAATCCCATGGACAGAGGTGGGCTACAGTCCATGGCGTCTCAAAGAGTCAGACGTGACAGAGCACAGCACAGTAGCATACATCAATGGACAGGTTAATCAAACAGTATTAATAAGGAAACACTGGCCCAAAACAATAGGCTAGATCAGATTCTCTCTTTCTCTATATATATATATATGGAACCTTGACATTTGTGACAATAAGAATGGATCTAGAGGATGCCAAACTCAGTGAAATAAGTCATACAGACAAAGACAAATACCATATGATCTCACTTATATGTGGAATCTAAAAAACAAACACACAGAGAACAAATGTGTGGTTCACAGAAGGGAAGGGGGTAAAGGTACTGGGTGAAACAAGTAAAGGGGATTAAGAGTTACAAACTTACAGGTATACAATAGATAAGACAGGGATGTGATAAATGGTATTATCAATAGCATTGTAATAACTATGTGCACAGGTACTAGACTTATTGTATGCAGATACCAAATCACTATGACGTATACCTGAAACTAACATATTTAACTATATTTCAATTTTCAAAACCAAAATTAAAAATTACTGAAATAGACAAAACCCTGCCCTGATTAATCCAGGAAACAAAGAAAGAAAAACACATATGAACAATATGAAAAATGAAAATGAGGGCAAAACCACATATGCTATAGACATTAAAAAAAATAATAAGATCATATTATGAATTATTTATACTGATACATAGTTTTATTGAGTTAGATAAGGCTGTGGTCCATGTGTTCAGATTGGTTAGTTTTCTGATTGTGGTTTTCCGTCTGTCTGCCCTCTGATGGAGAAGAATAAGAGGTTGATGGAAGCTTCTGGATGGCAGAGACTCACTGAAGGGGGAAACTGGGTCTTGTTCTGATGGACAGGGCCATGCTCAGTAAATCTTTAATCCAATTTTCTGTTGATGGGTGGAGCTGTGTTCCCTCCCTGTTATTTACCTGGGGCCAAACTATGGTGGAGGTAATGAAGATAAGGGTGACCTCCTTCAAAAGGTCCCATGCACCCACTGCTATACTCAGTACCCACAACCCTGCAGCAGGCTACCACTGACCCACACCTCTGCCAGAGACTCCTGGATACTCATGAGCAAGTCTGGGTCAGTCTCTTGTGGGATCGCTGCTCCTTTCTCCTGGGTCTTTGTGTGCACAAGGTTCTGTTTGTGCCCTCCAAGAGTCGATTTCCCCAGTCCTGTGTAAGTTCTGGCAGCTCTATGGTGGGGTTAATGGTGACCTCCTCCAAGATGGCTTATGCCATACCCAAGTCTGCTGCACTTAACCATACCCAAGAGCCCCTGCCTCTGCAGCAGTCCACTGCTGACCCATATCCCCACAGGAGACACTCAAACACAGTTCTATCTCAGTTTCTGAGTCATGCAAAGATGGGCACAATAAAGGACAGAAGTGGTATGGACCTAGCAGAAGCAGCAGATATTAAGAAAAGGTGGCAAGACTTTACAGAACTATTAAGAAAAGGTGGCAAGACTTTACAGAACTATACAAAAAAGATCTTCATGACCCAGATAATCACAATGGAATGATCACTGATCTAGAGCCAGACATCCTGGAATGTGATGTCAGGTGGGCCTGAGGAACCATCACTACAAACAAAGCTAGTGGCAGTGATGGAATTCCAGTTGAGCTATTTCAAATCCTAAAAGATGATGCTGTGAAAGTGCTGCATTCACTATGCCAGCAAATTTGGAAAACTCAGCAGTGGCCCCAGGACTGGAAAAGGTCAGTTTTCATTCCAGTCCCAAAGAAAGGCAATGCCAAAGAATGCTCAAACTACTGCACTATTGTGCTTATCTCACATGCTAGCAAAGTAATGCTCAAAATACTCCAAGCCAGGCCTCAACAATATGTGAACTATGAACTTCCAGATGTTCAAGCTGGTTTTAGAAAAGGTAGAGGGACCAGAAATCAAATTGCCACCATCCACTGGATCATCAAAGAAGCAAGAGAGTTTCAGAAAAACATCTATTTCTGCTTTCTTGACTATGCCAAAGCCTTTGATTGTGGATCACAACAAACTGGGGAAAATTCTGAAAGACATGGGAATATCAGACCACTTGACCTGCCTCTTGAGAAATCTGTATGCAGGTCAGGAAGCAATAGTTATAATAGGATATGAAACAACAGACTGATTCCAAATAGGTAAAGAAGTATGTCAAGACTATATACTGTCACCCCACTTATTTATATGCAGAGTACATCATGAGAAACGCTGATCTGGATGAAGCACAAGCTGGAATCAAGATTGCTGGAAGAAATATAAATAACTTCAGATATGCAGATGATACCACCCTTATGGCAGAAAGTGAAGAAGAACTAAAGAGCCTCTTGATGAAAGTGAAAGAGGAGAGTGAAAAAATTGGCTTAAAACTCAACATTCAGAAAACTAAGATCATGGCATTTGGTCACATCATTTCACGGCAAGTAGATGGGGAAACAGTGGCTGACTTTATTTTCTTGGGCTACAAAATCACTACAGATGGTGACTGCAGCCATGAAATTAAAAGATGCTTACTCCTTGGAAAAAAAGTTATGACCAACCTGATAACACATTAAAAATCAGGGACTTTGCCAACAAAGGTCCATCTAGTCAAAGCTATGGTTTTTCCAGGGGTCATGTATGGATGTGAGAGTTGGACTATAAAGAAAGCTGAGCATGGAAGAATTGATGCTTTTGAACTGTGGTATTGGAGAAGACTCTTGAGAGTTGCTTGGGCTGCAAGGAACTCCAACCAGTCCATCCTAAAGGAAATCAGTCCTGAATATTCATTGAAAGGACTGATACTGTGGCTGAAACTCCAATACTTTGGCCACATGATGCGAAGAACTGACTTGTTGGAAAAGACACTGATGTTGGGAAAGATTGAAAGAGGGAGAAGAAGGGGACAACAGAGGATGAGATGGTTGGATAGCATCACTGACTCGATGGACATGAGTTTGGGTAAACTCCGGGAGTTGGTGATGGACCAGAAAGCCTGACGTGCTTCAATCCATGGGGTCACAAAGAGTCTGACACGACTGAACGACTGAACTGTACTGAATTAAACTGATGGTGATACATTTTAAAACTTTGGTGAATAAATACATCCTTAAAAAATTAGGAGTTGTCTTCAAAATGTCAATGTTANACTCTTGAGAGTTGCTTAGACTGCAAGGAACTCCAACCAGTCCATCCTAAAGGAAATCGGTCCTGAATATTCATTGGAAGGACTGATACTGTGGCTGAAACTCCAAAACTTTGGCCACATGATACGAAGAACTGACTTGTTGGAAAAGACACTGATGTTGGGAAAGACTGAAAGAGGGAGAAGAAGGGTACAACAGAGGATGAAATGGTTGGATGGCATCACTGACTCGATGGACATGAGTTTGGGTAAACTCCGGGAGTTGGTGATGGACCAGGAGGCCTGACGTGCTGCAGTCCATGGGATCACAAAGAGTCTGACACGACTGAACGACTGAACTGTACTGAACTAAACTGATGGTGACACATTTTAAAACTTTGGTGAATAAATACATCCTTAAAAAATTAGGAGTTGTCTTCAAAATGTCAATGTTATGATAGATATATTTTTTAACAGGTTTGGGAATTATTCTTGTGCATAGGTGACTAAAAGAAATGAATGAGAAATGAAAAGTATAATGTGATATTTTCTTGGATTATAGGTCAATAAACATTTTTTTTAAAAAGCCTATAAATGACACAATTGGAACTTTAGGGGAAATATGAATATAGATTGCATGTCAGTTAAGAGAGTAATAGCAATTGCAAATTACCTAAGAATGGTAATAAGAAAACACTACTCAGTGAAATACTTAGGGATGAAATATAGCTATAATACAACTAACTCTTAAATGGCACAGAAAAAATATGATTATGTATATCTATAGCATTATGTATCTGTGTGTGAAGGAGAGATGGAGACAGTGAGACAGAAAAAGGAAGCAGAAAAGCACAAATGAGTCAAAATGTTAATAGTGAATCTAGGTGAAATATTAATATATGAATTCTCACTGAGGTATTGTAGACTCTTTCAAAAGGTTTGAAAGGCTTCATAATAATTTAAATACACATTAATAATATAAATATTATCTATACCAATACCAATACAATAAAATACCAATATAGTACCAATACAATAAAAACACAAGAATACTGGCTCAAACAATATAGGAAGTGATCCAGTAATTTAAACCTCTCATAAAAACACTAGGCGAACATTTTGATAAACATTTAAGAAACCCATAATTCCAATCTTAAATAAAATTTCCTAAATTTTAAAAAAGGCAAGAATGGCTCCAAGTTTCTTTGTGAGTTTACATCATCTTGATAACCAAACTTGATAGTACAGAAGAAAAGAAAACCCCTTCATAAACATAGATGCAAATAGTTTCCTTCCCCAGAAAAGAGAATTATCAAGCGGACCTAACAGTATTAAAAATTGGGACTTATTTTAGAAACACAAGGTTCATTTAATTTTAGAAAATAGAGTAGTGTAATTCACACATTAACATATTTAAAGAAATAAATGGATGCTGATTTAAAAGATGCAGAAAGGTATTTTTAAGATTCATATATATTCATGATTTTTTAAAAATCCCAGAAAACTATGAATAGATGGAAACTTCCCCATCTTTTAATATGAATGTATATATATCTGTGTAAATATCTCTATATGTGTATTATATATAAATCTATATGTTATATAGTAATATACATATTAGTCATGTTAAAAGTCATATTTAGGGACTTCCCTGGTGGTCCAGTGGCAAAGACTCTGTGGTCCCAATGCAGGGNGCATATCTATAGTGTTATGTATCTGTGTGTGAAGGAGAGATGGAGACAGTGAGACAGAAAAAGGAAGCAGAAAAGCACAAATGAGTCAAAATGTTAATAGTGAATCTAGGTGAAATATTAATATATGAATTCTCACTGAGGTATTGTAGACTCTTTCAAAAGGTTTGAAAGGCTTCATAATAATTTAAATACACATTAATAATATAAATATTATCTATACCAATACCAATACAATAAAATACCAATATAGTACCAATACAATAAAAACACAAGAATACTGGCTCAAACAATATAGGAAGTGATCCAGTAATTTAAACCTCTCATAAAAACACTAGGCGAACATTTTGATAAACATTTAAGAAACCCATAATTCCAATCTTAAATAAAATTTCCTAAATTTTAAAAAAGGCAAGAATGGCTCCAAGTTTCTTTGTGAGTTTACATCATCTTGATAACCAAACTTGATAGTACAGAAGAAAAGAAAACCCCTTCATAAACATAGATGCAAATAGTTTCCTTCCCCAGAAAAGAGAATTATCAAGCGGACCTAACAGTATTAAAAATTGGGACTTATTTTAGAAACACAAGGTTCATTTAATTTTAGAAAATAGAGTAGTGTAATTCACACATTAACATATTTAAAGAAATAAATGGATGCTGATTTAAAAGATGCAGAAAGGTATTTTTAAGATTCATATATATTCATGATTTTTTAAAAATCCCAGAAAACTATGAATAGATGGAAACTTCCCCATCTTTTAATATGAATGTATATATATCTGTGTAAATATCTCTATATGTGTATTATATATAAATCTATATGTTATATAGTAATATACATATTAGTCATGTTAAAAGTCATATTTAGGGACTTCCCTGGTGGTCCAGTGGCAAAGACTCTGTGGTCCCAATGCAGGGGACCCAGGTTTGTTTCCTGGTCAGGGAACTAGCTCCCATATGCTGAAACTAAGAGTTTCCATGCTGCAAATAAGACCTAGTACAACCAAAATAAATAAATAAATATCTATTTTTTTAAGTCATATTTAATTGTTAAACTTTGAAAGCTTTTTATTCTGTGACTGGGAATGAGGCAAGGATGCTAGTCTTATCCCTTTTGTTCAGTTTTGCATTGGAGGATTTAGTGAGCATGATTTAAAAAGAAAGAAGAAAAAGAAGGCAAAAAGATTGAGAATAAAATGAAACAAACTCTTACTATTTGCAGATTATAAGACTGTGAATGCAGAAAGTAAAAGACTCCATAGAAAAATCATTAGAATCATTAAGAGCTTCTAGCAAGGTTATGGGATATAAAAATAATATGCACAAATCATTTACCTTGCTATATAGCAGCCACAAATAATCATTTTTAAACAGAAACATCAAAAGAAACTCAAAAATAATTACAGTAAAAGAGCTCTACAGATAATATGATAAAACATTATCAAGAAACATTAAACAGACCTAAATAAATGTCTGGAGATAGCAAGTTATGAGATCAAAATATTTTTTTTTATTTTAAAGATGTTTCTCTCCAACAGAACACACCAATTCAATGCAATCTCCATAGGAACTCAGAAGTGCTGATAATATATCAATATATAATATATTTATCTACTTTATCTTTATCCATTTATCCATTAATGAACCCTTAAATTTTTTCAAATAATGCTATAATGAACGTGTGTGTGTGTATGCTCAGTTGGTTCCCTGTCCATGGAATTTTCCAGTCAAGAATATTGGAGCAGGTTGCCATTTCCTATTCCAGGGGATCTTCCCAACCCAAGGATGGAACCCTTGCCTCCTGTGTCTCCTCCGTCTCCTCCACTGGCAGAAGGATTCTTTACCACTAGGCCACCTGCTAAGCCCTGATGCAATGAACATGAGGATTTAAATACCTCTTCAAAATATTGATTTCAAGTCCTTCAATATATACCCCAGGAGTGAAACTCCTAGATTATATGGTAATTCAAGTTTCAATTTTTTTAAAGATATGATATATACTATATACAAAGAAATATTACTCAGCTATGACAAAAAAGGAAATCCTGACATTAGCAACAACATGAACCATAAGGGCATCATGTAGGTGAGCTAATTCAGACAGAGAAAGACAAATGTCATATGATATAATTCATATGTGGGACTGAAGAAAAAGCCAGGCTCATAAAGACAAAGTAGAATGGTGATTGCCAGGGACAGGAAGTGGGGAAACTGGGAAGATGTGGTTTAAGGCTACAGACTTGCAGCTAGTAGATGAATTAGTTCTGTAGATCTAACGCTCAGTGTACCAATTACAGTCGACAATGCTGCTGCTGCTGCTGCTAAGTCCCGTCAGTCGTGTCCGACTCTGTGTGACCCCATAGATGACAGCCCACCAGGCTCCCCCGTCCCTGGGATTCTCCAGGCAAGAACGCTGAAGTGGGTTGCCCTTTACTTCTCCAATGCATGAAAGTAAAAAGTAAAAGTGTAGTCGCTCAGTCGTGTCTGACTCTTTGCGACCCCATGGACTGAAGCCTATCAGGCTCCTCCGTTCATGGGATTTTCCAGGCAAGAGTACTGGAGTGAGTTGCCATTGCCTTTACTGTGATATAAACTTCAAAGTTGTTAAGAGACTAGATTTTAATTGTTCTCAGTACAAGAAAGAAATGATAAGTATGTGATGCCAGAGAGGTGTTGCTGCCTGCTGCCGCTGCTAAGTCGCTTCAGTCGTGTCCGACTCTGTGCGACCCCATAGACAGCAGCCCACCAGGCTCAGCTGTCCCTGAGATTCTCCAGGCAAGAACACTGAAGTGGGTTGCCATTTCCTTCTCCAATACATGAAAGTGAAAGTGAAGTTGCTCAGTGGTGTCTGACTCTTAGCCACCCCATGGACTGCAGCCTATCAGGCTCCTTCATCCATGGGATTTTCTAGGCAAGAGTANAGCTGTCCCTGAGATTCTCCAGGCAAGAACACTGAAGTGGGTTGCCATTTCCTTCTCCAATACATGAAAGTGAAAGTGAAGTTGCTCAGTGGTGTCTGACTCTTAGCCACCCCATGGACTGCAGCCTATCAGGCTCCTTCATCCATGGGATTTTCTAGGCAAGAGTACTGGAGTGGGGTGCCATTGTCTTCTCCAAGAGAGGTGTTAGCTAGCATTATTATGGTAATCAGATTACAATATATAAATGTATCAAACCAACACGTTATACACCTTAAACTTACACAGTGTTACTTCCCTGGTGGCTCAGAGGGTAAAGCGTCTTGCTTACAACATGGGAGACCTGGGTTCGATTCCTGGATTGGGAAGATCCTCTGGAGAAGGAAATGGCAACCCACTTCAGTACTCTTGCCTGGAAAATCCCATGGATGGAGAACCGTCGTGGGCTACAGTCCATGGGGTTGCAAAGAGTCAGACACGACTGAGCAACTTCACTTTCACTTTCACATATCAATTATATTTAAGTTTAAAAATCCAAACAGAATTATTTATCTCTTGATTTTATGGAGCTTTACAAGCTAATCTAAAATTATATTCATAAAAATGGCCAAAAAAGCCCAAGATAATTGCATAACTTGTTGGTAGATCTTGCCTTATCCTGTATCAAAATGCATTGCAAAGCTATAGTAATTAAGATAGAGACAAATAGTCTAGTGGAGTAGAATTGCCTATGAAGAAATATACCCATGCAAATGGGCTTCCCATTTGGTAGTGCTAGTGATAAAGAACCTGCCTACCGAGACATAAGTGATGTGGGTTTGATCCCTGGCTCAGGAAGATGACTTGGAGGAGGGCATGACAACATACTCATTCTTCCTGGAGAATCCCATGGACAGTGGAGCTTCATGGGCTACAGTCCAAAGGGTCACAAAGAGTTGGACAGGACTGAAGTGACTTAGCATGCACAAACACACCCATGTAAATATGGTTAAAACAATATTGGATACCAATGAGGACATAATGCCTTTCCATAAATTGTAATGGGACACACCAACTCCAAGCACATAAAAAAAAAAAAACTACATGAAAGGCAAAATTATATTTAAAAGATACTATGGGAGACTAGCTTCATGACCTTGAGTTAGAGGAGGGTTTTTTTGTTATTTTTAAAACAATACATAAATACATAGAAAATACTAACCACAAAGGAAATGATTAATAAGTGTGATTATATTAAATTAAAAGCATGTATTCTTCTAGTACCATAAAGAGAGTGAAAATAGGAGCCTTGGCTGTAAGAAGATATTTGTGGTATTTCTTAGTGACTAAGGTCTAAAATCCCAGATATATGTAGATCCTTATTTATTATGAGAATTACAAATCCAGATTGTCCAAGATTAAAAGCCTGATAGTATCTAACACTGATGACAATGTGGAGCAATGGGAACTATCTTATCCTATCGGTGGAGGTAGGAAGTGTCACAATTCTTTGACAAAGCGTTAGGTATAAAATTTAAGATCTATATCCCATGACCTAGGAGAACCACTCCCAGATATTTAGCCTAGAGAAACTCTTGTACACATAGAACCCAAGAGTGTGTTTATTATCACTCTGTGATAGTTCCAAACTGGAAATATTCCAAACATCAATCCACAGTAGGAAGGATAAATACATTGGGACATCTTCATTCAGTGGAATATAGTAAGACAATGAAAATGAACAAACCACTGCTATACTCTTGAAAAACATGGATAAACCTCCAAAACATCATGCGAAACAAGAAAAGCCAGGCACACAGGACTGACTATATGTGGCATTATGCAGTTCATATAAAACTTCAGACCTAGGCAAAAGGGAAAATTATATGTCTTAAGAAGGGATTCATAGATGACAAAACTACAATGCAAAGCACAGAAGTGATTGTGATGAAAAACCAGGATTGGCTTCCCTTTGGAGCTAGAAGCCCCCTGAAGCCAGGAGCCAAGTCTTTTTATCTTTATCCCCAGCATCTAACACAAGCCAGGCACACAGATGGCACTCAAGACATTATTCCTTTCATTAGATACTGTGGGTGGTATCTACAATTTAAATTATTAAAGTGTAATTGTTAAACATCTCTGTGGTCTAAACTTGTCTTCTTTCCAGGCCACAGGTCCCAGACAGAACATCACAAAACTATCCCTTCTGGCCTCCACTCCCTTGGCAGTGTTTGTCAAGAGTTCTTTCAATTTGTTGTTGTTTTTCAGACTCTAGGTTGTGTCTAACTCTTTGCGATCCCATGGACTGCAGCATGCCAGGCTCCTCTGTCCTCTAAAAATTACAAATAAAATTTAAATGACTCGTGGCTCTTCCCCACAAGGTTCACATCATGACAAAAGAGTGTAAGACCTAAAAGCATTACTAATGATTAAATACATACATGACACATCCCGTGTGAAAATGTTTGGCTTTCACCAGAATTCTTCCATCCTTTATCCAAGCACTTCCCCAAAGGAGGTTGGTATGTGATAATTCGACCAGGGAGGAGAGGAGAGATGGGCTGGTATTCCAAATCTTAGCACTTCTCTTTACCACACTACCTGCTGCTTACCACTGGATTGTGCGTCCCCCACCCCCCAAAAAAGGTGTTTGGGTTTTTCCATACCAGCTTCTGACCAACACAAATGAACTTTTTGGCCAGACCAATACTTCTATTTGGCCAGACCACTTGGAGGAGGGCATGACAAGTGCTGATTTCACCTACTNTTGCTGCTTACCACTGGACTGTGCATCCCCCACCCCCCAAAAAAGGTGTTTGGGTTTTTCCATACCAGCTTCTGACAAACACAAATGAACTTTTTGGCCAGACCAATACTTCTAATTGGCCAGACCACTTGGAGGAGGGCATGACAAGTGCTGATTTCACCTACTTCTCACCTCCACCTGCCCCCACCCATCCCACTACTGGGTGTTTGCAGGAGAGGCTGGGAATGTGTGTTGGATTTTGATAACGAGGGTCAGGGACCAGGAAACCTGAGAGTGAAGGGCATTCCCCTTGGAAACAGATGCTCTTCTGACAAGATACAATATCTTAGAAAAATAACCAGGGACTGAAGAGGGGCAGCGTCCATAAAAGAGCCTGAAGAGGAGGGATTTGGGTGTGTTGACCAGGGTGGGAGGTGGAGATGGCCTCTGGCTATGGGAGGTTGTTCAAGAGGCATCTCGTGGGACACCTAGATGGATTGTGCTGCCAGTTACTGTGTGTGCTTATTTCCCTAGTCTTATTCAGAAGCTTGTAGTGGAGTCTTGGTTAAATATTCCTGCCTGTTACCAGGTGCTGCCCACAGGGAAATAAGTGAAAAGCTGCAAGTCATTAAAATTTAGACAGGGAGTGGCACCACCTGAGGCCACAGTGGTGATGGCAGCAGTGACTTGCCAGGAGCCCCAAGGGAGAAGCTGAGCATCAAAAGACAGGAGTCAAGGCTGCTAAACCCTGCCTTCCCTCCTCAGCTATGCCCACATGACAGATACTTCCCCCTCCCCCAGTTAGTTTTATGAAGGGAGTCAGCAGGTTTCGCTTTGTCAGGGCAGCTGGCTTTGGGCCAGCGCAGGGTGGCAGAGGGACTCTCTGTTTCTCACCAGCAGTTTCCATTTCCCCAGGAAGCAGGAGGACCAGGAGGACGTTGGAGTAAGTGGCACAGTGGGTGATCACAAAGCAGGACACATGGGACTTGCGAAAATCTGCCTTCCAAATATATCTCAAAGGGTATTTGAGACAACTGTTGGTGGCTTCCCAGGACGCGGCTGTGGAGTGCTGTCTAAAAAGCCCACTCACTGCTCTCCGAGGCCTAGTTTGTCACACTCAAGTCTGGGACAAGTATGGGCATGTTCTTGATTGAGTCTCTGTTTTGTCACTTTCCGAGGGAGAGATTTCCTGAGTCCAGCAGATCTCCACCCCCCCCCCAACCCCCAACCATTGTGTTTTCACAGCTGTGTGCTGTGTTGCTGTCACCAGTTCATGGAAGAGAGACTTCCAGCAAAGACAGGACTCCTGGTTGAGCTGAAAGCAAGCTGAGCGCTGGATGAGGTTTTAGAGGCAAAAACAAACAACTCAGGTAGGAAAGCTGAGGCAGGACCATTTGCAAATGAGGCTGACTCAGAAGAGAATTCTCTTCCAGAATCCAAGATTCCAGACCCCAGTGTCTAACGTCCTGGAATCGGGCTCAACATGTAATCAAGGCTATGAAAAAGGAGACCATCTTTGCCTGACAGTTTTCACTAAATTGTGGGGAAAATGATGATTAAATAGAGCCCACAACAGACAGTTTCTTAAAATACCAAGGAGAGCAGCCACATACCATTCCGACGTGTACTGCTACTGTGGCCACAGGAAAAACAAAGGCATCTCACATGTAGCTCCCATCTACAGATCCAAGATTTCCTCCTGCTAGTTGAGTTTTCAATCCAGGAAAGGACTGAGAGGCATTGAGATTCCAGTTCTGGATTATCCCTGCAAGTGCTGCCTCTCCAAATACATCTCATCCAGCTACAAAGCGGGGTCTTAGGAAAATAAACAGTCTTATAAACCTGAAAATAGCCAAAGCAGCACATTATTTTGAGTCATATCATTGCAGTTCTGCTGAAACTCTTAGTTTATTTCCACCTGGAAGTTTTGCACAGGATGATATTTGTGGGGAGTAGGTGGAAGCCTCCCCAGGCACTGTTGAGATGAGAGAAGAATAGAATGGAGTGGGTGCTGAGAAAATCCACCAGGGAACTTAATTCATACCAAGGCCTTTTCCTCCAGATGACCTCCACTCCTGTGGAGTGGACATGGCCCCAGCTGGTGAGAAACTCTAAATCTCTCACCTGTCCAAAGACTAAGGAGGAAAATATGCTTCCATAGATGGCAAAGGCACTGGAGAGAGGCACAGAATTTTTTACTTTTAATAAAAATAAAATTAGATACTGTGTTGAGGGAAATGAAAATGGACTTCTGAAAGGAGATACATTGGTTCTGAGCAATGAAGCATAGTCTTCTGGGTTTCATAGACTGGGGCACACATCCTATAAAAACTGATAATGCAAAAAAAAAAAAAAAAAGGAGAGAGAGAGATGGGAATTCTGGACAAGCTGTGCTCCTGTCGCTTGGACAAAGATCTCCAAATTAAATTGCTTACATGCTGGCCGTGCTTGACAAGTGTCTGATTTGGCCATTTCCACCCAAGTCCTTGGTGGTAAGCAGTTTGGAATCCACACTGTGCCTCTGTCCTCAGACCATGATGTGCTTTGCTGGCCATCAGATCCTTTTATTTGCCAAGTGCCTCCTGGCTTGGTTCAGCAGAGTACTCTTTGCCAAGCTCTAGGCTCTCCACCCTCCCAACTGTAAAGTCCTGCCTCCCTTTGAGTCCAGTGCTCTACCCAAGCCACTTGGTAGCTTGGAAATAAATGGAAGTCCACAAATCGGCAGTGTGAGCAGCTGGCCTCTTCTTCTACCTGCAGACAAGGTCACGGCTAATGCAGTTCACTCCAGAGGCAGCTAACGAGGACATATATTGGGAATCTTTCCTCTTCTTGGAAATTATTCTCCTTATTGCTTTTCAAAAAAAAAAAATTACAATTAAGGGGACTGAATTGCAAGTGTCTGTAAGATGACCATCAATTAGATCTTGAACAGAGAATCATATTTCAGATATTACAGTCTTAAACTTATATCCACAAAACCCCCTAAGAATTGTGTGCTCTCAGAGAAGTTAATCCCTTATGCCCTGAAATACTCAACATGCACACACACACACACACACACACAATTTTTTTTCAGGATACCCAAACCTTTACAAAAACTGAGATTTGATTCTCTGATGTAGAAATAAACATGAGTCAATGCTGCTTCTTAACAGACTACCATGTGTGAAAATGGCTTCAATGGGAACAATAAAGGTATTATGATGACTTTTTTCTTGTATTAATCTTCTGGGTCTCATGGGGAGTTTACCCTTTCTGGACTCTAGGAGGCAAAGGCAGTGGACATCTCACACAAAACTCCCCTTTTGGGAATGGCTGGAACATCCCCCAGCAGGCTAGACAGTAAATCACTGGTCTCTGCTTGCAGGATGGTTTTCAATTGAATTCAGCAAGTATTTATCGAGCCCCTTGCTGTGCCCCAGGCCTGAGCTAAGCTAAGCTGTGAGCAGGATGAAAGATGGAGAAGTACCTCCACCTCCCTTGCCTTGGGGTGGATTGATGGCTCCAGCTGGAAAGCAGGGTGAGCCAGGTTGTGGGGAGAAGCTCCCTGACCTGAGCAAGGTCAGGCTTTGGGACGAGTCAGGTTTGAGGGTTTGTTTCCACAATATTCACCCTGAGTCCCCAGCAAGTTACATCTGAGGCAGCTTGGAAGGAAAAGGTAATTCAACACTCCTCTCCCCAGACCAGAGGCAGAGGCAAGCGGGAAGGTGAGACGTGGCTGGCTATGGTCTGAAGAGCAGTCAGACTTGTGGCCCAGCAGTAAGGCAGGGAATGGATTAAAAATCCACTCAGTTCCCCAGCTGTTGAAGGCCAACCAAGAAAATCCCCTGAATCCATTGGATCCCCCAAATTTCATTTCCAGAGGGCAATTGCTCCGCAGTGATAATGGCCCTAGGTATTGCAACTCTCTTCAAAATGGTATTGGATGATTTCAATTATGATAAAGAACACAGTCTCCAGGGTAAGTCTTCTTGGGATTAAATCCTGGCTCTGACACTTGTAAACCTCTATTTTCCTACCTATAAAGAAGGATAAGAGTAATAACACCTCCCTGATAGGATAATATGAAGCCCAAAGAGATCATCTAAGTCAAGTAAGCCCAGGACCAGGCACCAGGATTCAGTAATGTTGCCTACTGTTTCATTTATTTCTTCAGCAAATATGTAAGTATCTGCTAGGACTGGTGTCAAGCCTCCATGCTCTTTAGACCTCACAGAAACAAATGCACCAGAATCCTGTTCTGTGGGAGCGTATGAAGAGAGGAGTGAAGCCATTACACTGCCATTGAAGAGTGCTATGAGAAAGGAAGCCAGGAGGCTGTTGGGACATGAAGGTCCCCTGGCCCAGTCAGGTTTCTTGCAGGGTTCAGTACCTGGTTTGCCTTAAAAGGGAAATAGAACTCACCTGGTGTAGAGAAATAAGAGGAATCAGAAGGGCACCTCAGACAGGCATTATTGACAAGCTCCCAACAGACAGAACGGGCGGCTTCGAGCCGGTTCACTAAGCGCAGGAACGGCCGAGAGGAGCTACCCTGCATCCGGGGTCAGTGGCGGCTGGGAGGAGCTACCACGTGTCCGAGGCCAGGGGCGGCCGGGTGAAGCCACCTCACGCCTGAGGCCAGGGGCGGTGACCCTGAGGAGCCACCCCAAGCCCAAGGCCAGGGGCAGCAGCTGGGAGGAGCCACCCACTCCCGAGGCCAGGGCTAATGGCCGGGAAGAGCAACCTGAGGAGTGGTGGCTGTGCAGGCACAGGAAGGCCTAGAGGAGCTATCCCACATTGAAGGTCAGGAAGGGCAGCGGTAAGGAGAAACCCCTTGTCCAAGGTAAGGAGCAGTGGCTGTGCTTTGCTGGAACAGCCATGAAGAGATACCCCACGTCCAAGNGAGGCCAGGGCTAATGGCCGGGAAGAGCAACCTGAGGAGTGGTGGCTGTGCAGGCACAGGAAGGCCTAGAGGAGCTATCCCACATTGAAGGTCAGGAAGGGCAGCGGTAAGGAGAAACCCCTTGTCCAAGGTAAGGAGCAGTGGCTGTGCTTTGCTGGAACAGCCATGAAGAGATACCCCACGTCCAAGGTAAGAGAAACCCAAGTAAGATGGTAGGTGTTGCAAAAGGGCATCAGAGGACAAACACACTGAAACCATACTCACAGAAAACTAGTCAATCTAATCACACTAGGACCGCAGCCTTGTTTAACTCAATGAAACCAAGCCATGCAGGTGGGTCATGGTGTAGAGGTCTGACAGAATGTGGTCCATTGGAGAAAGGAATGTTAAGCCACTTCAGTATTCTTGCCTTGAGAGTCCCATGAACAGTANGACAGAGGATGAGATGGCTGGATGGCATCACCGACTCGATGGACGTGAGTCTGTGTGAACTCCGGGAGATGTTGATGGACAGGGAGGCCTGGCATGCTGCGATTCATGAGGTCACAAAGAGTCTGACACGACTGAACGACTGAACTGAACTGAACAACAGACAGAGGCTATAGAGGCTGAATAACTAGGAATCCCTGGTGGTAACTCAGTCCATGGGAAACAAAAGCTGGGACTGAGGGCAATGGAGTCCAGAAATATTTAGGAAGTAAAATTGGCAAAACTTCAAGTTTGGTGGGATGTAGACCATGGAGGGAAAATTCAAGACTGGACTTCTAGTGTGGGAAGATGTGTGGAGACTGGTGCCAGTGTCAGAGACAGAGAAAGCAAGAGAAGGGCAGGAGGGTAAAGAGCTTGGGTCTGGAGCAAGTTAGATTGGGCCAGAGGTGGGGCAGTCAGGATGCAGGGCAAGGTGACTATGATGATGGGGGCGAAGTGGGTGACTGGGCAGGCCGAGTGCCCAAGCAGGAAGGGCTGCAGTTTGCTTCTGTGGGAACTTTAGAGGGATCCCTCACCCTCTGCCATCCAGCACTGGCTCCAGCTGTGATGCTGGATGTGGCTGCTGGACATCCTGCCCATGCCTGCTGAAGAAATGTGAAGGCATCATGACTGTTCCATTACTTATAGATGGTCCATGAAGACACTGGTTCTCTTGCCTCCTGCCCCTGCCCTCAAATACATCCTCTCTACCCCTGCAGACTGACCTCTTTACAAGACTACATAAACCAGTTTACTTCCTTGCTTAATAATCTTCAATGGCGCCCCAGTGCCTTCACAATTCAAGCAAATCTCTACAGAATGGAGATTCCATAACTTTCTGTTCAAATAGTGTCTACATGATTTTCAAACAACTCAGCGGAAAAAGGAACAAGTGTAATCAGCTACCTGGATACTTTAGAACAGGTAGAGATGGTTTCAGAATCCTTTAGTATCTTCAGCCCCTTTATCACCTTGAGCAATATTCCAGCCCCCAATATTGCCAGGCACCTGTGTGTTCTAGAGTTTCAGTAAAGGGTAGGCTCAGCTGTCAGAGGACCCCCTGCCTTATGCAAGGTCTTCATGCTGTGGCCCTTGCCACCACTCTTCCTCCCTTCCTCCCTCTTCACACCCACTGTCATAGCCCAGGAAAACGCATAGGAGCGGCACATACACCTCTGATGCCACCCCTCCTTANCTTTATCACCTTGAGCAATATTCCAGCCCCCAATATTGCCAGGCACCTGTGTGTTCTAGAGTTTCAGTAAAGGGTAGGCTCAGCTGTCAGAGGACCCCCTGCCTTATGCAAGGTCTTCATGCTGTGGCCCTTGCCACCACTCTTCCTCCCTTCCTCCCTCTTCACACCCACTGTCATAGCCCAGGAAAACGCATAGGAGCGGCACATACACCTCTGATGCCACCCCTCCTTATGTCAGACATCCACACGTGCCTTTACTTTTCTTTCTCTAACCCTAATGCTCTTTCAACTCCCCTCCCACTTTTTTTTTTTTGGGGGGGGGGGCAGACTATTTAAGACGTCTTGAAATTCACCTCCTTCAGATTCTTCCAGAAATCTCTGATCCTTCAGGTCAATTGGGCATCTTGCTTCTCTACTCCTACACCTGGGCTTCCTTCCCTCCACCGTGTCACATCCCACACTGTTGTCCTTGCTGTCTCCTCCTCTAACTGGTGAGTTCCCTAAGGCCAGAGGCTGCGTCCTGTCCCTCTTTGCGTCACTACTGCTTAGCACAGAGACTGAGCATGGAGTAGTGTAAGGCATAGTAGCTAAAATAAATGCACCACCTAAAATTGAGAATTACATTTTATTTTGTTTGGTGGACTTTTTGAGGACTCAAGCCCAGGAGGCAGCCTCTCAAATAACTCTGAGTGACTGCTTCCAAGAGGAAAGGGAGGAGCCAGGATACACAAGAGTTTTGCACAAAAACCACATAGTTGCAATATCAAAGATTATCATTAATTAAAGAAACCAGACATCCCAAGTTAACAAATTAAGTGCTTTTCTCTGCATGGGAAAATGCAAGAGTCTAGGCTCAATGAAATCATTCTTTTGATAGGCACCTTCGTATCCTGTCTCTGTCCATCCTGAATCCCCTCAATAGGCACAGGTCATGTCTGCAGTGACTGCTAGCTTGATGGCTACAACATCCTTTGTTTACTGATACACCAGGCAACAGTTTTTGTCCACAGAGGCATCCAGAATAGATAAACTAATTTCTCTAAAAACTCATGATGGAGTGTGTTTCCCTGGCATGAGGTTCATCTAAATGCCAGACAGCTGCTCAATAGTTGTAACAGTCAGCAAGGCCAGCAGTAGCATCCATTGCTGAGCATGAGGCCTTGTTAACACACCAAGGGAGGGCATTGCTATAGGAAGTACTGTTTGCTAAAGGGTGGCAGAAACAGGATTATGAAGTGGAGCAAGTGGCCTTTTGGGAGTGGCACCATTTAACTGTTTTATCTTGTCTTCTCCATTATTCTGAGAAAGTGGGGTGGAAAATGAATATTAGACATTCTCCAAAGAAAATACTTTCCATCATAACTTTCCATTTAGACAGTGTCTGCATGGTTTCTAAAGTAGATGGAAAACTGGAAAGAAAGTCCCTTGCTCAGCTATCTTAGACTGAGTAAGTATGGTCTCAGAATGCCCCAGCACCTTCAACCTTTTCATTCTGGTGGGTGACACCCTGGCCATACACAGCCCAATACTCCAGGGAGTCCCTCCTGGCATTTTAGAATTACTAAAAAATCTTCAAGACCATAGAATCCTACAGTCTCATTACAAATATCAAAAGAACTAACGCTCATGCATACTTTAAAGTACATGTGTATTCCATCCAATTAGAATAGGAAATGGCAACCCACTCCAGTATTCTTGCCTGTGAAACCCCATGGACAGAGGAGCCTGGAGGGCTGCAGTCCATGAGGTTGCAAAGAGTCAGACGCAACTGAGCACACTCCATCCAATCAAGAACATACCTAAAATATCAAGAAACTTGAGAGTATTCCAAAGTCAAAGGATTAAAGATGTATTCCTTTAAGGGTTTTGAGTATGAGATCCCTCCCTCCAGGAGCTCAAAGTCTGGTGAGGAAACAGATAATTGAAACAGGAAATCATAAGCGAAGTATAGGAACTAGTGTAAGCACTAGCAAGAGCGGGCAGTCAATTTAGAACAGGAAAATCATCCTAGCCTCTCACAATTGGAAATATCTGGACTGAGCCCTCATGTATGTGTAGCCAGGTAAAGAGGTAGGGTGAGTGGGCAGCATGGTGTCCTAGAAAAAAAGGTACTGCATGTATTACAAAAGCCTTGAGATAAGAAATCATGGCAAGTTTTGAAGATAACAAATGGTTCAGAAAAACTGAACCTTGGATTCAGAGATTAAGTAAGGAGGGATGAGCCAGAAAGCTTGAAAAGGGAGCCTAGGCCAAACTGGAGTGACTTGTATTATACTGATAAGACATAGTGATGCTGAGCAATTCAGACCTTTTTTCTAAAGTCAATGGGGAGAAATTAAAGAGGAGTGATATGAGCAGAGAAGCATTTTAAATCACTTCAGTCTGGCTGCAGGGGGAGAAAGGACTTGAGAACCAATAGGAAGCCACAGCCAGATGAGAGAGGAACTGAGAAGGGGCAGCAGGCATGGAGGAAGGGAGCATTAGAAACATTTAAAAAGTAGACTTGAGAGTTCTTGGTTATTAACTGATGTGAGAGGTTAGGACTAGGAAGCAATCAAGGGTGTTATCAGGTTCTGAGTTGAGTGGTTGATGTCAATTCTGTGAATGAAGAACACCCAAGAGCAGGATGGGATCAAGACATAAGAACTATCATTTATTGAGCACTTACTATATGCCAGGATGAAGATCAATGCTTTTCATGTTATTACCTAATGTAATCCTTGAAAAGTAGTGAAAGTATTGGTCACTCAGTTGTGTCCAATTCTTTGTGACCCTATGGACTATAGCCTACCAGGCTCCTCTGCCCATGGAACTCTTCAGGCAAGAATACTGGAGTGGGTGGCCATTTCTTTCTCAAGGGGATCTTCCCAACCCAGGGATTGAACTCAGGTCTCCTACACTGCAGGTAGATTCTATACCATCTGAGCCATTACTGCAAATGTTATCAAGCAGGTGATATTTTCTGCCTAGTTTACAAACAAGATACTGCAGCACAGAGACACTAAATATTTTTTTTCCAATANAATGTAATCCTTGAAAAGTAGTGAAAGTATTGGTCACTCAGTTGTGTCCAATTCTTTGTGACCCTATGGACTATAGCCTGCCAGGCTCCTCTGTCCATGGAACTCTTCAGGCAAGAATACTGGAGTGGGTGGCCATTTCTTTCTCAAGGGGATCTTCCTGACCCAGGGATTAAACTCAGGTCTCCTACACCGCAGGTAGATTCTATACCATCTGAGCCATTACTGTAAATGTTATCAAGCAGGTGATATTTTCTGCCTAGTTTACAAACAAGATACTGCAGCACAGAGATACTAAATATTTTTTTCCAACATTTCACAATTCCTAAGTGACTGAGCCAAGATTCAGACATAGGATTGGGTAGAAGTCAACAATCCTGTTCAGTTTTGAATGCTAATTAGACACACAAATGGAGCTATAAGATAGATAGCCAGAGCCCAGATTCCAGGAGAGAAGTCCACCGCAGTATCCTGGATGTCAAGAGGAGAAAGGGCTTCAAGAAAGACGGAGCGATTGACAGTGCAAATGCTACCAAGAGACGAATGCCAAGACAGAGACTGGATCTTAGATTTGGGAATATGGATGTCATGGATCTCAGCAAGAGTGGAATTAGGATAAGTGAAGACAAAGGCTCTTTGAAGTGGGCTCAAAAATAAAAATGGGAGGTAGGGTCATGGAAACAGTTGCTATACACTTTTTCAAAGAGCTTTGCTACTAAAGAGATCAACTGGGCAGAAGAGAGAACGTTTCGTTGTTAAAACAACTCATGCTTGCATGCTATTAAGAATGAGCCAATAGGGAAGGGAACTTTGATATTTTAAGAGAGACTGGAAAAGTCTAGGAGAAAAACTCAGATTCAGGTGGAATGGCTGGTTTCAGACAGGAGCAAAAGGGATGCCTCCATTGTCCTAAGTAGAATGGCTGAATCTTTAGAGGCAAAAGGTTGCTCGATGTTTTGATGGAAATTTGGAGCTGTCTTTTTCTCATTTTTTCTGTTTTATCAGTGAAAGAAGAAGAAAAATTACAGAATGAAAGTAAGGAGATGTCAGAAGTTTGAGAACAGAGGAAATGTGTGAAACATTCTGTACATCTGGGGACTTACTTGAGATTTGTGATGATGAATTCAAAATGAGACCTGATGCTTTTCTCCAGCTGTGTTTAGCTTCTAAGATGCAACTGTAGAATGGGTAGAAAGTTGACTTTATCCAACAGGAATCGGATTCTTTTCAGAGAAGTGCAATGAGAAGAATGAGAAGCAAGGGTGTAGATAGCAAAAGAGACACAGATGTATAGAATGGACTTTTAGACTCTGTGGGAGAGGGAGAGGGTGGGAAGATTTGGGAGAATGGCATTGAAACATGTATACTATCGGGTAAGAAACAAATTGCCAGTCTGTGTTCGATACAGGATACAGGATGCTTGGGGCTGGTGCACGGGGATGATCCAGAGAGATGATATGGGGTGGGAGGTGGGAGGGGGGTTCAGGATTGGGAATTCATGTACACCTGTGGCTGATTCATGTCAATGTATGGCAAAACCAATACAGTATTGTAAAGCAAAATAAAGTAAAAATTAAAATTAAAAAAAATAAATAGTGATGAAATTTAAATTTGAAAATAAGGGAAGCAGGGGTGATGGATAGTGAAATTGTCTGGGCTCCATGTTAGGATCCCAGGGAGTCAAGGAATTGCTGGAGTGAAGTCAGGAAAGGGAACGGATGGGAAAGTTGGCAGGGTTCAGAGTTTGCTAAGCTTTAGGCTAAGACTTTGAGGTTACGGTCATTACTCACAAGAAGGTCTTCAGTGTGTCCATGAGAGTGGATGAAGAGGTGGGGTGGATGATGATCTCAGTGGAGATGAGGCACGTAAGCAACTGAGAATTCATGAAGTTGGATGCCTCATTGCACGACAGTCAAAGTTACCAAAAACGACGCCAAGTGAAGAAGATAAATATTGTGAGCCAGATGGATGACTTATATCTGAAGAAGAGTAAAAGGACAGTATATAATTGCAACAAATCAGATGGTAGGCAAGGGAAACCAGAAGAAAGAAGAAAGGATCATTAGGATACATCAGTCGGGAGCGAGGAGGACATCTGACTCAAACCTAGGCTCTGACAGAGAAAAGACAGCCTCCACTTGAAAAGGCTTCTGAGGAAGCCAGGTCCCTGGGGGAAAGTCAGCCATTGGCACAAGAAAGGAAGTGAAGGGACCATTCAGAGACAAGGGCTTTCTAGGCGGCTCAGGCACGTGTAGAGGGGCTTAGCCAGTAGGGAGTGGGCCAGCAGAGCTGTGTGGATGAGAGAGGCCCAGTGCCTGGGGTCCACAGGGATGAGACTCATCCTGATTGTCCTTTTGGATTTCTGTGTCACACGTCCTCTTTGGGGTGTCTGAATTTGAGGTGCCTGCAGGGCATCCAGGACCCATTGATGTCCAGTGGGTGGTGGCAGCTACAGGTCTGAGACAGAAAAGAGAGCACCAAGCTAGGGATGGAGTACTTCTGAAGAGTGGGCTGCTGGCAGGTGACAGTTGAAGCCACAGGGATGTGTCAGACCATCCCCAGGTGTGGACACTGTGAGAAGAGAAGAGGACCCAGTACAAAGTTCCTGGGAACACCGACATTAAGCGGTGGAGGAGATTAGGAATGTCACTCAGGAGACAGAAGGAGCATCCAGAGGAGATGGAAGAAAACTCAAAAGCTGTGGGGCCACGGAACTGTTGCCTGTTGGAAATGCTGCAGAGAGGTCAGATGAGGTAAGGAAGGAAAACTTTCCACTGCATTTAGCTACAGTCACTGGTGCCCTTGGAGAGAATCATTGCAGTGGCTCCATGAAGGAACAGACTGGGCTGGAAATTCCCCACCCCTACACCCACCCCTTGCAGCAGCACCTTAAAAAATCTCCTTGACTTCTGAACCTTCATTTTTTAACCTGGAAATAGGGGCACTGATCCCAATCATATGGGGTTGTGATTAAGTAAAATCAGGTAAAAGTGTGTTTGGCAAAGAGCAAATATGGAATAAACAGTAGTTATGATAAACAGGACAAAGAGTAGGTGTGCAATAAACAGTAATTACGATAAACACTATAAGAATTTATTGCTGCTGCTTGGCTATAAAGGATCTGAGAAATAAGATTGGAGCCAGAATGTATGTTTCATAAATTTTTCTTTGTCTTTAACATGGAATAGATTCAGTGAATTTATTCACTGAAGCATGTTTAGAGATAGAAAATATAGCTGTAGAAAATGAAGAAAACTGTCCCTTGTTGAAATGAACCCATGACCTTGGCTGTGTTAGCTCCATAGTGAGGAACAGAGCTAACTAGAAAATTTTCAGATACATTTGGAAAAGCCACCAGGATTCCCAGAAAGTGTAGCTGTTCGGAAACCTTGGGAAATGCCATCCATAGCTTCAATAGACCTTATCATTCCAGCTAGAATATGCTTTCTAGAATGGAATGTTGCTGATTATACAGCCAGGCTATGATTTTCTGATTTGTACAACAACATCTCTCTGGGAGGAAGACAGATTTTCATGCATTGAATTCCTAACCAGATGCCTAATTTTGTCCACGGTACTGTAAATCTTGATGCATTACCTGAAAAGAAACCTTTGATTTCTAAAAAGTGAATATTATAGAGCTTTCTATGACCAGAGAGACTTGTGGAACAGGCATAAGCCATGTGGCATGGATTTTTGCCAGATGCATTCAGGTGCTGAATAGAGAAAACAGCAAATGCTGATCCTGGCCAGCTGTCACCCTGGGTCCAGTGACCCTTCACCTTCAACAGCTTCAATTGCTGAAAGTCTGAGTCAGCACCAGCAATAAATGAGGAGACGATGCTACTCTTTAGCAAATAAAGTACAAAAGAGTTAATAATTCACATCAGAGTCACCAGGGTATTTTTGGTCTCTAAAGGGTCTGCAGGAGAACCATCCAAACTTCAGTCACCTCTCCAGGTGTTGGGGGAGAAGGAAGGTAAGATCAGAAGACTACAAAAGCAGCTTGTAGACTGTCAAGAAACCAACTGGACCAGAATTTTCAAAGTTAACTCAGTTTACCTCCTCCAGGAAGTCCTCCCTGATAGGCTTAAGAGGTCAGCTCTGTGTCCCCATGGTCTCCCCTGCTTAAACTCTCAAAGCTCTTATTTACTGAAAGTTCCAGAATAGCTTTACAAAAATGGATGAATGTGCTTCAATCTGGTGAGCAAAGGCCACTTGGAGCTGTAGTTCCCTATCCTTTTAGAGAAGATTGAGGAAAGACCAATTGTCCATGTCAACAATTGTAGCAGGATGGGCCACTGGAACATTAAGAAAAGCCTCCAGCTGCATATTCCAAGTTCTCAGGAAGAGTTTGTTGAGATTCTGTAATTGATGGAATGTTTTGTTTGTGGTCTGAATCACCTCTTGTCCTTCAGTTCTTTGAACTCATATCCCAGCGCTTATATTTCCCTCTCTGCTGTGGTCTTTTGTCTGTTGCTTTGAGAGGCTCTCGAGGGAGACAGAGCAGGTTGAATTAGTATCAATCAGGAAAGGCCTTAAAAAGAGGCACTGAGGATCTAGACTGGTCTCCAGTAAAAAGTGAAAAGTTTTTAGAATAAAATCGAGGGAAGAACATTGTAAGCAGTAAGAGGCCTGGGCACAATGGAGAGCAGAGGGACTCGGGAGAGCGCTGATGTGACTGCAGCACGAGGCAGGACAGGGTGTGCATGTGAACCGCTGACCACGTTCTGAGGGGTCTGGGGCGCAGCTCCAGGACTGTGAATATAACTTAGCGGGCAAGGAGAGACAAGGAGGGTTCTGAAGGGGAAAAAGTGAAAGTGTTAGTCACTCAGTTGTGTCTGAGTGTCTGACTCTTTGCAACTCCATGGACTGTAGCCCAGCAGGCTCCTCTGTCCCTGGGATGATCCAGGCAAGAATACTGGAGTGGGTTGCCATTCCCTTCTCCAGGGGATCTTTCTGACCCATGGATCGAAGGCAGTTCTCCTGCACTGCAGGCAGATCTTTTTTTAAATACAAATTTATTTATTTTATTTGGAGGATAATTACTTTACAATATTGTATTGGTTTTCTGAGCCACCAGGGAAGCCCTCTGAAGCAGAGGTTTCTGACAAAAACTGTTACTTACAAGACAAAGTTGCCTGAATTTGCATTAAAAAGATAACTTTCTTAAGTATCCATTGTTTAAATACTAAGCATTTCTGGGATAGTCATTATTTCTTGAAATTGAGGCATGTGGTTCTCTTTCACAGGTGGTACACACAAGGTCATTTATCTGACAAATTTGCAATTGAGTCCCTACTGCACACATCACACTGAAGCAGGCATTATGATACAAAGATGTCTAGAAGCAGATTCCCGCCCTTGGAGGCTTAACACTCAGAGGCAAGATGAGGCGACTATAGTAACACAAGTATCTGTGTGATCAGAAGTAGCAGAAACCTACCCAAGTTAGCTACAACTGGTAATAGACTTAAGCTGTGGAAGTATTCATAATAAAGATACAGAAGTCCTTGTAAAGATACAAGGACCCAGGAAAGGGCAGAGCCGCTGAGCCTCCCCGAGGGCTGACAGGAGAGACTAGGGCCAGCTCACCCTGGCCCACCACCCCCTCAATCTTCACCTGTGGCCACCACACTGCAGCACAGATGGCTGCCACTTGAAGTCAGTGCCTTTCAGACCCAAAGTAGGATTTCCAGGACACAGAACCCAGTTGGTCTGATTTGGGTCAGGTGTCCAGCCTGGTCCAGTTAGCTGTGGGGTGGAGACAGGTCACTTGGTGTAACCATGACCCCCTCCCCTGTAACAGTGGGTAGCACTCTGTCCAAACAGGAGGCCGTTGTGGGGTGGACAGACATCGCCTAACACTCTACCCTTGCCAGTGTGATCTCAGGACTTCAGAGGGCAAGTCGTCTGGGGTTCAAAGGAGGATAAATCACTCCCAGCTGAGGGGTGCTTGGAACCTTCCTGCCCTCAAGGATCAAGGACCTGCAGGAGGGGAAGAGCCCACTGGCAAGGTAGACTTGGGAGGAGGGAGCTCACACCACATCCAATGGGTGCAGCTTTATCTCTTCATGAAGGACTAAATACTGTTCTGTTCACATGAAGTCTGCAAATAGAGTCAAATTAAAAGAGGTGGAAAACAGAAAATGACTTTATCATTGACGGTCTCAACACTGGCCTCTTTGCATCTTTGCCCCAGGGGGAAGGATACATGTCTCAAGGAGAGAGTCTGGGAGTTTGTGGCACAAGATGACCAGCCATGGTGGGATCCTCAGAGATGACCATGCAGGCACCCAAACTGGCAGCAGAGAGGGCCCCACAGGGGCAGCTGGGACTCTAAGGCCTTTGTGGGATGGGAGGGTTGGCAGTGGTAGACTCTGCTTTGCCCAGGGGTGGTCCCAGCACAGAGATGAGGAATCTGAGGGTCAAGCACCATCTCCACACAGTGTGTAATTCTAAAAGAGACAACATGTTCTTTCAGACCTGAAGGCACCATAGAGGATGTTCAGGGCTGGGACCTAGCAGTGACCACAGGCATCATCCAGTGGAAGCACAGGAACTAGCTGGGCCAAGAGGGGGGTCTTCCAGACTCCTCACGGGTGCTGCTTCCGCTGTGCTCACTGCCTGCATGACCCAGCCTTGCTGGGGCTGACTTTCTGCAGTGTCACAGGTACTTGGTGTTGGCCAGGACCAGCTTCACAACCACTCAGGCCTCCTCCACTGCCACACTTTCCATCTTAGGGCTTCTTCCTTCATTACTTTTTTGTTTTTCTTCCCTCCTTCACTTACTCATTCATCAAATACTTGGTATAAAACTCCTATGTGCCAGGCACTGTGTGAGGACCATATGGTTGAGATAGGCAGTCCTTCTCCTCATGGACTTCTTAGATGATGAGAGCGGAAAAAACTCACACACACAGAATAAATAGACCAGCAAAGGTAAAGATGCTTCCCTAGTGGCCCAGACAGTAAAGAATCCACCTGCAATGCGGGAGACCTGGGTTCGATCCCTGGGTTGGGAAGATCCCCTGGAGGAGGGCATGGCAATCCACTCTAGTATTCTTGCTTGGAGAATCCCCATGGACAGAGGAGGCTGGGGGGCTACAGTCCATGGTGTCGCAAAGAGTCAGACACGACTGAGCACAGCACAGCACAGCAAAGGTAAAGATAAGTCCCATGAAGGAAAATATCAAACTGTAGAAGAAAGGGGCTAGGGGCTATTTTAGATGATCTTACATAGATGGTAAATCATCTCACCAATCTGTCTAAGGAGAGGACACTTAAGACCTATATGATAAGAAGCTGGCCCTGGTAAGTGTCATTTCAGGCAGCACTCTACATGTGCAAAGGCCCTGAGGTCAATGTGAGATTGGTGGGTCGGGGTGGAGTCCGGTGACTGAGAGAGGGCCATGTGAGGTGAGAACAGAAATGGACAGGGGCAGGTCATGGAGGCCTGAAACCATGGTAGGTGCTGAATTTTGTGCAACATGAAATGAGAAGCCTTTAAAGGGTTTTAAGCAGACGTATGTTACCAGACATTTAAACATTGAGAAGAAAGTTTCAGCAGCTGTGTGAAGAGTGGATGAGAGAGAGCAAAGTGAACACAGAAAGATCAGTTAGGAGGCTTCCATGGTGTCTCTAGGTGAGAGAAATGGTGCTAGATCGGGAGGAGGACTGTGGAGATGGAGAAATGTGGACAGATTAGAGATGCAGATGACAAGACAGTGCTGTGTGCTGGTTGGCTATAGAGACTAAGGGGCTCCTAGGTTTCTAGGAAGGCACTGTGTTCTGGAGGGAATAATTAAGAGTTCCAATTTGGAAGGGTTAAGTTTGTCACGTCTTTGAACTTTCTAGGTACAATCAGGTTTGTGCAAAACTGGAGTGCCAAGGAGACCTCTGGGCTGAATTGTACGTTTCATTGCAGAGAAAGGCTCTAAGGTAAGCTTCCATAAAGTGGCTTTGTTAAGAGGATTCAGGGGACTCTCACCAAACCTGAGGGCACAGATTGCAGCCAGCAAACCCTGAGGACAGAGGCCAGGAACCTGCAGGATCTCTGCCTCTGTGACTTGATGGATGCCAATGGACTCGCTAAGTCTGGGACTCCGGTCTGTCTATGTCCCTCTTTCTTGATGTCTGCTGTGTGTGTTTCTGCATTTTTCTCCACATCTCTGGTTGCCTCTGTATGTCTGTCCCTCTGACTGTGTGTCTATGGGAGTCTATGGGAGTGGGTGTGGGCTTCTGCTTGGGTCTTTGGTCTCCGGGATTTGTTCTCTCCTTTCTTCTCTTCATGTGTTCAAGAGTATTTGTGTGCTTCTGTCCCTGTCTTGTCTGTCTCGGCAGTACTGTCTCTTAAACTGCTTTCTTTTCCCTTCTCTCTCTGTTCTGTGTGAAGGTGACTTTGGTCTCTGCCTCCATACAATGTTTATATCATTTTCTGATTTGCCTGCCCTAACCGAGACTGGCCCAGCTTGGCTCAAGTGTTAATTTCTTGTTCAATCTATCCATGGACAGGAAAGCTTGAAGCTGGGGCAAGGAAATGTCAGGTAATCTAAAATGACTATGTGCTACTGATGAACAGAACACAAAGGTCCTGGCCAATGGAAAAGAGAAAGAGCACAAAAGACTTTGAAAAAAAGATAAAATGATCACTATTCAGAAATATTAGAAACATCTAACTAGAAACACTAGCAGGATCGAACAGTATAGGGAAGCTTGGCAAAATGCTGGATTAAAGGCAATCCAGTAATTAAACCCTAAAAGTCGGTATCATTTCTTTACATGTTTATTTATACCAGTGATAACCAATTAGCAAATGTAATTTTAAAAAAATATAAGGCATCTGTGAAAAAGTATACAGTTAATAATTACTTTTGATGGTGAAACACTGAAGCTTTTCTGAAGATTGGGAATAGTTCAAAGATTTTTCCTCTTACCAATTTGGTACAACATTTTACTGCAAATCCTTATACACAAAAAAATAATTTAAGAGAATTTAGATCCAAAGCTAGAAACATAAATTTTCTTGAATAAGATAAAACATATAGTAATATCTTTGTGACCATGAAGAAGTAAAGATTTTAAAATTGAAACTCAAAAGGAACCAACCATAAAAGGAAAAAAGATAAATCAGGCTTCCACAAAATTAATAATTTTTTTTTTGCCCATTAAAAGTAACAATTAAGAAAATGAAAATGCAAAATACAAAGTGGAAAAAATATTCATAATATATTTATCTGACATATCTAACAGACTGAAGTGGAGAAGATGTGCTGAAAATTTCTACAAGTCAACAATGAAAAGATAATTCAAGAAGAAAGATGGGCAAAGGATATGAAAAGTCACTTCACAAAAACTTAGGCAATAAGCACATGCAAGGGTGCTCAACATCATTAGTCATCAAGGAAATGTCAATTAAAAAGCGCAATGAGACACATTTCGTATCCACTAGTATAGCTTCTGTCTAAAACTGATAAAAACAAATATCAGTGAGGGTATGGAGCAACTGGAACTCTCAGACACTATCGGTGGAATGTAAAATCCTACCTTAATTTTAAAGGATAGTTTAGCAATGTCTTATAAAGTTAGACATAAGCCTACACTAAGACCCAGCAATTCTTCTCCTAGGTATCTATCAAAAAGAAATGAAAACCTATGTCTACAAAAATACTTCATCATTAATGTTCATAAAAACTTTTACATAATATATAAAAATAGAGACAATCCAAATGTTTATCAAGAGACAAATGAAAACAAATCAACTCAGCAAAAAGGAATGAAATGCTAATATTTACATCAATTAATAAAAAACACTAGATATAAAAGAATTCAGATGAACTCCATTTATATAAAGTTCTAAATCACATAAAACTAATGATAATAACACAAAACAGAAAATAATCATGGTTGGGGTGGAATTAACAGAAGAGCTCAGGGAAATTTTCTGTGACACTAAAAAATACTCTACATATTAAAGTTGTCTTAACTAATTCTGGAATTTTATTCTTCCACATAAATTATTCTGGTAGGCTGCAGTCCATGGGGTCGCAAAGTTGGACACGCTGAGCGACTTCACTTTCACTTTTCACTTTCATGTATTGGAGAAGGAAATGGCAACCCACTCCAGTGTTCTTGCCTGGAAAATCCCAGGGACGAGGGAGTCTGGTGGGCTGCCATCTATGGGGTCGCACAGAATCAGACACGACTGAAGCGACTTAGCAGCAGCAGCAGCAGCAGCACATAAATTATTGAGATATAATGTTACATAGAAAGATCCCAAATTACAAGTTACAGCAAGTTACAGCTCAATAAATCTTACAAAAGAATAAAAACCTATAGTTAAATAAGATAATCTTAATAAAGAAGTATAACAAGGAAAAATGTTCTTTATCAGGTAACAAAATATACTATAAAACCATAGTAATAAAAACAGCCTGGCATTGTTCTACAAATAGATTATGGATCAATAGAACAGAATAAAGAGCCAAGATAGACCATTATCATACCTTTTACATAAAAAAATAACAATATAAATGAAAAAAAATGTTGGCTTAATAAGTGTTAAAAAATGGAATATAAGAAAATTAAAGCTGAATTCCTGTTTAAATGCCACTTTATTCCTTATAGATAAAAGATCTAAGCACCTAGAACGTTGTTATGACATAGAAGTAGGATAACAATTCCTAAATAACACTTCAAAAGTACAAACCATGCAGCAAAATTAGCTGGATTTGATCATGTCAAAATTATGTATTTTTCAATTTAGTGAAAGACATTTTGGAAAATTATTAGATGACAGAATGAAAGCACATATTTGTGGCATTTAATATCAAAAAGGAATTAATTATTTATAGTACACAAGAAGCTCCTATAAATCAAAAGGAATATAGATAGCAATCCCATATTAAAAATGGTCAAAGATACAATTTAGCAATTTATAGGAAAGAAAACTCAAATTACTCAAACTCGTTATTTATTAGGGAAATACTGATTAAAAAAGAACTATCTCTTTATACTTAGTGACTGGTAAAATTGAAAAACTGGATAATGCTAAGTACTGGAGGGGACTAGGGTATGGAAATTTCTGTGTACTGCTGGTGGGAGGGGTGCAGCCATTCTGGAAAAGTCTAGTAATATTAATTTAAATTAGATATTGAAATACCTATGACCCAGCTACCCTGTTTCTTCAGTATATATCTCAAGAAATTCTCACACAATCCAAGGTACACAAGTATGAGGACGCTGAGTTGTTGCCAGGGGATTGAAAGAGTGGTTAGGTATATATCATAGCCGCATATCCTGACATAGGTACCAGTTAGCTGTTAGTAGCAATGGATCAACTTGTGTACACGGCAACGAGGAGGGATCTGGAAAACACAGAACTCAGTAAAATAAAGAGAATTAAAATATACGAAACACTATCACTTAGGTAAATTTAAAATACAGGCACACAAAATGATAATATGCCATTTGCAAAAGGTATTGCATTAAACGAGCTTCCCTTGTGGCTCAGCTGGTAGAGTCCCCCTGCAATGTGGGAGGCCTAGGTTCGATCCCTGGGTTGGGAAGATCCCTTGGAGAAGGGAAAGGCTACCCACTCCAGTATTTTGACCTGGAGAATTCCATGGACTGAGTAGTCCATGGAGTTGGAAACAGTTGGACACAACTGACCAACTTTCATTTTCACTTTGCATTAAACAATTTAGAATGAATGATTGGTTGAAAGAAAAATGGAGAATAAAGAGGAAAATTAAACAACAGAGAGACCGTGTAAGGACCATGTTGATTTTGACTCACAGATATAGAGGACTAACTCAAGCCTCTACACCTACAACTTAAAGCTAGCTGTAAGAATTCCTTCTTGGGGAAAGGACAATTATCTGGAAGGGAGAGGGAGGGCTATAGAGTCAACAGGTTACAGAGCCCACCATGAACCAAATGATGACAAAGGAAGTGTCTTCAATTTTTTTAGAAGAAGGAATTGAAGTTCAGGGAAGTTAAACAACTTGTAAGAAGCTGTGCCTGATTTNGGTTTCTAGGAAGGCACTGTGTTCTGGAGGGAATAATTAAGAGTTCCAATTTGGAAGGGTTAAGTTTGTCACGTCTTTGAACTTTCTAGGTACAATCAGGTTTGTGCAAAACTGGAGTGCCAAGGAGACCTCTGGGCTGAATTGTACATTTCATTGCAGAGAAAGGCTCTAAAGTAAGCTTCCATAAAGTGGCTTTGTTAAGAGGATTCAGGGGACTCTCACCAAACCTGAGGGCACAGATTGCAGCCAGCAAACCCTGAGGACAGAGGCCAGGAACCTGCAGGATCTCTGCCTCTGTGACTTGATGGATGCCAATGGACTCGCTAAGTCTGGGACTCCGGTCTGTCTATGTCCCTCTTTCTTGATGTCTGCTGTGTGTGTTTCTGCATTTTTCTCCACATCTCTGGTTGCCTCTGTATGTCTGTCCCTCTGACTGTGTGTCTATGGGAGTCTATGGGAGTGGGTGTGGGCTTCTGCTTGGGTCTTTGGTCTCCGGGATTTGTTCTCTCCTTTCTTCTCTTCATGTGTTCAAGAGTATTTGTGTGCTTCTGTCCCTGTCTTGTCTGTCTCGGCAGTACTGTCTCTTAAACTGCTTTCTTTTCCCTTCTCTCTCTGTTCTGTGTGAAGGTGACTTTGGTCTCTGCCTCCATACAATGTTTATATCATTTTCTGATTTGCCTGCCCTAACCGAGACTGGCCCAGCTTGGCTCAAGTGTTAATTTCTTGTTCAATCTATCCACGGACAGGAAAGCTTGAAGCTGGGGCAAGGAAATGTCAGGTAATCTAAAATGACTATGTGCTACTGATGAACAGAACACAAAGGTCCTGGCCAATGGAAAAGAGAAAGAGCACAAAAGACTTTGAAAAAAAGATAAAATGATCACTATTCAGAAATATTAGAAACATCTAACTAGAAACACTAGCAGGATCGAACAGTATAGGGAAGCTTGGCAAAATGCTGGATTAAAGGCAATCCAGTAATTAAACCCTAAAAGTCGGTATCATTTCTTTACATGTTTATTTATACCAGTGATAACCAATTAGCAAATGTAATTTTAAAAAAATATAAGGCATCTGTGAAAAAGTATACAGTTAATAATTACTTTTGATGGTGAAACACTGAAGCTTTTCTGAAGATTGGGAATAGTTCAAAGATTTTTCCTCTTACCAATTTGGTACAACATTTTACTGCAAATCCTTATACACAAAAAAATAATTTAAGAGAATTTAGATCCAAAGCTAGAAACATAAATTTTCTTGAATAAGATAAAACATATAGTAATATCTTTGTGACCATGAAGAGGTAAAGATTTTAAAATTGAAACTCAAAAGGAACCAACCATAAAAGGAAAAAAGATAAATCAGGCTTCCACAAAATTAATAATTTTTTTTTTGCCCATTAAAAGTAACAATTAAGAAAATGAAAATGCAAAATACAAAGTGGAAAAAATATTCATAATATATTTATCTGACATATCTAACAGACTGAAGTGGAGAAGATGTGCTGAAAATTTCTACAAGTCAACAATGAAAAGATAATTCAAGAAGAAAGATGGGCAAAGGATATGAAAAGTCACTTCACAAAAACTTAGGCAATAAGCACATGCAAGGGTGCTCAACATCATTAGTCATCAAGGAAATGTCAATTAAAAAGCGCAATGAGACACATTTCGTATCCACTAGTATAGCTTCTGTCTAAAACTGATAAAAACAAATATCAGTGAGGGTATGGAGCAACTGGAACTCTCAGACACTATCGGTGGAATGTAAAATCCTACCTTAATTTTAAAGGATAGTTTAGCAATGTCTTATAAAGTTAGACATAAGCCTACACTAAGACCCAGCAATTCTTCTCCTAGGTATCTATCAAAAAGAAATGAAAACCTATGTCTACAAAAATACTTCATCATTAATGTTCATAAAAACTTTTACATAATATATAAAAATAGAGACAATCCAAATGTTTATCAAGAGACAAATGAAAACAAATCAACTCAGCAAAAAGGAATGAAATGCTAATATTTACATCAATTAATAAAAAACACTAGATATAAAAGAATTCAGATGAACTCCATTTATATAAAGTTCTAAATCACATAAAACTAATGATAATAACACAAAACAGAAAATAATCATGGTTGGGGTGGAATTAACAGAAGAGCTCAGGGAAATTTTCTGTGACACTAAAAAATACTCTACATATTAAAGTTGTCTTAACTAATTCTGGAATTTTATTCTTCCACATAAATTATTCTGGTAGGCTGCAGTCCATGGGGTCGCAAAGTTGGACACGCTGAGCGACTTCACTTTCACTTTTCACTTTCATGTATTGGAGAAGGAAATGGCAACCCACTCCAGTGTTCTTGCCTGGAAAATCCCAGGGACGAGGGAGTCTGGTGGGCTGCCATCTATGGGGTCGCACAGAATCAGACACGACTGAAGCGACTTAGCAGCAGCAGCAGCAGCAGCACATAAATTATTGAGATATAATGTTACATAGAAAGATCCCAAATTACAAGTTACAGCAAGTTACAGCTCAATAAATCTTACAAAAGAATAAAAACCTATAGTTAAATAAGATAATCTTAATAAAGAAGTATAACAAGGAAAAATGTTCTTTATCAGGTAACAAAATATACTATAAAACCATAGTAATAAAAACAGCCTGGCATTGTTCTACAAATAGATTATGGATCAATAGAACAGAATAAAGAGCCAAGATAGACCATTATCATACCTTTTACATAAAAAAATAACAATATAAATGAAAAAAAATGTTGGCTTAATAAGTGTTAAAAAATGGAATATAAGAAAATTAAAGCTGAATTCCTGTTTAAATGCCACTTTATTCCTTATAGATAAAAGATCTAAGCACCTAGAACGTTGTTATGACATAGAAGTAGGATAACAATTCCTAAATAACACTTCAAAAGTACAAACCATGCAGCAAAATTAGCTGGATTTGATCATGTCAAAATTATGTATTTTTCAATTTAGTGAAAGACATTTTGGAAAATTATTAGATGACAGAATGAAAGCACATATTTGTGGCATTTAATATCAAAAAGGAATTAATTATTTATAGTACACAAGAAGCTCCTATAAATCAAAAGGAATATAGATAGCAATCCCATATTAAAAATGGTCAAAGATACAATTTAGCAATTTATAGGAAAGAAAACTCAAATTACTCAAACTCGTTATTTATTAGGGAAATACTGATTAAAAAAGAACTATCTCTTTATACTTAGTGACTGGTAAAATTGAAAAACTGGATAATGCTAAGTACTGGAGGGGACTAGGGTATGGAAATTTCTGTGTACTGCTGGTGGGAGGGGTGCAGCCATTCTGGAAAAGTCTAGTAATATTAATTTAAATTAGATATTGAAATACCTATGACCCAGCTACCCTGTTTCTTCAGTATATATCTCAAGAAATTCTCACACAATCCAAGGTACACAAGTATGAGGACGCTGAGTTGTTGCCAGGGGATTGAAAGAGTGGTTAGGTATATATCATAGCCGCATATCCTGACATAGGTACCAGTTAGCTGTTAGTAGCAATGGATCAACTTGTGTACACGGCAACGAGGAGGGATCTGGAAAACACAGAACTCAGTAAAATAAAGAGAATTAAAATATACGAAACACTATCACTTAGGTAAATTTAAAATACAGGCACACAAAATGATAATATGCCATTTGCAAAAGGTATTGCATTAAACGAGCTTCCCTTGTGGCTCAGCTGGTAGAGTCCCCCTGCAATGTGGGAGGCCTAGGTTCGATCCCTGGGTTGGGAAGATCCCTTGGAGAAGGGAAAGGCTACCCACTCCAGTATTTTGACCTGGAGAATTCCATGGACTGAGTAGTCCATGGAGTTGGAAACAGTTGGACACAACTGACCAACTTTCATTTTCACTTTGCATTAAACAATTTAGAATGAATGATTGGTTGAAAGAAAAATGGAGAATAAAGAGGAAAATTAAACAACAGAGAGACCGTGTAAGGACCATGTTGATTTTGACTCACAGATATAGAGGACTAACTCAAGCCTCTACACCTACAACTTAAAGCTAGCTGTAAGAATTCCTTCTTGGGGAAAGGACAATTATCTGGAAGGGAGAGGGAGGGCTATAGAGTCAACAGGTTACAGAGCCCACCATGAACCAAATGATGACAAAGGAAGTGTCTTCAATTTTTTTAGAAGAAGGAATTGAAGTTCAGGGAAGTTAAACAACTTGTAAGAAGCTGTGCCTGATTTCAGACTCAGTATCAAAATGAGTCATCACTTGACTGTTACTGCCTTGACCAGGCCAACATGGGTTGCTCACCAGGATTGCTGCCCTAGCCTCCTCACCATTCTCCCTGCTCCCAGCCATGCCCTATATTCTACTCCGCACAGCAGCTGGAGCAACATTGTAAATCCCTAAAAAGGTAAGTCAGATCATGTAAACTTCCAGCTCAGAATGATGCCAGGCTGTCCCAGTCCCACATCATTCAGAAAGACATCTGAAATGTCTGTGCCCTACAAGGCCCTGGATGGCCTGGCCCCTGTCTAGCTTTCCAGGCTCATCTCTGATCACTCTCCATCTGACTGTTTCAGATATCACATTGACCTTGTAGCTGTTTTTGAAACACTCCTAGGGCAGTCCAACCTCAGGACTTGACACTAGCCTAACATTTTCCTTCATTCTCACATTATATTATCAATCCCTTCACTCTGGTCTCTGCTCAAATATTACCTGCTAAGAAAGACCTTTTCTGACTACCTTATCAGTCATGTACCATCTTCTGTTCTTCATTTTTAATGCCTTATTCTGCTCGGCTTCTACCATTTATCCCTACCTGACAGCATATTATCTATATTTTTGTTGGTTGGTTTATATTTAACTCCCACATTAGGATGAGGGAAAAATACTGCTCTGAATCATGTGCTTTGTACAATCCCTGGCCCAAGGAAAACCCAGATCCAGTGTGTGTGGATGGGTGTTTAGATGTATGAGCCTAGACCCATGTTCTTTCCATTGTACCACTCACAGCTCCCAAACAGGGCTTGGGGAAGGGAGTATGGTAAAAATAGGGACAACAACAAAGGTCTAGGTGACAGGTGTGTGGGTCAGAGAGAGGAAAACCCAGACAGAACCTGATGCGGCTGAACAAAGCACAGATAGGAGGGAGAACCAGCAGGTGTTGAGATTTTAGGATTTTAGCCTCTCTGATCTTTCTGTTTCCAAAAAAGATGAAAACCAAACTGACCAATCAGTTGCCTCAGCCTTAGATCAATGCCTGAACATGATCTAACACCTGAACAACACCTGAACTATGAACCTCAAGGGAGAAAGACTTCACCAGGGCTGTACAAAATTCCTTCCACAATAAGACCATCACAATAAGAAATCTGGTCATATTACAAGTATTAATGTCTCTTGCTACAATTTAATCCCATTTCTTCCAAGAAATGTATTGTGTAATTGAGAAATAAATAAAGAGGTAAATTTCTATGGAAATCTAACATCATTTACACAATCAAATAAGAGATTTTTCCCCTGGATTGTAATTATGTTTCTTGTTAATCCCAGCTGGCTCTTGCCCTTGGGACTGAGCTTGGCAATCAGCTTCCATAAAGATATCACTTAGTGTGTGTCTTTCTTAAGGGACACTATTGATAGAACCATTAAGAGGATAAATTCCTTGGTGGGAGGAGAGAAAACTCTTTTCCCAAACAATTCATTGACCTTCTGCTAAAAGCACATTCAATATTCATCTTTACCCACACTCAGTGATCTTCTTAGGAGCCCTGGGAGAACTCTAGTCTGGCTACAAAATCTGTCTGGTCTGCAAAAAAAGACCAGACTAGTCTCCCTCCAGCATCACCTGAAATGTCATCCTATGGATTCATTCCTTTTGAATGAAGCCTTGCCCCCTTCAGGTTCTGCATCTAAAATCTCAAGAACTGAAGATGAGAGGGACAAGTCTTTAATGTCTCAGTGTAATGGGCATGTGTTGCTTCTGCTGCATCCTTCAGTCATCCTTCTTCTCATAGCCACACCCATCTCATACACCCATCTCAATTTTCTTGCAGCAACCATCATCAGTTGTATCAGTTATTTTTTGCTGTAATAGTGTTGCATAACAAACAATCACAAACCTAAGTGTTCACAGAAATAAGCATCCATTGCTCATATGTCTGCAATAACTGCAATTTTATCTTGCATGGGCTTGCTCACACTTCTGGGGACCGCCTAGCTGTTTGCTATTCCAGGGCAATTAGAGTGATTTGACTCTGTTCCATATGTTTCTCATACGCCTGGATACAGTCTTCTGTTGATGACAGAGGTACAAGAGAGCATGCTAAACATTCAAGGTCTCCTGAGGCCTTGGCTCAGAAATGGTACAATCTTACCAGCTATTGAATGAATGCAAACTTAAACAAAGACAAGATACCTTTTGCACTAATCAAACTGGTAAGATGAAAAAATGTTGAGGCACAGGATTGGTGAAATGGAACTGAATCATCCCATTCTTGGTAGAGAAAGAATCAGTTGGTAGATCTCCTCTATGGTGACTTGTCCCTTTGATCTGGACACAACAATTCTCAGGGTTTATTCTAAGCAAACAGAGAAATGTACCAAGATGGGTGTACAAATGCATTTAGTATAATAGGTAAAAGTCGGGACAAATTAAATGTCCGATATTAGGAGATGGATGAAGTATAGTACTTACATGAAATGAAGTATCATATATTACATATGGCATTAAATAGGATAAGTATCGAATGTTGACTGCTCCTACTTTTGTTAAGAAACCATACACATATGTAGATATATAGTCATTTAAAAAAACGTTTAAAGAATCCAAAATGTTCATTGCAAATATCTATCTCTGGGTAGAGAATTATATTTTATTTCTTTTTGCTTGTCTGTGTTATCTCATTTTTCCAGAGTAGGCCTGTATTAGGCATTTAGTTTAAATCTTTAAAATTGTTACAGGAAAGAACTGACTCCATGCTGGGTCTGTTTATTTTACTTTAACTTTTGCTTCCCATTGTTTTTGTCGTCTAAAAGCATACTCTCTATACATAATGGCCTGCCCCAGGAAACCCCCATCCCTCTGCCTGCATGTTAAACCAAAATGCCTTTCTTCAAGACCTTGCCTGCCTGTAGATGGCTACAGAAAGGAAGAAATTAACACATCCCCTCCCCAAGGCTTGCTATTCCAGGAGATATTTGTAAGATTAATGGCCTTTTATACTTTACTTCCTCACAGCCCTTCCTTCTGTTCTATGAAGGAACCTGGTATCCAGACCCCAGTAAGATGGTTATTTTGAGACATTAGTCTGCCATCTTCTTTGTCAGTGGGCTTTCTGTAAAGTCATATTCCTTGCTTCAATGTCTTGTCTCAGTTAATTGACCTGTTACTTGACTAGCAGAGTGAGCTTGAATCTGTAACAAAATATGTAGGGTTGTCCATCCTCTTGAAAATCTCTCTAGTTTGCAACTTTTTCAGGAGAGTTTTGGCCAAACTAGACTCCAAACTCCCCTGTCCCCTTGACCTGGCCCTGCTCATCAAGGCTGGCATCATAACCATAACCCTCTCCAGTTTCTTTACTGCAGTGGGTTTATAGCCCTGTAACTGTCTAATTAGGGCTTCCCAGGTAGCTCAGTGTAAAGAATCCTACCTTCCAATGCAGGAGACTTGGGTTCAATCCCTGGATCAGGAAGATCCCTTGGAAAAGGAAATGGTAACCCGCTCCAGTATTCTTGGCTGGGAAAGCCCATGGACAGAGGAGCCTGGTGGGCTACATTCCATGGGATCACAGAGTCAGGCACAAATTAGCACCTAAACAACAAAAATCATCTAATGCAGGAGAAGAAACTGCAGTGCCAGTGGCTCCTGGATCCCTAGCATCATGTGGAGTGGGTGGTCTGGTGACAAGGCTCACCCCAGGCTATGGTTCCATTCCCAGCTGCAGGAAACTAACCTGCTTCTTTCTGCAGGAAGCAGAGTACCCCAGGTGAGGAGTGCCTTTCCAGCCCTAGAGTTGCCGCTGAGTACTCTTGGGAACAGGAGCCCTGTGCAGAACGCACTGAGGAGCTCATTACTCAAATATGCCTGGTGGCAAACCATTTGCAAAACAAGCAAGCTGTTTGTAGAGTGAATAATCACTCTAGCATTTGAGATTCACTCACAAGGAATGTTAACAGCACATTGTAAACATTATTCATGTTAATATTGTTTTTTTCAATCCTTCATTTTCAGATGAAACATTTCTTTCATCTGTCCCAGATCCAAAGCTTATATATATTGGAGAAAATGTACCTGGTTAGCAAATATTGTTTTCCAGTTTGTATTCCAATGTCTGTATTGCCTTTGATTTGGCCTTAAAGACTTGGCTGACCTTTCAAGACAGTGGGGTGACAGATTTTTTCAGAAACACAACTAGGATGAACTGAGAGCAAAGATCAAATTTAAGGCTTATATGATCTTCACTGAGATGTCCCTGGAGGTGACTGGACCTCTTTGTTCCCTCCCCTTCTATCTCCATGAGATTTAATCCATTAATCTACTATTAGGAAAATATCATTAAGACACAAAGCATAGAAATAAATTCACATTTATTTCTCATTTGTTCTCCAGACTGGAAAATCCAAAATCCAATATCCAAGATCAAGGCAAGGAAGGAGAGAGGAATCTCTGGGTCTATATTATAAGGGCATCACTTACTTTCATGAAGGCTCTATCCTCATGACATAATCACCTCCCCAAAACCCCACCTCTGTATATGATTATATTGAGAATTAGGTTTCAGTATACAAATTTGAAGGGACACAAACATTTAGTTTAAGGCATTGCACCTCTGTGCATGGGATTCAAGGGCCCTAAAGCCTCTAAGTTTTGTTTTCTTGATCCATCAGTCTGTGACAGCTTTGTATTAATACCTCCCACTAGGACTTGGGACCGTCCATTTCTCCTTGTAATCTTGCCTATTTTTAGGCCTTGTTATTAGAAGCGTGAGGTCATAATTATTATATCTTGATGAATTACACCATTTGTCATGCAGCATCTCAATGCTTTCACCTTAAAATCTATTTTGTCTGATAGAACATCTTTTTTTGGGCTAGCATTTGCATGATGTGCTATTTCCATCCTTTATTTTTACACTTTCTATATTCATTTTATTTATGACTCTTAGAAGCAGCAGATAAATGGATTTTAAAACATGGCTTTGATTTTTAGTCAACATGATAGTAGATAGTCCTTGCATTTTAATAGGTTAGCTGAATAACTTTACATCTAGATTTCTAATTTTTTAATTGTTTCCCTTTTTTTGTCAATATTTTCTATTTCCAAACTTTTCTTTTCCCATTGATTTGATTATGTTTTACTTCTCTTAACCCCCCTTTTATCCCTTCAGTTCAGTTCAGTTCAGTTCAGTTCAGTCGCTCAGTCTTGTCTGACTCTGCGACCCCATGAATCGCAGCACACCAGGCCTCCCTGTCCATCACCAACTCCTGGAGTTGGTGACTCTCAGACTCACGTCCATTGAGTCAGTGATGCCATCCAGCCATCTCATCCTCTGTCGTCCCCTTTTCCTCCTGCCCCCAATCCCTCCCAGCATCAGAATCTTTTCCAATGAATCAATTCTTCGCATGGAGAAGGAAATGGCAACCCACTCCAGTGTTCTTGCCTGGAGAATCCCAGGGACTGGGAAAGCTGGTGGGCTGCCATCTCTGGGGTCGCACAGAGTCGGACACGACTGAAGCAACTTAGCAGCTTAGCAGCAATTCTTCGAATGAGGTGGCCAACTGATTACAATATCTGTTTTTATTATTTTAATGGTTACTCAAGAAATATAATATGGTTCTTTAATCCAACCAGTACCCCCTAAAGGAGATCAGTCCTGGGTGTTCATTGGAAGGACTGATGTTGAAGCTGAAACTCCCAACACTTTGGCCACTTGATGTGAAGAGCCGACTCATTTGAAAAGACCTTGATGCTGGGAAAGATTGAGGGCAGGAGGAGAAGGGGACGACAGAAGATGAAACGGTTGGATGGCATCACCAAGTCAATGGACATGGGTTTGGTTGGACTCCAGGAGTTGGTGTGGGACAGGGAGGTCTAGCATACTGAAGATCATGGAGTTGCAAAGAATCGGACATGACTGAGTGACTGAACTGAACTGAACTGACTTTTATATATTTCTAACATTATCTAAGGGCTTCCCTCATATTCAGTTGGTAAATAATCTGCCTGCAATACAGGAGACCTGGATTTGATCCTGGGTCAGGAAGATCCCCTGCAGAAGGAAATGGCAACCCACTCCAGTATTCTTGCCTGGAGAATCCCATGGCCAGAGGAGGCTGGCAGACTACGGTCCGTGGGGTCCCAAGAGCTGGACACAACTTAGTGACTAAACCACCACCACCAACACAGTCTAAAGTTTGGAAGTATTATACCCTACTCCTTCCTCTAAACCACATGAAATCATCTTCATTGGTAATGCTCTTTAGAATTTCAGCTCTACCTCTGTTGAGGAGGTAGGAGAGAAGAACAAGTAGGAGGCAGAGGGTAAGCCCCTTACACTAGGAATATTAATAATGCTCATTCTTTTTAATCTTTGAAAATCCAGAAATATATGCACCAAACCTGTAATTAAAGGAACTGTTTCCCAGTGGAAAAGGATTCAACATAAGCCAGGTAGAAGGCACTGGGGAACAAGGAATTTCATCTTGATCCCCTAAGTAATGAGATTTCTCAATAAATTGGCAGCGTATGCTTGCCAAAGTGGCCAAGCTGGCCTCACTTGGGTGGCGCACCCTTACATAGACTACACATTTGCAGACTCCAGGGCCTTCTAGAGCCATGAGAGTGACACAGACATGGATGAGTTGCCCTGGCTGAATAATAATAATAATAATAATAATGCTCATTCACATTTCTTTCTTTAACACAATTGAAATCATTTTGCTGTATCATTTGATTTTTTAGAATATATGTTTATTGTGAAATATTTTCAAAGCTTTTCAGAAAAGTATAAAGGCAAAATAAGTTACCAAAATCCCTCTACCATGTAATGACTAGATTTTGATAACCAACCACTTATATATCTTTATATACATATGCACATTTTCATATATAATATTTTCATAAATAGATTTATATATTCACTTTTAAAATCCAATGACTTACTTCACTCTGTATAATAGGCTTCACTTTTGAGTTTTGCTTGCCTCTCTCTTAATCTAATACACACAATTTCTATAACAATATATTAACAGCTTACCTAAATAGCCTATCTGAGCTTCTTCCAGGTTAATTTAATTAGAGAGTAATAAGATGAAGGAGAGAAAGGGAGAGAGGGAAGGAGGGAGAAAGAGAAGATGGGCAAGCAGACAAATGTATAAAATTTCAGTCACTGTGTATTTTATAAAACCAGGGTTATATTACTTACACTTCTCTGAAGTTTGCTTCTCCCACCTTATAATTCATCATGTAAATCCTCTGCAATCAGTTCCAATAGACTTAACTCATTCTTTGTAGACTTTTATTATGGGAATTTTCATACATACACAAAAGAAGTGAGAAAAATATAATTAACTCTCACATTTCCATCCACCAGCTTCAACAATTATCAATATTTACATTTTGCCAATCTTCTTTCATTAATCCTTCCTGCTGTAGGTAGAAAGAAGCCCCCAAAGATGTTCACATTCTATCCTCTAGGACTATGTTACCTTCCAAGGCAAAAGGGATTTTGAGGATGTGATTAAGTTAAGTACACTGAAATGAGGAGATTTTCCTGAATAATATAGATGTGCCAAACCTAGTCACGTGAATCCTTAAAATCAGAGAAACTTACTTGATTGTAGTTTAAAAAAGAGATGTAACTAGGAAAGAATGACCAGAGAAACACAACTTTGCTGGCTTTAGCATAGAGGCAAAAGGATTCATTGGTAGTCCAATGGTTAAGAATTCCCCTTCCAATGCAGGAGGAGTGGGTTTGATTCCCGGTTGGGAAGACAAGATCCCTTGGGGATCTTATGCCTCAGGGCCAAAAAGACCAAAACATAAAACAAGCAATATTGTAACAAATTCAGTAAAGACTTTGTGATAATTTGTATGGCAACAACAAAAACCTGACACGCCTCTGCCTCCCTCCTCTCTCCCTCCTTCCCTCTTTCCTTCCATTCTTCCTTTCTTTCTAGTGAGGGCTGCAATATTTTTTCTTTTTAGTAAATTTCAAATATCATCACATTTTGCCTACAAATACTTTACCATATATTTTTATCGGACGAGGATTTTAAAAAATAATCACAATACTTAATTCATCTTACAAAATAAACAGTTGTTGAATATCATCCAATTTGTATTCAGATTTTCCTTTTTGATTTCTAAAAAAGGCTTTTTTATACTTTGTTTAATCACTTTCTACATAAGGTCCTTGAGTTATATTTCACTGATATTTCTCTTAAGTCACTTTTAATTCATAACAGTTTCCCCTTCCTTTTAAAGGGCTAGGCTTTGAATAAAGAACCGACATGCGTCACTCCAACTGACATTTCATTGGTTAAAGCAAGTCATGTGACCAAACTTTATGTTAATAGGGTGGAGCTGTATAATTCTCTTAGTAGGAGGGGGAGCAAATAATGGAGAATAATACAGTCAGTCACTGTCACTGTCTGATGTGACAAAGAGAGCAGCAACCTTGGTGGGCCAGCTCTGCGCTGGTGTCCTGCGAGTCGTCCCTGAAAACTCAAGGTTTCACTCCTCCAAGCTTCCAAGCACTGTGTGCCTACCTCATCCCCCACATGAACCCACTTTATCTTCAAATTAGCTGTAATTGAACTCTACAGACACAGTAGGGATGCATAGCAATTTACTCATTCCACATTGATAATTAATCATTTTGTTTCCAGGTTTTTTTTTTTAATAAAAGAATTTGCTACTAAATATAAAGCTGTAACAAAATCCTTTAAAATATATACTTGAATGCTGTATCTTTATTCCTATGGAATGTCTTTTTAGGTGTGGGATTTCAGCGCCAGAAAATATAGATCATTTTAATTGTAATAGTTTTTCACTTTTCTTTGTACGAAAAGCTAAAATAATTATTCCAACTGTCTTCCTAAGTCTTTACCAGTGGTATGTAATTTAACTCTTTAATATTTTGCCATATGGTAGATTACAAAGTTATTTGTTAGGCCCCTTAATTTGCATGTCTCTGAACACTAGTGAAGCTAGGCATTTTTCTTTCTTTCTTTTTTAAACAGATTTATTAAGGTGTAGATAACATACCAGGCTTCCCTGGTAGTTCAGTTGGTAAAGACTCTGCCTGCAATTCAGGAGACCCCTGCACTTGATTCCTGGGTCAGGAAGATTCACTGGAGAAGGGATAGGCTACCCACTCCAGTATTCTTGGGCTTCCCTGGTGGCTCAGCTGGTAAAGAATCCACGTGCAATGTGGGAGACCTGGGTTCTATCCCTGGGTTGGGAAGATCCCTGGGAGAAGGAAAAGGCTACCTACTCCAGTATTCTGGCCTGGAGAATTCCATGGACTGTCACGAAGAATTGGACACAACTGAGTGACTTTCACTTTCAGATAGCATAAGATTCACCTATTACAGNCCACGTGCAATGTGGGAGACCTGGGTTCGATCCCTGGGTTGGGAAGATCCCTGGGAGAAGGAAAAGGCTACCTACTCCAGTATTCTGGCCTGGAGAATTCCATGGACTGTCACGAAGAATTGGACACAACTGAGTGACTTTCACTTTCAGATAGCATAAGATTCACCTATTACAGCTGCACAATTGAATGATTTTTCAGTAAATTGTAGAGTTTTACAACCAATGTGCATGTTCAGTGGTTCTGTCAGACCCTCTGCTACCCTATGGACTATAGCCCGCCAGGCTCCTCTGTCCATGGGATTATCCTGGCAAGAATACCGGAGTGGGTGGCCATTTCCTCTTCCAGGGGACCTTCCCAACCCAGGCATTGAACCTGAGTTTCCTGCAGCTCATGCATTGGCAGGCGGATCCTTTACCACTGAATCATCTGGGAAAGCCCCATTGTAACCAATGCTGGTATGAAACCCTGGGTACAAGTCTTTGTGTGGATATACATGTGTGTTTCTCTTGGTCAGATATTTGANTCTTTCCATACATCTCACCCTCTCTCATCTCCCCATGTGCATAAGTCTGTTCTCTATGTCTGTTTCTCCGTTGCTGCCCTGTAAATAAATTTCTCATTACCATTTTTCTAGATTCCATATATATGCATTAGAATACAATATTTCTTTCTCTTTCTGACTTACTTCACCCTGTACAATAGATTCTAGATTCATCCACCTCATCAGAACTCCTCGAATGCATTCCTTTTTATGGCTAACATTCTATTGTGTATATGTACCACAGCTTCTTTATCCATTCATCTGTCGATGGACATCTAAGTTGCTTCCATGTTCTAGCTATTGTAAATAGTGCTGCAGTGAGCGATGGGATGCACATGTATTTTTCCATTTTGGTTTCCTCCAGGTATATGCCTAGGAGTGGGATTGCTGGGTCATATGGTGATTTTATTCCCAGTTTTTTTTAAGGAATCTCCATACCATCTTCCACAGTGGCTCTATCAATTTACATTCCCACCAACAGTGCAAGAGCATTCCCTTTTCTCCACACCCTCTCCAGCATTTATTGTTTGTAAACTTTTTGATGATGGCCTTTTGGACCAGTGTGAGGTGATATCTTATTGTAATCTTGATTTGCATTTCTCTAATAATGAGTGATGTTGAGCATCTCTTCATGTGTTTGTTAGCTATCTGTATGTCTTCTCTGGAAAAATGTCTGTTTAGGTCTTTCCCCCACTTTTTGATTGGGCTGTTTGTTTTTCTGGCATTGAGTTGTATGGGCTGCTTGTATATTCTGGAAATTAATCCTTTGTCAGTTGTTTGCTATTTTCTCCTTTTCTGAGGGTTGTCTTTTCACCTTGCTTATAGCTTCCTTTGCTGTGCAAAAGCTTTTAAGTTTAATCAGGTCCCACTGTGATTTTAAATTCTGCTTCACTAATGATTAATGATGTTGAGCACATTTTCCTGTGCTCATTAGCCATTTGTATATTTCTTTTGGTAAAATGTATACTTAAAACCATTTACCTGTTTCTAAGTTGGCTTGCTTATCTTCTCATTATTGAGTTATAAGACTTTATATATCTTAACATAAATTATTTACATATATATTATTTACAAATATTTCTCCCAGCTGTGATTAAGCTGTTGGTGTTGACACCCCATCTCATCCTGGTAGAACCACCTAGGCAACCAAATTAAGACAGAAGAAAATAATAAGGAATAAGAACAGTCCCAGACAAGATGCCTTCATACCTGAAGGTCAGTGGGTTTTGCATGAATAAACACTTCTCAATATGCTGTTTATCTCTGGTCAGTTTTAAGAAGTCTCAAATGATTGTTTGGGCCACATTTTTAGTTGTGTTTTGAGGAGAGGAGTCACCAATCTCTTCACTCTATGCTGAAAGTTGCTAGGCAGCCCTTGTTATGTATATTATGATTTGGAGTTAGGTCTCTTTCTCAACAGCCCCAGCAAGTGCCAATGCTGTGTTCTATTTTCTGGAATTGGGATTCGGTCCTGCACCCATCCCTGAACCACTCACAATGGCCAGGGAAATGCAGTGCTGTGATTGGTCACACTTGAGTGCCCCACCCACTGCCAGAAACTCGGAGGGAATGAATTCCCACAGCATCTAGCCTGAGAGTGGAAAAGGTTGATCATCCAGAAGTGAGCTGGGGTAATTTTTCCTACAGGCTGTCTTCAGAGTTGTGATTCCCCAGGGTGAAACTCTTACATCACAGGCCAAGAACCAGAGCCTACAATGTCTACCAGCCTCATAGAGACTCTCCTTGACCATTCATCTTGCTGAGCTCTGAATGATCCAGACAGATGTGTGTGTGTGTGTGTGTGTGTGTGTGTGTGTGTGTGTGTGTTAGTTGCTCAGTCATGTCTGACTTTGCGACCCCATGGACTGTAGCCTGCTAGGTTCCTTTGTCCATGGAATTCTCTAGGCAAGACTACTGAAGTGGGTAGCCATTCCCTTCTCCATGGGCTCTTCCCAACCCAGGGATCAAACCCCGATTACCTGGGTTGCAGGCAGATTCTTTACCATCTGAGCCAGCAGGAAAGCCCTCAAGACAGACAGAGCCTTCCACAGTGCAGGCACAGAGTCCTGGTTTAGGTTGTGAGTAGATTTCAGTGCCCTCTAAGATCTCCTCCTCCCCTGAACCTAAGAACCTAGAGTTCTAAATTTCTCTTTTGTTTTACATTGCATTTTTTCCAAAATTTCCTCTTAGTGTCTTGTGCCTTCTATTCAACAATGTTTATTGTTAAACAGGATGTTTAAACATCCTGTACCTTCCCATCCTAAAAACTCTGGTTTTTGTCTGGCATTCTCTGCTGCTTTGTCTTGCTCTCTTTCTCACTCTCTCTCTTTCATTATCAACATCTATATATTGAACACCCACAACAGTCAGGCAGTGTGCACAGAAAAAATGGTATAAAAACAAAGATATAGTATTAGTTACAATCCTTTGCCTCAAGTTTACAATGTCTTTGCCAGGGAGAACCTGTCATTTGTGGCGAAGCTTAACTCAAAAGTATAACATGTAACTGCGACATGAAGGATGCTGACAGTGCAGTCTTTGCATTCTTCCAAAGCTGGCCTTGCACACAGACAGATTACCAGAAAGCTTCTGTAACTACAAGAAGGCATCTAAGCTCCAGGATACCTTCCTCTTCCCAGGACTTGAAATAACACACTTTATTTCTTTACACTTTTGAAAAATGCCAGTAACTCGAGAATTACTAGGATGCTGGACACCAGGCATTTGTAATGAAAGACAAATTCATTCCAAAAGGTAGGTTGCTTCTTAAGACAGGAAGTATCACTTTAAATAAAGATGGCAGGGCGAAGAAGGAGGCGACCCGCGACGAGATGGAGGCTACCTTAGAGCAGCACTTGGAGGACACAATGAAGAGTCCATCCATTGTTGGAGTCCTGTGCACAGATTCACAAGGACTCGATCTAGGTTGCCGCAGAACCCTGTCAGATGGGCATGCTTGGGTGATATCTGTTCTAGCCCAGCAAGCAGCTAAGCTCACCTTGGACCCCACTGATATACCTGTGATGTGTTTAGAATCAGATAATGGGAACATTATGATCCAGAAACACGATGGCATCACAGTGGCAGTGCACAAAATGGCCTCTTGACATTTCGTATCAGTTCTCCTGCATATCAGTTCTTCTGCAGCCTGTCACAGGGACTCAGTTGTACCTTATGTGAATTATCTCATAGAACTATTAAACCATTATGTAATATGCACTGGACACTTTTCTGTTAATTTTAGAGTAGGTTGCTTTTTGACACTGGATTTAGTTAGGAAAGGATCATGTTTTGAAGTAGCAGGTTTAGGTCACCTTGTATGTAGAATTTTGTTAAGTTTAATAAACCTGATTGGAGAAAAAAAAAAAAAGATGGCAGTTTTGATGTGGTGGAGGAAGGATTCTGGAGCAAGGATACATGCTGGGGTGGTGGGCTTGCCTGGGGCTGCCCGAGGGCATCGTGTGCCTGTGATGCAGGATAAGGTAGGTACAGAGGAAGAAAGAGGACCCATAGAAGGAGGGAACCTCCAAGTGTTGATTCTATATACTTCACTTCTGTGCCAAGGACCACTCAGAATCCCATCCATTATCCCTTGTTTAATTTTCTTCCTCCTTTCTGTTCCTTTCCCACTCAATTGCCAGTTGGTGGGCAGCAGTTTGTATGTGATTTAGAACTCAGGGATCTAGACAAAGCATTCTGACTTTTGTTGATGTTTAAAAATTATGCAGTCCCTATGATTGCTAGTTGCTAATGTCACAGGCTGGTGAGTAACTATAAAGAAAAGCCAAATCTTCCATTCCATCATGGGTTCCTTGCCATCACAGTGAATTATCACAAGGGTAAGCCAAGTGCAGAAACACCCTTTAGGGGAGGGGAAAATGAATAGGATTATTCTTGCTATGGAAATTTTTAAAAACTGAAAAAATAGACCCTGGAAAGGGGTGGGGGAAATCGCACAATAAGAAGAGGGGGAAAAATATACTATCTCACCTTCGAGTGTGAAATTAGTTTACCTTCGTTAAGACTCCAATCCCATGAAAATTATAAATATAGCATCCTGATTATTTAAGAGAAAAACGCTAATTTTCAAGTTTGTGCTATTTCTAGCGATTCCAATCTGCTGTGCAGGAAGTGTGAGAGTGCTGATAATTAAGGAACACTATGTTAGGCAATGATAACACACCGCCTCTGGATCCCAGCTCACCGTGCCTTGTAAATGTGACAAAATCAGATTTGATACTGCTAAAATGTCAAGGCTACATGTTAGCAATTCTCTTATTTCAATACAATTCAGTGATGCCTAACTTCCCACTGCAATTCTTGTGTCAGTGTTCCTTGTCTTAGATTATGTGAAATCAAAATAATTATTACAAGGAAATATTAAAAAGCCACAAGCTGAAATCATTAACAAATCACTCCCCCACCACCGCCACACACACACCCCTGCTTCTTGTCACTGACCTCCATAAATTGCACAATTAGTAGTCAGGAGAATGAGAGGAGTTGATGGATTTCCTCATTTCCTTCGAGACCGTGAAACATCAGAGAATGAACTCATGATGGTCTTTGCCCTGTCACCCATCCCTAGACGCTATTGATGACCCACAAGCTGTCACCCAAGTGTGCTATATTCCCAGATTCTTCGTTGCCTCATGCCAATCTCACCAAATCCTAACAATTTTACATATACTTCTCCAGTACCAGGTTCTCCCTCAGATCTCTCCCGTCTTCTGAGGTCACCTCTTGTGTCCCGCCTGAGCCCCATCTGGCTGCCTGAGTGAGGCATCCCAAAAGGCAAATCTAACCACACCTGGCTGGAAAAACTGCAGTTGTCCCCTTGCCTTGTAGGTTGAGGTTCTAATTCTTTGGCGTGCGTGTATGGTGCTTGGTGATCTGCTCTATCCATTCCTCTGAACAGATGCCCCCTCCTCCTTTGCTATCTGCACCTTGTACTTCCTCCCAAAACCAGAAATATCAGACTTTGGTATGGTATGCATGGTGGAGGGTTCCGTGCACCCTCCTCTGGTTGCATGTTTTTGTTCCTGTCAGCATCACCCACCACCTTCACCTAGACAGCTACTCATCCTTTAAGACTGTACAGAAGGCATTTTCTCCAGAAGGTCTTCCCTGAGCTCACAGAGAGGAATCAGTGTGCTTTCTCAGAGTTTTCCATCCTTCTATCTGTTCCATCATTTGTTGACCTTTTCTTCAGCCCCGAGAGCTGAGAGGTCCCTCATGACAAGAGCTAGGGCTCATTCATCTTTCTACTCCCAGCACAGAGCACAGCCCAGGCATGTTGGAGGCACCCTGTGCATCTTCGTAACTTTGAATCCGATTNCAGTGTGCTTTCTCAGAGTTTTCCATCCTTCTATCTGTTCCATCATTTGTTGACCTTTTCTTCAGCCCCGAGAGCTGAGAGGTCCCTCATGACAAGAGCTAGGGCTCATTCATCTTTCTACTCCCAGCACAGAGCACAGCCCAGGCATGTTGGAGGCACCCTGTGCATCTTCGTAACTTTGAATCCGATTGTCAGTTTGATCAAGTTATTGGTAAAAGTTGTACAAATTCAGATTCTGTGGGAGTGGAGATCACTTCCTTCAACCCCTGCAATTCCTGTATTAAAGCAGCAGTGGTTGAATTGAAGCATTCATTCAAATAGGTCATTAAATTATGAAATCATGGACTGTGTATTTATTCATCTGCAATATTATATTGTTCTATGTTCTAGAACTTACATAAAAGAGTCATTCTCCATGTTTTGAGATATACCTTGTTTTTTCACTCAATGTATTTTTAAATTGATTAATGTTGATACATTTAAGGTCTAGCTCATTCATTTTCATTTCTGTAATATATTCCATTGGATGACTATATCATGGCATATGNGGAGGAGATGTGAGGAATGGCAGCTCGAGCCCTTATTTCTGATGCCCTCTCTCACCACATCCCCTGCAGGAACTCAACAAGGAAGCAAAAATGGCACATAGGTGGGAGAGGTCCTAATCCTCTTTAGGTCCAAGTCCTAAAGAGGAGCCAACACATGGCTGAGTTTTCAGGTTCCCAGGGATTGGATGGTGGTCAACTTCTGCTCTGTGGGACCTGCTTCAACCACCTGGAGGAGGTAGGATCCAGTGGAAGGAAAGTGGAGTCCTTTCTGGCCAAATCTGGGTGAAGACATCTGACCACCCAGCAGGATGCATTGGCCCAAGATATCGACCATGAGCTACCAAAGGCATAGAGAGAAAGGCCACTGCCTTCAGTACTGAGAGAAAATCAGTCCTTCATGTCCTCTGCCTTGCTCTTCCATCCTGCACTGATGTAAGACCATCAGCCTGACCCGTTCATGTGCTGGTGGGAGCCACACCCACAGACAACTATATGAAATGAATGAGTCCAAGTGAAGAGCATGAAGAGGAGCCAAGCAAAGAGCCAGACTTCTTCCCAAGGAGGAACTTTGGTAAAAGAAACAAACAAAAAAAAATCAAAGAAAATTTCATAGAAACTGCAGAAAGGTATACAACTAGAAAATCAAAAGGAATTTGTGTGTTTTAAAAACATCTGAATTGAAAAATACAGTTGCAGAACTAAAAAATATCGTAAACAACTATGCGACAATAAAAATAAATTTTTAAAAGTGTAGAGAATTCTAAAAAAATAAGCTGAAGGAAAATTAAGAGATCTCACAATGTCACAGTCATATGATGCCAGTAACATTTTAATTTTTGTTCTGTATTTCTATATATTTATAGTAAAGATGTCAAGCTTTAAAAAAGAACTAAAGAGTAGAACTGATTCAACTGAAAACTAAATTAGTAATCAAAAACATCAAGTAGAAGAATGATCTCACTACACAAAAGCAGAAAATATAAATAAAAAAGAGTGAAAAAAATAAGAAGTGAGGAGCATCGATCCAGGAGACTCAAGATGCAAAATGCATAGTTTCAGAAAGAGATAAATGAACAGAACTAGGAGAAGCAAAAAGTTTAAAAAAAGGAAAAACTCTGAGTTGAAAACAATACAAATTTTTAAAGATACACTTGAAAAAATTTCTAAACTTTGAAAATAAAGAGATTGGCTTACAGGCTTCCAAACATGGCAAGAAGTTTCATTTCAAAGGCAAGAGAATCAGAGCACAACAAATTTCTCATCTGCAACTTTAGACACTAGAAGACAGTGGAAAAACATATGTTTAGTTTTTCAAGGAAAGCATTGTGATCCAAGAATCTTACACTGTTCAATAAAGTATTCCCTCGTGGCTCAGGTGGTAAGGAATCAAGCTGCAATGCAGAAGACCTGGGTTCGATCCCTGGGTTGGGAAGATCCTCTGGAGAAGGGTATGGCTACCCACTCCAGTATTCTTGCCTAGAAAATCCCATGGACAGAGGAACCTGGAAGGCTACAGTGCATGGGGTTGCAAAGAGACGGACATGACTGAGCAACTAAGCACACATATTCATGTGGGAAGAGAAAGAATTTTTTCAGCTTAAGAAGACTCATAATGGATCCCATCCAAGTATATTTCTAAGTAAATTGCTTGAGGGAGTGCTCTAATTTTTTCTTTTTAATTAGAAGAAAAAACTCTCAGGATGAAATATTCAAAGAGTAGGAGTTAGTAAAAAAAAAAAAAAAAAAAAAGTTAAGCCCTCATTTTGTTCCAGCATAAAGTGGCGAGCAAGACAGGGCTCTGCCCTCCAGAAGCTGCTAATCAGATGCTCAGTGTTGTGAAGATTGGATGGGGGTGATCTGCGGGAGAAGGAACTGATAGGCTGGTGCTGCTTTGGCAGAATTGGGGATGGCATTTAAGTTAACTGAACCCAGGTCTCCCACATTGCAAGTAGATTCTTTACCAGCTGAGCCACCAGGGAAGCCCAAGAATACTGGAGTGGGTAGCCTATCCCTTCTCCAGCGGATCTGCCCAACCCTGGAATAGAATCCTGCATGGCAGGCAGATTCTTTACCAGCTGAGCTACCAGGGAAACCCCTTCTAAGGAGGAGACAACCTTGCATACTTATAGGAGAAGAACATTCTGAGCAGAAAAAAAAAAAAAAAACACAGTCTTTGTGACGAAAATAATGATGGTATGTTCTGCTCATTCAGACAGAGTGGGCGGCTGGGCATAGGGAACCTAGGCAGGAACGGAGGAAGAGAAAGTCAGGGAGGCAATAGCAGAGACCACTACCAACTCGCTGAAATCTAGGTTGTTCTTATTCCAGGACACGTTAGATCAAAGTGTGTGTGATCATGAGAGTTCTAGCAAGTGCAATGTGAACAGAAGTGACACTCAATTCTGCCCCATCAATGCCACCCATATGCACTCCTCCCTGCTTTTTTCCCCTCTTCCAGCTACTTAGAATGAAAATGACCCCCAGGCTGACTTTCAAAGAGACATAAAGTTGAAGATGGCAGCAGCCTGTATCCTTGAAGTTTACCAATCAGTGCTGGAATATGAGCAAGAAACAAACATCTCCACAGTTTTGTAACTGAAAGTGGGGTCTGTCTGGCTGCTCGCCACTCAAAAGCCAGCAGAAAGGCAAGGTTGGTGAAAAGGAAAATTTGCTTTATTTTCAATGCTGGCAACCAGTGGGGAGGGCAGACGTCTGTTCAAAGGCTGACACCTGCCATTGACAATCAATGGAATCAATGGGCAAGAGCTTTCATAGTCTGAGAAAGGAAGTTATAAGCAGAAACAGTACCAAGACACCTTGAAATTGGTCACTGGTGGTGTGACCAGTGTCATCTTTTTTTTTTTTTTTTTGGCTGCACTGGGTTTTCATTGCTGAGCATGGGCGTTCTCTAGTTGCACTGAGCTGGGGGCTGTTTTCTAGTTGTGGTGCAGGGGATTCTCACTTCGGTGGCTTTGTTGCAAAGAATAGGCTCTGGGTGCTTGGGCTTCCGTAGTTGCAGCACATGGACTTAGTTGCTCTGAGACATGTGGAATCTTCCCAGACTAGGGATAGAACCCATGTCCCCTGCCTTGGAAGGTGGGTCCTTATCTACTAGACCACCAGGGAAGCCCCTGACCAGTGTTATCTGGATTGTTATAAGTACAGTTAGTCTTCAGTTCCAGGGTCAGTTTGGTACCATTTCCTTGAGGCCAATTCTTGGAACTGAAGCATCTTATGTCATGGCTATAGTCTGATCATGATGTATTTAACTTCTTCAACGTGGTGGAGGTTTCAGTGTCTATGATATAGCTCACAGGTTACTACCTATAGCTCAGAATATTGCCTATAGCTCCTGAGAAGGAACTAAAAGGTCCTTGACTATGTTTAACTGGTATTTGTTCTNTGACAGTTATAAGTACAGTTAGTCTTCATTTCCAGGGTCAGTTTGTTACCATTTCCTTGAGGCCAATTCTTGGAACTGAAGCATCTTATGTCATGGCTATAGTCTGGTCATGATGTATTTAACTTCTTAAACGTGGTGGAGGTTTCAGTGTCTATGATATAGCTCACAGGTTACTACCTATAGTTCAGAATATTGCCTATAGCTCCTGAGAAGGAACTAAAAGGTCCTTGACTATGTTTAACTGCTATTTGTTCTCCTTTGACTGTTTTCTTTAGTTTCTGCATGTTTTCACTTCTTTCATTAACCTTATTCTTTGGCTAAAGTTTTTCCACAGACAAAATATCAGCAGAAGACATGTAGGACAAGGACCATAGGATCCTGCTCTGTTTCAGTTTGAGCCATTGTTGAGAACAGGGGTAAATTTGTTTCAGCAGTTAGCACACTCTGACCACCACAGGCAGGCAGGATCTTATGGGATCATAGTTCAGAGCTGAATTTTCTCACCACGTGTAATCAGAAAGGCCAGAGGTACCGTGGGAATGGGAGGGGTAGGAAGTTTGAGAAGGAAGTATCATGATCAAACTTCTAAGTTCTAAGGCCAGGGGTCAATCAAGAGACCATTGCCATGGTCTTGGGGAGAGATTGCTGTGTCTTGGAGCAGAGATTTAGAAATTGAGAGGCCATGATGTGATTCAATTAGGAGAAATTTTGGAGGTAAAGTTGATATTTTGAATGCAGGATATGTGAGAAAGAAAAATAAGTTTTTCTTATTTGAGTTTGAGATATTTTACTGAGATGAGGACAGTTAGTCGAAAGAAACTTTGAGGAATGGAAATTTCAGATTTCTGTTTATTCCTGTTAAATCTGAGATGTCTACTAGATATACAAGGGAGNTTTGAATGCAGGATATGTGAGAAAGAAAAATAAGTTTTTCTTATTTGAGTTTGAGATATTTTACTGAGATGAGGACAGTTAGTCGAAAGAAACTTTGAGGAATGGAAATTTCAGATTTCTGTTTATTCCTGTTAAATCTGAGATGTCTACTAGATATACAAGGGAGATTTTAGATATATGAATCTGGCATCTCACACAGTAAATGGGAACCCTCAGTGACTGTTTTGTGACACCTGTGACTGGGACCTCTTAGGAGAGACTGTTGGTAGAGATGAGTCTGGCACTTTGGTTTTGTTGGCTAGGAGGAGCCAGCAATGGGGACTGAGGTATGCCAAGAGGGTAGGAGGAGAGCCTACGAAGTGTGGATTCCCAGAAACTTGATGAGGTTTTCCCAGCACTGTCCGACTGCACTGATGTAAGTGAGGAACCTTTAGGCTGCGAACTTCTAAAGATGTGAATGTGCATTCTTATACCTAATCACATCAGTTCAGTTCAGTTCAGTCGCTCAGTCGTGTCCGACTCTTTGCAACCCCATGAATCGCAGCANAACTTTGCCTAGTCTCTGCTTCTGTCTGCTGTGGTTGTTCCATTTCCCTTGGTGGCCAGGTCTCTGAAACCAGATGTAAAACACCAGCTGCTGCTCCACATCTCACCCCCTCCCCTAGGGGACCCCTTGCCCTTTGAGCCCACCTTAGTGCCTTCCCACCTTTCTCCTTTAGCTTCCCAGGTGCTTGCCCCCAGCCTCCCCTCTCCCCCCCAGTTCCATCCTACCCTGACGCATTCTGGAAGTCCAAGATCAAGGTGTCAGAGGAGTTGTTTCTTCTGAGGCTTCACTCCTTGGCTTGTGGTGTCAAGAGTCATAAGTGACACTCTGTGTGTCTCTCCTAATCTCTTCTTATAAGATCATTAAACCAGAAACTTCGCTGGTGGTCCAGTGACTAAGACTCCATGCTCCCAAGGCAGGGGGCCCAGGTTTGATCTATGGTCAGAGAACTAGATCTCACATGCTGCTACTAAGAACCCTCATGCTACAATGAAGATCAAAGATCCTGCATTCTGCAACTAAAACCTGGCATAGCCAAATACCTATATCTATATCTATCTATGTAAAGAAAGATCATTAACCAGCCACGTTGGATAAGGGCCATTTCAATGACCTCATTTAATCTACTCACTTCTTTTAAAGACCCGATCTCCTAGTATAGTCATATTCTGGAGTGCTGGGAGTTAGGATTTCAATAGAAAAATTTTAAAGAACAAACAACTCATTACATACACGCTCTCTTTCAGACACATATACATACACACACCTATTAGTACTTGAGACTGAGGCTGGACCTGTCTCACTGGAGATTCCTGAGTCCCAAGTTTTCTCAGGAAAAGAAACCAGTGCCTTAATCACTGTTTCCTTATTACTAAGAAGGAGGAGTGATGGGTGCTGGCCAAGGGCTGGTGGTGGGGAAGGTTTCCATGAGTGTGGAATACTTGCAAAGGATGCTGGAGATTTCAGGGAGGGACTCTTGGGCCAGGCGCATTTCTGACTTGTGAGTATGAAAAGAATGGAAAAAAAAAAAAAAAAAACACGATAGGAGAATTGGGACCCACGGTTGAGCATTTTCAACAACTGGAGTCCATGGCCACTTTCATAGAGTTTTCAAATCCTCAGCAAGGATAATTTTTCAAATTTCTATTTTCATTTGAATGATAATCTAAGAAATTAACATAAATACATCCTGAAATATCAAGATGACCACCCAGATGCCAGGGCTGCCATTTCGGTGCCTATATTTGTACTCATTTCTATCTCTGTGTTAGTGCCAAAGAACACTATTCTAAATGCTCAGAGCCCAAAAGAAAAGAACATATTTGAATCTATGCATAAACATAATGTTTATGCAAAATGAAGGCCAAATAATGGCACAGCTCATGGTATAAATTGGAGTTTAAGTTATTTAGTTGCTAGAACAGAGAGAAGAGGAGAATTGAATCAAACCACAGCACAATTAAAATCTGACATTCGCAGGTAACCACATACCTTAATCCATGCACTTATAATATTAACTAATTAATGTTGCTAGTTTTGTTTGCATCACTTTTTAAAACTAGTTAAGTTTGTTAGCCATGATTTTAGTAGGTTTAAATCTCTTAACTGGTTTTGAATTTTGTTTGTATAGCCTATTACTATAAGAATTGGAATCTAGCTTTATATTGATACACATTTAAGAAATATATTAAATTTAAGTCCAGACTCATACTTCTAGTTGAGACTGAATAGACTGTATCAGACTAATTCTCCAGCTAAGAAAAAAATGTAAGAGGAAGATAAAAATCCAAAAANACTATAAGAACTGGAATCTAGCTTTATATTGATACACTTTTAAGAAATATATTAAATTTAAGTCCAGACTCATACTTCTAGTTGAGACTGAATAGACTGTATCAGACTAATTCTCCAGCTAAGAAAAAAATGTAAGAGGAAGATAAAAATCCAAAAATAGTGTTTGATGGCATCAGAGAATAAATAAAATATCCAGTACTTGAGGAAAATGCTTTGTGTTGAGTTCTGCATTCAACAGTTTTTTGAGTCATTTATCAATTCCTAGCTGGGACTATAGAGTCAGGAAAAAAAAAAGTCAGGGATCTAAAGCATCCAGTAGCTTCACTGGGGTGGATGGATACAAACTGGAGTTGAATTTGCCACAAGGAAACCACACAAAATCCAGAACTTGCAACCCAAGATCCTGGAGAAAAAGAACCACAAAGAGATAAAGCTGATTAAATCTGAATTTCTCCTTGAATCATTTTACAGTTTCCAAGCTACGCATTGGATGAGACACAGAGAAACCAAGTGGGAAGAAGTTGCCAAGACAGTAAAAATCTAAGCACGGAGTGTTGGAGCCTCATGGTGCTTGCAAGACAAAAATTGAGGTTTGGGACCTGTAATAAGTGAGGCCCTGGTAAACACTCAGAGATTTCATAAAAGCTATGTCTCACAATTAAGGACAAATAGAAGCAGAAAGTCCTGCATTGAATCAAAGTGATCTTGCCATATCTTATTTGTTTGCAGGAAGATTTATTCACTTTCTATTTCCAATCTGGCAAGAGCAGGTTGGAGTCACATGGAGCTGCTCCCCCACAACCTGCTGAGCTCACATGTGGGAGGTTGGGACCCCATGGCTTCTCCCCCCCACCTCCAGTCCACCAAGGTCCACATCAACCCTGAGGAGTTCAACCCTGGCTTTGTGGCACATTTGATACCCAAGGTAGAGTGGGTGCCCATCTGGAGGTGCCTGATACCCTGCATCTGGTCGAGCTGTCCAGAGAGCCAGTCTGCAGTGTGAGTGTGATGAGAAATTTCAGAGGAAGATACACTGCAAACTACAAATATATTGCAGGGAACTCCGCCACATCCAGAGCCCGGCCATCTCTTCCCCATCAGCAGTGGGATTCCCAGCATGCCTGCTGAGTGATGAGGAGACTGAGATTCAACTACACCAGGCACAAAATTTTTGTTCTGTGACCATATGTATCTTCATTTATATGGTTCTATCATGTACATCCCAACCCTTGGCCCCATAATACCTCAAACAACATTTTCTTTAACTCAGTATATATATATAGTTATAGATTAGATATAGATATATATTCTCATTAAAGTTTCAAAAATAAAAAGGAAGAAAAAGATGGTAATGATGACAATAACATATTCTTCTTTGGGGGCAGAAAATATCATCTCAAGTCTCTAAAACTTTTTAAACACAATGTCCAGAATTAGATAAGGAAAATTACCAATTATGCTAGAAAACAAGACCAAATCAGTGAAATCCAAGAGAAAAATAGTCCCTATCAATAGCCCCACAGGTGCTCTGGATATTGAAGTCATCAGATATATGGTTTAAAATACTATATCATGTTCAAAAATGTAATTAAATTATAGACCCTTTTATCAGAGAATTGCAGTCAAAAAGAAAAAAAAAATCAAATAGGAATTCCAGGTCATCAACCTCTAAGCTATTGTTTAGTTTAGAAACTTGTCTTATTTTTGATTCCTTCATCTTCAGCCTATAAGTACACCTCTGCTTCAATGTCCATTGCTAATGTCACTTCCCTAATTAAGGACAACCTCATGTCTCACCTACACCCACACTCCATTCCATAGAATGAACTTTCTCTACTGTAAATCTGATCATTCTTCTTCATAAACTCATTTGGTGGCTCTGCTCTACAGAATAAGCTCCAAGCCCTTTCCTGTGAGCTACTTGGCTCTGGTTTTCCTCTTGAGAAATAAAATATTTTCTGCCATATCAGTAAACAAGGATGTCACCATCATCAGCAACTGCTGCCCTCTAATGTGAGCCGATGAGCCCTAAGGGAGCAGATGCAGGAAAAGAATACCTGCCATCTAGCAGCCATCAGACTGCATCCACTCCCTATGGTGAGCCTCAAGGAAGCGCAGGATATGAAGACACTGGCCCCAGATGGGTGAGGTGTATATCAAAGGAGTGATACCAGTGAGCCCAGACTCTTGCATCTTCCCATATGTAGACAAGCACTAAATTGCTTAACTGGGGAGATCTGGTTTTCTTTAATTAACAGTAATCTTTTGACATTAAGACCACCTGCCCTTTGTTGCAAAACTTATATATAACCTAGCTCATCCCCTCACCTCCTCAAAGAAGTTTTCTTGGGGCTACTTGAGATGCTGCCCACTGGGCTTAAGTCCTAAAAATTTCCACAGAATAAAGCATGCCTCTCAACTTTCAGGTTGTGAATATTTTTTAAGTCTACACTCTCTGATATGCATCTTGCTTCTTCAACACCCCAGACCTTAGCAAACACTTGTCCTTCAACTACAGTAAGTTAATTTCAGTCATCAAATGTACTGTGCTTTCTCCACCTCCTGAAAAGTGCATATACTGTTTCCTTTTTGTGACATGTTTTCTTTCTCTTCGCTTAGCAAATTCTACCCACCTTTCAAAAATCTTGTCTTCCAAGAGGCTCTCTCTGAGTCCTCAGGACCTCTTTAACCCTCTCTTCTAACATAACATGTCCTTTTTCAGAGCATTTATCATGCTAGAAGGTAATTAAATATCTACACATACATCTCCCCCATAAAATTATTTGATGGCAGGAGCCATGGCCTCTGAGAGTTTGCACAACAGCTCACGTATCATAGAATAGCACTTGTCCTGGGCGATGGCATTGCAAGCAGGGTCCTGAGAACAAAGATTCAGCATATTTTTAAAAAAGATTCAGCCCACCAATGAGCCCAACTAGGACCCAAATAATGACCTTGAGACTGTAGCTGTTTGCCTCCACCCACAAGGGTTCCTGGGGTGAAATCAGTCTCCATGGAGAGCTGGTAATTACAATCAAGCCCAGAGTCTCTGGGGCCCCACACCCCTTCACGCCAACCCAAGGACAGCTAAACACCAGCGTTCCATTTCCAAACCCCATGAAGGTCGTGAGTGTAAGGAACACAATCCCCAAGGGCCTGTCTTCAAACCGCAGGCAAAGAGTAAAGCTAGCTGTTCTCCGGCTGTGACTGCTTTCCAAATGGCCTATAAACGTCTATGTTCTTCCCCAAAGTGATATTTCCTCTTAAAACCTAAGTGCCTAATCAGTTTTGTCCTACCCACAAACTGGAGTAAGAAATGTGAGTTTAGAAAAGTTTATTTGGAGTGATTATACAAACATAAGGAGCAGCTAATACTCTTCTGTGATTGTCACATAGACCAGAATAGATGAGGCTGTTCCCATCAATAGTGAGCAAATCTAAGATGCTCTTCAAGCCCCAACCTTTTTTTTTGATGTAGACTATTTTTAAAGCCTTTATTGAATTTGTTACAATGTTAATTTGGTTTTGTGGCCCTGCAGCCTATAGCATCTTAACTGCCAGACCAGGAATTGAACCTGTATCCCCCTGCACTAGAAGGGGGTCTTAACCTCTGGACCACCAGGAAAGTGGTGGCCCTAGCTCTTAAAGCCCCAATATATTAATCCCTAACAGCATGAGCATCTTCTCAGATGGCAGCTTTAAAAACAGCAGAAACTAATAATACTGGTAAATAACCACTGCTCAGATTTTTATACAGCTTAGTCTTTCATCTTCACAATGAGCCTCCAGATTGAATTTATTATCTCCATTTTGGAGGTAAGGAAAATGGAGCTGATAGGCTCCATAAGTTGTCTAAGATCACACAGTGACATGTAGCTAGGATTCAAACTCATGAATCTGACGGTTGCCCTAATCTGAGGGTTATTTTCTCTAATGTGAGAACAACTGTTTCAGGCACAAGTCACTCCTGGTCCTCGGGGGTGCTCTGGACTCTGCTTGCAAACCACGTGCCTGGGAAGAGGCAAACACAATTTTGAATTCTACACTTATAAAACTAAACTAAAAACAGTGGTACTATCAGAATAGGTCAAGGGTCAAAGCTGTTTTAACTCCAGGACACTGTCTGCTAAACAGGAATCTGTTTCTCCCCCTTTTAAGTCTCTCTTTCCAAGAGCATCTTTGCTACCTGGATGACTCCCTCGTGTAAGGAGTACCAGGGCTCTCCCAAGACCAGTAAACCAAATGTTTATGTGCCTCAAATCTCCTTCCAAGGAGCTGAGGCCCCCCTGGTCCTCTGATTACGCTGATGGCACAAAATAAAGTAAAAACGAAAGCTCCGTAATGATGATGCACTGCTTCGTGCCTCAGCCACAAGGAAGGAAAAGCTCACTGCTGCCTGATTCACAAGACAGGCAGCCACAGCCCAAGTTCATTTCAAGGTAGAGACATTATTAACTCCTGACCTAGCCTAGGACCCAGGCAGCTGTGAAATGTTTCCATTAGAAAACAAAAAAGAAGAAAGGAAGAAAGGAAGAAAATAAAAACCCTCCAGGATATATTGCTGATAAAATGTTTGCAGACCGTTTAACAAATTTTATAGCAATGATGCTTTAAAAATGTGTTTCTCATGAATGACTTTGTGAGACTGAATGCAAATAAAGAAATAATGAGACTTGGAATTGCAAACAGATTACCTTTTCCCTGGAGTTGACGGTATCCACACATTCCCCAGCCCCCAGCAAATCCAAACACATGGATTTGCCACTTGATTCCTAGCAGATCATGTAAGTTGCATTTTAGTCACCTTGTCAAGTGACATGGTGACAGCTGGATGGTTCTTTATGGCTGTAGGTGCCACAGCAACAGATCAGACTTTTGTCATTTCACTTATATTAAAAAATACCAAAACGTCCTAGAGGTTTGGGAGTTGGCCGTGTGAGCACCTTGGAAACGAGAGAAACTGAGGAAAGTGACATACTCTTAGGCTGACCTCGGAACATTTGACCTGGAATAAATGTGAAACAGAAAGAAAGACCAATCTTGCATGGAATCAGCAGAGATGTGATTTTAACCCAGAGAAATAGCAGTGCAACTTGTAAGCATGATGAGGCTGGATGCTGAAGTGAGAGCTAGGGCACCTGAACCAGTCTTTCAGGCAGGACTCTGCAGACCCTAGGGAGAACCGTAGTTTGCAAGGCTCTGTGTCCCCATAGACTCTGTCCACACGGAAAGGGAAAAGCTCAGTTTCATGATCTATGGTAAGTTACATTCAATATCTCCAGGCAAGCACTGTAACACAGCCCACTCATGTCTTAGCTGCTGGCTGGTGGGGAGGGCTAGAAAGTAAAAAGGTGGAATTACAGTGAGCAAAGAACTCTCATCAAGGAGCAGAGAACACAGACGCTGAAATGAAAGGAGAGTCCCAGCATTAGGTGGAGTGACCAACCCGTCTCCGATTGCTCAGAACCTTCCCTGTTCTAGCACCGAATGTCCTGGTCTCAGGAAACCTCTCAGTCCCTGGCAAGCCCTGGCAGCAGAGAAGCAGAAGCTGCAGCCTTAGCAGTGATTCCTAAATGAAACCCAAGACGAATCATGCAAAGCTCAAGGGAGGATTGCAAAGCCTCTTTAGAGGCTGTGCTCATGATGGATGCAGAAGGCTGGCTGAAAGAAAACCCAACAGCTTGGCACTGAATGTCTGGAGGGGAAAAGTGTGGGTGGCTCTGGAACCCAGGGACACACAGTTATCAACAGGCCCTCTGGAGAAGGACCAGTCCAGGCTGGCCCCTGGGTTCTCCAAAAACTCCTTTCAAGGCTTAGAAATGATGATCAGAAATCACCACATGTCTCTCACAGCTTATGTATGTGATGAGTACTTTTTTCTCCCCTCTGTGTGTGGATCATGCTCCATCGTGTTCAATACATTTTTCTGTCCATGTCACAAAGCCCTTAATTAAAGAACCTTTCTGGGATCATGTCACATGTGAGCAGCCTTGGTTTGATCATTGGAATAACATTCTGGTTCAAATTCTGCTTTAATCTCCCCTGGTCTGTCCCCACCTCCACATCACCCTGATGGAGCTGTCCCTGTTATGCAAATAGGATTTCACAGCCCAGACAGTGATGGGGTTCAGGCAGAGAACAGAGTGATTTCTCTCATGGATCCAAGTGAGGGTTTACACGTCGTTCATTCCTGACAGAGGCCATGATATAAAATTATCTTTAAAAAAGGCTTTGGACACCATGAGACTCTATGTTGGCATTATATAAGGGACTGCTGCTGCTGCTGTTTAGTCTCTAAGTCATATCTGACTCTTTGCAACCCCACGGACTGTAGCCCACCAGACTTCTCTGTCCATAGGGTTTCCCAGGCAAGGATACTGGAGTCAGTTGCCATTTGCTTCTCCAGGAGTTCTTCCTGACCCAGGGATCGAAACTGCATCTCCTGCATTGACAGGTGGATTCTTTACCACTGAGTCACCTGGGAAGCATTGTATAAGGGACAATTATTATTAGCTAGCATTATCATTAGATATTAGAGCGAAGTTTGATACATTATTCCTCTCACACCTCCTGCCCTTTCTGGCAGACAGACAGTCACAGAGATGCTAGCTAGGAAGGGACTTGCTGAGGTTATATTCTTGGGTCAGAGAGGAGCCCACTCACCCCAAAAGCACAAGAGCCCCCTGAACAGACTGGATTAGAGAGGCTGAATTCTTCACTGCCCTTCTGTGACTTGAAGAGCACAAGCCCCAAGACGTTGAAGAGAGAGAGCAGTATGGGCCAAAGACAGACCTCAGCTAGGGACCCCTTCCCAAGTAGAGACTTTCAAACGCAAGCACCCTAGTGACTGGAGGTTGGGCGGTGCAAGAGCAGGAAAGGGCATGCAGGGCAGCTGTGTGTGGTTGTGTAGGCTGCGCAGGTTGTGCACTGCACACAAGTGCTCCCTGCCAGGGCATGTGGGAACTGAAGTCTAGGCCCAGTCCTGCTCACCAAGCTTCCTGTGGAAGTGGAAAGGGCATATTTGTTGTTTGTCTTTGTGACCTGTTATCTGTTCACCAACCTCTGTTTCTGTTGGTGCTGCCTGCCCAGATGGGGCATCATTTTCAAATTCACACAAAGGCACTTTGAGCTAGTCTCTTGCTGTAAGCATTAGTCTGCAGTTTCTGAACACTCCCACTTTGCTTCCTGGTCAATGCATGTCCTTCTGAATGTTAGCGGCTCCACTGTCCTTGATGGGACAGAGTTAGCAGATGGCAGGAGGAAGCCTCTTCTTTGTGGAAACAGGAGGCAGGCAAGATCAGGGTTCTGGGATAACTCCACCCTGACTTTGCCCATTTATCTGAATAAGCTAAACAGTCAAGTCTACAGTCAGCCCAGAGACACCTGTCCTTGCAGGGAGGGAGGCCAGCAGAGGAGCAGGACCTTCACAACTTCCGGACATGCCACGCATCACTCACCAAGGGCTCATGGAATGGGCAGTCAGCTGTTACCCCCAGAAGCTTCCAAAATGGTCAGAACAGGGTATTAAATAAAATCACTCCAAGGCCCCAACGCAGTCAAAGCCAAAAATTCACCCCAGTTATATATTTCCCATCTCAAATTTCAAGCCATGCTGTCAGATATAGCTCGGTAGAGGAAGCCCAACCACAAACACCACATGATAGCATAAAAATACCCCAAGGAGCAATTTAAAAATACCCTGAACTTGAGCTCTGTGGAGCCCTCTCCATTATTAAATTCTAGCAGAGAAACTGGAGTTCAAAATTGTAGTTCTCGCCCTTTTGCAAACTAAAATCCCAGCAAATCAACACCTTTCCTCCCAGATTTGAATTCCTGGAGTCTTGGTCAGTGGAGCTCCCCCAGCTGGAGTCTGAGTGTCTCGCCCCCTCCCCCAGAGCAGCTGCTCTTTGCCTCGTGTATCCAGAATGGGTGTGTCCTCCCACCCCCCAACAAGGAGATGGGATTTATCCAATCCCCAAATTACTCATGTATCCCACTTTTCAAAGAGTTTGAAAGCCAATAGGGCACACAAGAATAAACCAGCCCCAGCCATACACCCACTAAATTTAGCCAAGCCATGCGATGTCCTCAGAACCCGTGTTTCTGCTGCAGGCCAGACATCTGGGGGAAAGGAGTTAGAGCAAACGAATGGAGACATAGAAAGAATATATTCTGCATCTCAGACTCATTAGAATTGCCAGGGAGACTGGCACGTGCAATCCCCCTGCCTCCAGGTCTTCTTTGAGGTGCCATCGCCTCCGCATCTAGCCCACATTTACAAAACCTCCAAAAGCCACTCCAGTATTACCTGGAGAATTCCATGGACAGAGGAGCCTGGCAGGCTACCGACCATGCAGTCACATAGAGTTGGACATGGCTGAAGTGACTGAGCAAACATGCACAAATTCCTGTTGGCCTTTAGAGCCTTCCGTTCCTGGCAGCCCCAGGGCTGCTACAGGTAATCAGTCCTGCCTGCCCCTTCCTTCTTGTGAGCAGGAACTTGCCCAAGCCAGGTGTGTGTAGCTCTGCTTTTCTGACACTCCTCTATGGGACTGTCACCTGTACCTGAGTATTCCCGGTCCTTCCCTGTATTCCCTGCTGCTTCTGCCCCCTTGCAGGCCTTGTAAAGCCTTTCTATTGTGGCCTTTTCCATCTCCCTAGTTTCTGACTCAGTTGCAGAAGTACTAGAAACCAAAGCTGCTGTTAAGACATCTGGAGAAGACCATCTCTTCTTGCCGTAGTTTCCTCTCCAAACCTTTGCCCCTCCTCATCTTCCAAGGTTTTCTTCCCACTGTCTCCTTTCCTGTGGCAGTGGGATAGCCCTCTGGAATCTCATCTCCTTCTGGACTTCCCTGACTCTTTTCAGGCTGAGTTTTACAGTGTATACCCTGCCACTTCAGCTTGCCCTTTTCCTTCTCTACCACGGGTAGGATTAACATTGCTTCTGGGTCCTGGTGCTTTGCTTTATTTCCCTATTTCTTTGTTTTCAGTGCCAGATGTTTGTGGTCATGGCCTTCTCCTGAGTTGGCATGTATGGCCCCACAGAGCAAGGAAAATCAGAGTCAGAGGCAAAAGTACCCATTACCCAAACATACCCTGCCTACCTTTGTCACTTCCTCTCTGTGAAGTTCACGTCCACCAGGATGCAACTTCTCAACAGTCACTCATCCAGAAAATATCCACAAAGGATCTACTGTGTGCCAGGAATCACCCTGAATGCTAGGACATGATAGTGAGCAGGCCCTACCAAGGCTCTTACTCAGGACACCAGTCCAGCATCTAATTGGACCTCACTCAGCCATGAATCTCCTACCCTTGGCTTCCCTTCCAACCATACTCCACATGCTATCTGACCCATTACTTAAAAAACCTGTGCCAAGCCCACTTTCTTGCTTGCAAAAAATATCTCATCTTTAAATCTGCCTTAACATGCTGGAATCATTCTTCTGAGGTCATTCTCATCTTTCCTCTCAAATATATGCAAGCTTTCTTTAATCCATCCTGGTCTTCAGGCAGGAATTCCCCAACTGCTTTTAGAACAAATTCTTTCTAGCTAAAGCTTCCAATTCCTTTCTTAGGCATGAGGTTTGTAATAATTCCATTGAGTCTGTTGGCATCTTAGTCCAAAAAAATGAAACATCATCTGGAGAAGACCATCTGAATCCTTGTATATCTGAATCCTTATGCCTCTACAATCTTTATACCTACAATTCAGGGACTATATGAGGATTGATTCAGACAACATATATCAGAAGCTAACATGTGTGTTTAGTCACTAAGTCATGTCTGACTCTGTGCAACCCCATGGACTGCAGCCAACCAGGCTATGTCACATTTTGAATCCTTAATCCTCTTTATCTATTTACAGATAATTGGAATGCCTTGGCATTCCTGGTTAGTACTCCCTGCTCTCACTGCCGAGGGATCAGGTTCAATCCCTGATCAGGGAACTAAGATCCCACAAACCTTGTGGTGTGACCAAATAAATAAATCATCTTCTATTTCTCAAAGGAAAACCCCACATTTCACATCCCTGAATCCAGAATCCTAACTGCCAAATCCTGGACCAGGTACTGGTTATGTAAAGATTAACTGCGCCTAAGAAAGTAAGGAGGACATATATCCATTGCTACTGTTTAGTCATTAAATTGTGTCCAACTCTTTGCGACCCCATAGATTGTAGCCCACCAGGCTCTTTTGTTCATGGGATTTCCCAGGCAAGAGTACCGGAGTGGGTTACCATTTCCTTCTCCAGGGTAATCTTCCCAACCCTTAGATTGAAACTACATCTCCTGCATTGGCAGGCAGATTCTTTACCACCTGAGCCACACAGATCCATTAGGGAACTAGAAACCACTCTCCATATTTCAAGAGGGAGAGATTTATTGCAAGAGATTCAATATTTATAAAACTGATGGGAGATCTGGAGAAGTAATGATAATGGAAAATTAATGCTGGCTTTCAAGAAATGAGGAAGAGAAAGAATGGCCCAAAGCCACCATCTGTTCATGCATGGGTCTGCCATTTCTGGAAGTAAATAATGACTTGTCCTCTTCTTTTAACTTCCAAGTGCCATGCACCAGCCTTTTATTTGAAGAATTTAAACTAGAATTCTGCTGGCAAAGGAACCTGGATAATATAGTTTCCAGACTTCCAGCCCCTATGATACAAGGACAAGCTTCGAAAGCTAGGGGTGGTGTTGAAAGCTAGTGGACGTTTGGTAGCACAGCACACTAGTTCTAACGAGAAGGATCAAGAAAAGTCTCTTGTAGGGTGACATCAACTAAGCCTTGAAATATGAAAAGGTGAGTCCACCAGAGGGAATGATATGAGTAAAAACAGAATGGCAGAGTCTCCTAAGGAATGTTAAGTTAATGAGTCCAGTTAAAGCAAGTGTGCGTGTTAGTCACTAAATCGTGTCCAAATCTTTGTGACCCCATGGACAGTAGACTGCCAGGCTCCTGTGTCCATGGAATACTAGAATGGATTGCCATTTCCTTCTACAGGGGATCTTCCCAATCCAGGGATGGAACCCAGGTCTCCCACATTGCAGGGGAATTCTTTACCATCTGAGCCACCAGAGAAGCCCTAAACAGGGAGACCAATGAGAAGGCTTTGCCAAGTACCAGGTGATTGTGGACTGGAGCAGGGGCCATGGGAAGGAGGACCAGGGGCTGGCTTGGGAGGTGGCAGGGGTAGGACTGAGTGATTCATGGACTGTGAGTATAAGAAGAAAGAGTCTGCCATGCTTCCAGTTTGGGTGATTAGAGGATGCTGAAACCTTTCACTGAAGTGGGAGCTTGAAAGAAGGGTCATGTTTAGAAGGTGAGAGACATGGGGATTGCTGAGTTTGGTTTTGCTCAAGCTGAGTTTGAAGTGCCTGGGTGATGGAAATGATGTTAACACCAATATGGTGTGAGCTGACATCCTAACCAGAGGCCAGGCCGTCTGCTCTGTGCCAGGAGCACATGGCAATACCTGTCTTGGAGGAGCTCTGAATTCAGTCCACCCTGAGGAGACTCAACAGTGGAAATCCTTGGGGAATATTCAGACTTCACTTGAGGCAAATGTTTTCTGTTCTACAATGTCTGCAAGTAAAACTATCCTGAAAGTGAAGTCGCTCAGTCATGTCTGACTCTTTGTGACCATATGGAGTATAGCCTACCAGGCTCCTCCATCCATGAGATTTTCCAGGCAATGGTACTGGAATGGGTTGCCATTTCCTTCTCCAGGGGATCTTCCTGACCCAGGTATCAAACCCAGGTTTCCCGCATTGCAGGCAGATGCTTTACCGTCTGAGCCACCAGGGAAGCCCTATTTAAGAAAACTATCCTAGAGACACTTAGAAGCATATAGGAAATGAGCGTTCATTTTCCTTCTTCTGGGACCCACCCACGGTGGGTTAGAAATCACAGGAGGGAAGGAGAATGCTCTTCTGCCATTTGGTCTTGATTAAGTTCCCAGCCACTCTGAGTTCTAGTTTATCTATCAAACAAAATGATCGGACTTAAAACATTTTTGAGTAGGCACAGGGTGATTTAAAGAGCTTCCCTGGTGGCTCAGTGGTAAAGAGTCTGCCTGCAATGCAGGAAACCAGGGTTCAATCCCTGGGTTGGGAAGATCCCCTGTAGAAGGGAATGACAACCCCCTCCAGTATCCTTGCCTGGAAAGTCCATGGACAGAAGAACCTGGAGGGCCACAGTCCGTGGGGTTTCAAAAGTCAGATATGACTAAAGTGACTAAACCACCACCACCAAGACAAAGCTGGAGTTAGTCCACTCTCTATGGCTGGCTGAGGGCTCACTGGGGCCGAATTACAAATAAGATTCTACGGAAGCACTGGCATGGGCTAGGGACGCCCTTTGCCCCCATTTCCCTAGGCTTTGGCTCTGCATTTCCCATGCCCTGGGAATCCCGCCGTCCCCGGTAACCTGGGACATATGGTCATCTTATGTGGGGCTCAGGTGTATGTCATTGAGTTGAGGCTCCCCGGGAAGACTGGGATAGAGGCCTCAAGACATCCTGGGGCAATTTCAGCCACTTCCCTCAGACCTACTATGCCTGGCAACCAGGAGAGTGAAAAGTCGCCTCAACGCTGTACATCAAGCTCAGTTTCCCAGGGAAAACTTGCTTGACTGTCTTACTGTTGTGCAGCACCGCTCCTAATCCCCAACTCCTTTCCCCTGCCTTCATTTTAAAATTTATTCCATGGCATTTTCCAGCATCTGCCATACTAGACTATGTATGTAATTATTGTGTTTATTGTCTGTCTCACCTGCTAGAATGTAAACTCCTTGAGGGCAGGAATCCTTTGTGAGACTTGATTCTCCATGTGTCACATCCGCCTGGACCATTGCAAGCCCTCAGTCCACACTTGTGGAATGAATGAATGAGTTAAATGCGCTCTCAATCTATAGGATTTTAGACAGAACATGAACCAGTCTTGACTTTTTAAAATTCAAACGAGACTAAGGAGCCATTTGCATTATTTCATATTCAAAGCCGACTGTTGACACATTTAATCTTGCTAAACTCTCCAAGTGTGGCAGCTTTCTTCTGCCAGCAGGTTACATAATCTTCCAGGCACACATTTGAAGCACCAAGCTAACCCTCGCGCGTGGCAGCTGTGGAGTGGTAATTGCGAGGGGGTGTCTCTGAAGGGCTGGAGAAGGCAGGCCATCTGCCGCCGCGTCGGAGACAGCCAGGGGCGAGGATACCTGGCCTCCTGCAATGCCTCATCTGCCAATTAGCTCTCCCCAGGCTGGCTGAGTGTGGGCTGCAGGCTGGGCTGGCCAGAACCATGGGTGGAACAGAAAGGCCCCAGCATAGGGACCCATCAGCTCACCTGTGCTGGGGCCTGCATGGGACTGGCTGGATGTCAGCACCTCCTAGGGAAGCAAGCAGGAAGCTCTTTCCATTTTCCCATCCGCAAGCCTGAGAAGGGGAAGGACTAAGATGTCCAGAGAGCAGCTGGTCAGGCTACCATGGGGCTCCCTGACTCTCTGACCACTCCACACTGAGCCTCTTTCCCGACCTCTTGCCAACAGAACTAGTTACTCCTTAATCTGAACAACTTCAATAACAATAAAAATAATAATAACCATAGCAGCAGTGACTGTCAGCACTAGTCTCTGTGTCGTGCCTTACACATGGTGCTATCCTTCCCGCCCCTCACGTCTCTGTCTTCACATAGTGACGGGGTGTTCCCACACTAGCTCCCACTCCTCCAAGTCTCAGCTCCCAGGAGACAGGATCTGTGTCTCTTTGATTCTCCTCCATAGCCTAAGCCCTACCAGCACTTTGCATGTAGTAGGTGCGCAGAAAGCATTTCCTGAATCAAATAATAATATAGGTAAAGAGCTGACATCATGGTAGCTGGACTCAAACTGATGCACTAATTAGGTTAACTAGGAGGAGAAGGGGGCAGCAGGGGATGAGAAGGTTGGATGGCATCACTGGCTCAATGGACATGACTTTGCACAAACTCATAGAGACAGTGATGGACAGAAAAGACCGGTGTGCTGCAGTCCATGGGGTTGCAAAGAGTCAGACACCATTGAGCCACTGAACAACAACAACTAGGTTAATTAGGAGTATCGGGAAACCGATGGGCCTGAATCCATATCTACTGATTCAATCTGCATTTCCTTAGTGTCCTGAGGTATTACAAATCTGTGAGAAGGGCCCAGACTCCCCAGGAGCAGGAATGCCAATGGCCACTGAAGCCTCAACCTCCTGAGGGTCCTCAATGCCCTGAGATGCCCAAGGCCATGTGCACAGCGGGAGTCAGGGGTCCAATAATTACCCCCAGAAGCTGCCAACTGGGTTGTAAATTTATGAAAATATAAGTACCACTGAAAGAATGTCCCAGGAGCACCAGGTCTGTGTGGGAGCCCAACTGAAGGCAGTAGGGACCTAATCAGTGACAATGGGTGTTCACGGTCTACATCAATGGCGGTTCTCCTTTCCCCATGTTTCCTTATCATATGCCTTGTCCACAGGGCCCCNTACCCCCAGAAGCTGCCAACTGGGTTGTAAATTTATGAAAATATAAGTACCACTGAAAGAATGTCCCAGGAGCACCAGGTCTGTGTGGGAGCCCAACTGAAGGCAGTAGGGACCTAATCAGTGACAATGGGTGTTCACGGTCTACATCAATGGCGGTTCTCCTTTCCCCATGTTTCCTTATCATATGCTTTGTCCACAGGGCCCCAAATCATCCAGCTTAGAACCCAAGGTTCTGACGAGACAGAACATGGGAACGTGAGAGGTGACCTAACAGACGGTTCTGTAAACCATTCAGTCCTTCTCCCTCAGACACAAAGAATGCCAGGGAATACTTCTCTTTTCTTGCTACTGAAAATAGCATCCAGCCTGGGCCAGCATCAGAACCACAAGACACCTGTATCCCAGGATGTTGGAAAACACCGGAAGTAGCCCGGCAGGGAGGAGTCATCTCACCCATGCCTGGCCAGGGCTCCCTGGCTGCTCCTCTCCGTGGCAACCAAGGTCGGGTTTCCCAAAGGAATCAGAACAGCAGAATGCATATGACACCAGCTGCTCTCCTCTTGAGAGTCCATCTGTTTCCCCTATAAGACTTGTTCCTCCAAACATGGCTGGAGATGGACGCCACCACCCAGACAATCATGACTGGGGTAAGAGTCATATTCACGTCACACCTACCCTGTCCCAGGCACTGTTCTAGGCATTTTACACACAGCAGCCAATTTAAACCTCACAACAACCCCTGAAGTATGTATGCATTACTATACTCATTTTATAGATGAGGAAACTGAAGTACAGAGAGGCTAAATATCCACACAGTCATCCAAGGGCCCTAGGAAGCTACTCAACACAAAATACCTCTGCCACTAGTAGCCACTTTTACGATTAGTACATTCCTTTGGAGAACAAAGAGGAGGGCTCTTTTGCAATGTTCTCAAAAGGAAAAACCTAGAGTAACCACTCCCTTGATGAGAGAAGTGGTTAATACTTTAGGTTCATAATGTGGTTTCCTTTCCCATCTTGCATTAGCTGTGTGACCCTGGGCAAGTTGCTGAGGTTCTCTGAGCCTCAATTTTTTCTTTATGCAAAATGAAGACAAATTTGAGTTGCCTCAAGGATAAAATGAGACAATCCCTATATAATGCTCAGAACACCTGAGCATTCAGCAAATGCTGGCCCCTGTTATTATTATGAATACTGGTGTTACATTACTGAGAATCTGTTTTTCTCTTCCTTTTCTCAGTGTCTCTAGCAGAGAGTGAAGTCTTGCCAGGCTGGGAGGGAGACAGTCTTAAGGAGAGATGAGCAGTCAGAAATCATCTCACCATCTTGATTTGTGCCTCAGGAGGCCTGGTATGAAAAGGGGAATGAGAGAGCAAGTCTCACGAGGACACAGGTCCTACAACAGAGGCACCAGAGGGAGCAGGAGCCCACGGAACGTGGTGGGATGGTTCAGACAGGAAAGTGTGGCCAGATGCAGCGGTGTGCAGTCATGTGTGGGCTTTTGAAGCAGCAGAGGCACCTTCAACCGTTCTGGTGCTGCCAGCTTTTTGCTCCCAGACAAGCTGCAGAGGCAGACAGAATCACCCCACTTCAGTAGCACCAGGGGTCTGAAGCGGCAGTCCTAGGCAGAGAACTCTCTTCTGTTCCCACGTCCAGGGCTCAGGAGGATGTTTTTCTTTCCTTTGGGAGGAATGTTCTTCCAAGAGATGGTTGGGCCATGAGGCCAGAGAAGAGGCGGAGTTGCCCAGATGGCACTGTCTCTTCTGCCACCCGCCGGTTCTTATATAATATAAGGTCCCCCTAGCACATTTCCTCCCAGGATTATAGCCAGGAAAGGCAAGTGTGCCAACCAGGCACCCTGTTTACAATAATTGCCTTCATTTTCCAGATAAGAAACCTCAGACTCAAAGAAGCTAAGACCTTGCCCAGTGTCACACATGGATCTCAGGCCTTTGTTTGTCTCTGAGACACTTCTGTCCCCTCCCATATGGCACATCACCCCACTTCAGGAGATGTTTACTTCCGGGGGGCTTGCTTTCTCAGGTACATAGAATTAAATAAACAGTAGTGCTCCCCTTTTGCCTAGGGATGCCATGAGTTTGAGCTAAATTTAGAGAACCCTATCTTTTATTTTGATTTCCTGATGCAAGTTTCTCCTTTCCTTATTTGATGTATTTGCAGCAAATGCTTTATAAAATCTTTGTCTTAACTGTCCTAACGCATGGGTAAGCTGCTCAGACCCCTATTCGGAATAGGTATAGGATNGGTCCAGCTTGAAACACCCTAATGGTGCTCACCTCACCTCCCCAGACTATACAAATGTGCATCCCAGCCTCGCTTCTGAATTTCCATGTGACTGTACACAGAAGGGGGCTCCCAGGATCATTGAAACCCAAGTCCGATCCCTGTGACTAATTCCTCCACCAGAGGAATCATGAAGAGCCAGTTAGCCTGAGGTGCTGGGACCACTAGTGCAGAAGGCTCCCACAAATGCTCTTGTGGGACAGCTGAGAGCCCCATTTCCCAACTGGTGCCTCATAGGAAGGAAAGGTGAGATAGGTGCCCAGTCTGAGGAGGAGGGGAGGAAGGAGTTTCTTCTGGCCCTGTGGCTCTGAGCCAACACTCCAGGGCAGGCTCTGCTCCACACCTCCACCCAGCATATGAATATCCTTCATTTGTTGTNGCAGAAGGCTCCCACAAATGCTCTTGTGGGACAGCTGAGAGCCCCATTTCCCAACTGGTGCCTCATAGGAAGGAAAGGTGAGATAGGTGCCCAGTCTGAGGAGGAGGGGAGGAAGGAGTTTCTTCTGGCCCTGTGGCTCTGAGCCAACACTCCAGGGCAGGCTCTGCTCCACACCTCCACCCAGCATATGAATATCCTTCATTTGTTGTTGTTCAGTTTTGGACTGCAGCATGCCAGGCTTCCCTATCCATCAGCAATTCTCAGAGCTTGCTCAAACTCATGTCCATCGAGTTGGTGATGTCATCCAGCCATCTTGTCCTCTGTCATCCCATTCTCCTCTTGTCTTCCATCTTTCAAAACATCCCTCATGGACTCAGCCAATGTCTGCCCTCAAGAGGTATATTTTAACACAATTGTTCCCCTCTGCTTCTACCAAGTGGGAGACAAGGAGCAAGTTTCTTCGGGCCACTTGCCAAGAGCTGGCTGGGTGGAGAGGAAGAGGGCTCTTCTTTCTGGGTCACAGTCAGCCCTCTAGGTGTCCAGCTGCTCTCTCCCCTCTGGCCTGTGGGAAGCAGAGTGCTGACTTCAGGTGGGTAGCATGGAGACTTAGCAAAGCCTCAGGGCCCGGGACAGCATCACTCCTTCTGGTTCACCAACACTGACCTACTGACTGACACTGAAGGGTGATTTCTCTGGCCTCAACTGAGAGGACAAACAGCATGGCTCCTCGGCTGAAGCAGCTTCCTCTGTTCATTCACAAAAGGCATCATGGTTTTGCTGGGGTCACTGATGGCCCTGCTCAGATAGGGCTCCAGGCTCAGGGTTCTTCTGGGTGGCCTGGGGGCAAGTTCACAAAGTCTGCCTTTCAGAGCCTTTGTCTAGTTTTAGGGTGTGTGTGTGTGTGTGTGTGTATTGGATTGAGTAGGAAGGGGAATGAAACTTCATAGAACCACAAAGCTTGCTTTTTGGTGGGGGCTTGAATTTTCAATTCCAGGGCGAAGAATTTGACATCTTTATTCCCTGTTGTTCTCTGAGGTCCCCCTTCCCAAGCTCAATGAGATTCCAATTTGATTTCCTGAATTAGGGAGAAAACCTCAGAATACAAGGAAGTCATGTTAGATGAAGTTAGTTGAAACAAAATGTTATTTTAACACACGATCCAATCTGAAGTTAATATGAATAACTCGCTACATTATAAGGCATGACTAATTATTACAGAAACATTTACTGAGCATGTACTATATACTTTATGCCAAGCAATATGCGAAGGTCTTGAGGGAATGGGGAGAGATGGCATAAAGATAAATAAGACAATCTTTATTCTTAGACAATCTACTGAATGTAATAAAATACACAGACATTACAATAATTCAAGACAGGATATAAAAGCAATGGATAAATTACAAAGTGTTTGGTGGGGTTATTAGGCATAAAAAGAATAAGAGCTTAAATACAACAGGGAAGACAATCTGATTCTTTACTTAGAAAACTCAGGTTATTGCACTGAAGAACCATAAAAACCAAGTGAGTGTAGGAAGGTGATTGGATACAAGATCATACAATAGCCAGAAGCTTCCTCGACACTAGTAATAGCCAATTACCAAATGTCATGGAAGGAAATACCTTATTTACATCCACAACCAAAACTATAATACATCCAGGAATAAATCTAACAGGAAATGTGCAAGACTTGCTTGAAGAAAGTCATAAAACTTTATCAAAGGACATGAAAAAGAACTGAGTAAATGCAGAGATATCCCAAGTTGTTACATAGAAAGATTTGCTATTGCAAAGATGAAAAGTCTTCTCAAATTAATTCTCTATTCAATGTAGTCCAATCAAAAACCCAAACAGATTTCTTTTTGGAATTTGATGAGTAGATTTCAAGTTCATCCTAGAAAAGAAAATATGCAAGAACTGCCCCCCCCAAAAAAATGTTAAGAAAGGTGGGAGGGGGGTTCAGTATTGGGAACACGTGTACACCTGTGGTGGATTCACATTGATGTATGGCAAAACCAATATAGTATTGTAAAGTAAAATAAAATAAAAAAGAGAGAGGAAGAAGAGAAAAAGGGAGAGGGGAACTTCTTCACCATATATTATAATAGCCTCTAAAGCTAAAGTAATTAAAGCAACATGATATTCATGCAGGGTTAGACAAGTAGTTTATATTGGCGAAGGAAAAAAATCCCAGAAATACATCCCATGTGTACGAGAATTTAACATGTGATAAAGTAGTCATTTCACTAAGAGAAAGAATGAGATACTCCAGTGAATGACATTGTCCTTGAGTCCATTTTTTTACCTTGAGAAAGACATTGTGCAGAATGAGGAGGCTCCTAGCTTGGGAATCAGAGAAACCTAGATTTGAATCCTTGCTCTACCAGTTAAAGCTGTATCACACTGAACATGTTTCTTCAACTCTCTGAGCTTTCTTTGAAAAAAAAAAACAGAGAAGTCAATTCCTATCCACCCACATCACGGGACTGTGATGACAAATGAAACAATGTGTGTATATAAACAGAGCTTCTGTGTTGTAATTCTCAAGATTCTAGAAATGAAGGCCCCGAGACTAAACAAAATCAAACAAAAATAAAAATGCCTCATTCATCTAAAGCCTGAAAGGTCGCCATTAGAGTATCTTCCTTTATTTCATGGTCTTGGTCTATGTTACAGTGTAGATCCCCTGAGAGGCAGTTTAAAGAAACTATTGCTGATCATGGACATCTAGAGAAAAAGAATGCTCTGGGAGCAGACTTAAATGAGAAAGACTAGCATGAAATAACCAGCAGAGGACAAGCCCAGGGGAAAAGAAAGCTTCAAAGACTAAAGACCACCTTGACCACCTCCCAAGGACTACAGCAAGTCAGCTCTCCAGCTGTTATGAAGAATAGTGGTCATGGGCTTGTTTGCCATCCTATCCATTCTCGTTGCTTCACCTTCTCTGCTTGGCACATCCAGAGTTGCTTTTCCCAGGCCTTCCTGCCAGCTTGTTCCCAGGTAGGTTCAGATAATGGGAGGCATGAGCAGAAGATTGGAGGGTGGAAAAAATGTCTTGCCTCACCTCTGGTGGCATCTCAGCAAGGGTTAGCAACCTTGACAGCTTTTTCCTATTATCCCAGCTCCAGAGACACGGACTCTTCCTTTATTGTCTCATTTCTCACTGTACGAGACGTCACTGACAGCAACACTGACAGGTGTTGCTAAACTCTGGGACTCCTCACTGTCCCATTGTTTGGCTCCTCAGCTCTTCTGTTATTTGCATGGCCAATTCCCTGAGTTAATTCCCTGTGCTCGATAAGATTCCAAGTGATTTCTGTTTCTCCTGTCTTGGAGAAAATATCAGATACTTACACTAACATTAATACCAACAGTAACCTCAAAGTTACTGAGTATCTATAAATGCCAAGTGTTGCGTCTTGAGATTGTTTTATTCATTCCTCACATCAACCCATGAGATCGGCTCCTTTTTACCCTGATATTACAGATTATACAAACAGACCTATATTCAAAATTGAAGTCTTGTCTTCCTCAGGAAATACTTACCTGTGAATGGCTAGCTAATTTTGAAAGAGGAGAGATCTGAGTCAACCCACAAATCCCTGTAGCTCATAACACTGTCTTTCATGTTTCAGGAGGCTCTGTGGTGGCACGTGCCCCCTTCTGAGCCCTCATCCTAAATTGCAGCCCCTCTGGGGCCTCTGTGTGGGACTGCAGACACCCTCTGGCTATTTCATCAGCTGAAGTGGGCACTAACTCTGGCCAGTGACGTTTTCATCTGTTTCCTCTCTGCATAGGAAAGCATGGCCATGACAAGCAGATGGTCATCTGTCCTCTTCTAACAAACGTCTGTGTGGTGGCTTTGAGGGAGAGGGCTCATGCAGACACCTCAGCCATTTCCAACCGTGGAATCTTTTATCAACAGCTCGGAAGCTTTGCAGAAGGTTAGGCTGGTTGGTCCTTTTACTTCCTGAATCTTGTCTTTCATCATTTTTGCAGAGAAAATAGGAGGTGTTATTCAGACTGCACACACACAAAAAGGCTGTAAATTACTCTTCTTGTCCTAATGCTTCTCAAAAACATCATTTTTCCCTATCATTCCCCTTCCCATCTCACCCCACCCCCTGCCATCACCACACCTATTATTTTAGTTATCTTCCCAAGGTAACAACATTGAAAGCCCATAGAGGCTGACTTCTGGGAGATCTTCTCTCTGTCTCAGCTCTCTTCTTCCAACTCAAGGAAGGCACTTATAATTTCCTCCTGTGCTCCTAGACACATCTCTTCCTTTTATCACATCTTGAGATCAAGTGTTCTTGGACTCAACATGCAAAAATTCATCATACTCTTTTCCTAATACATATGCCTCTCCCATTCTAGATAACTCCGTGCCTAATCTACTTAGTGGCAGCACTTAGTTCACTTCAATGGATTACACATTAAAAAGATAGACAGATGATTGATGATAGAGAGATAGTGTTTCTGAGGACCACTTTCCTTGGAGAACTTCAGTTGCAGAGAATATAAAGAATCAACAGAACAACACAGCAGGCTGAGTCTGTTATTTTTTGTTTGTTTTGATTTATTTTGTTTTGTTTTCTGAGGGAAGAAGGTCCCCAGTGTGTTCTACAAATTTGGTTTAATAATAAGAGATTAAGCAACCAAAGGGCTTCCCTGGTGGCTCAGACGTTAAAGAATCTGCCTACAATGCGGGAGACCTGGGTTCGGTTCCTAGGTTGGGAAGATCCTCTGGAAGAGAGCATGGCAACCCAATCCAGTATTCTTGCCTGGAGGATCCCCACAGACAGAGGAGCCTGGAAAGCTACAGTCCATGGTCACAAAGAGTCGGACATGACTAAATGACTAAGCACAGTACAGCAAGCAACCAAAAGTTTATCTTCTGTTCAGAACGGACATCTCCTTTTTTCATACCCTTGGGGCCAAATGGAAACTAAGGGTGACTCTCTGTCATTCAGCTTCTTATAAACTAGAAGTCACTCATGTCTGCTTATAAGAGGATCCAGTTTGACAACAGACTCAACTTTTAAGACTTGTCCCTTCTTGAGTTCTGTTCCCTTTTAGATGCAATTAAGCAGAGAAAATTGAACAGTGTAAGCAATTACTCTAAACTAATGTAAATTCTTATCATGTCAAGGGATCTATTTTGTAATGGAGGACAGTTGCTAGTGAAAAATCAGAAATGTAAGACCANTCAACTTTTAAGACTTGTCCCTTCTTGAGTTCTGTTCCCTTTTAGATGCAATTAAGCAGAGAAAATTGAACAGTGTAAGCAATTACTCTAAACTAATGTAAATTCTTATCATGTCAAGGGATCTATTTTGTAATGGAGGACAGTTGCTAATGAAAAATCAGAAATGTAAGACCATCTCTTCACCATCACTCAATCAATCCATCTTGAAATTCAAGTGCGAGCTCAACTGCCCGCTGGGCCCTAGGAGCAGGCATGAAGTGGCTGACCCAGCTCTTGTCCTCTCTGGATTTACCATAAGTTTGGGGAGACATGGTTAGTAAGGGTCACATCTTGATCTCCAAATGTACTCCCTTTAAAGTAGTCAGGAGGGCAGCTGGGCTGTGCTCAGGAGGGATGGGAAAGCTCCTAGTAACTGTGGCAAAGCACCCAAGCTTTCCTGTGGATAATGAGCTGGTTTGGCACTGGGACAGAGCTAATGAGGGATTCTGAGTGTAGCCTGACTCCTGAGCGTGGTTCCTGTCATAGAGACAACTCATTTGAAAGCCTGGGAGGAGAGGGATGAAAAAAAGGCAAGGTATAAATTAATTAGTAATACCATGTTCAGGCTTCCCTGGTGGCTCAGTGGTAAAGAATCTGCCTGCCAACACAGAGGTGTGGGTTCTATCCTTGGGTCAGGAAGATCCCCTGTAAGAGGGCAAGGCAACCCACTCCAATATTCTTGTCTGGCAGATCCCATGGACAAAGAAGCCTGGTGAAATACAGTCCATGGGGTCACAAAGAGTCAGACACAACTTAGTGACTGCTGCTGCTGCTGCTAAGTCACATCAGTCATGTCCGACTCTGTGCGACCCCATAGACGGCAGCCCACCAGGCTCCCTCGTCCCTGGGATTCTCCAGGCAAGAACACTGGAGTGGGTTGCCATTTCCTTCTCCAATGCGTGCAAGTGAAGTTGCTCAGTCGTGTCCGACTCTTTGCAATCCCATGGACTGCAGCCTACCAGGCTCCTCCACCCATGGGATTTTCCAGGCAAGAGTACTGGAGTGGGGTGCCATTGCCTTCTCCATACTTAGTGACTAAACAACAACAAATACCATGTTCATTAGGACTCTTTCAAGTAACAGAAACTCACTGAGGCTGCATTAAACAGAAAATGAGAATTTGTCTTAAAGACATGGGTCAGCTATCAACACTCAAGGGTCAGAAGCAACTGGAAACCAAAAAAGTCTATAACCAGAAATGGAAAGCTAGCAGGAGTCCAAAAGCAGTGTTTCTGCATCTGTCTTCTCTGCTTCTCTCAGCTCACAGGGGACATTGTTTCTCAGAAAACTGTCATTTAGCTACAAGAGGGTAACCTTGAAGTTGGAGAAGCTGACAATGAATGAGAGTGGAAGAAAACTCTGCAGAAACACTGAGTCAGAGCCCTGATGAACTGCTCCTGCCAGTAGTTATTTTTACTTATATGACCCAAGAAATCCTCTTTTTTTTTAATAATCCAGTTTATGTCAGCTTTCTCATTAATTGCAGTGCCCAAAGAACACTGTCCCTAAGAAAATTTTATTATTTCCTTACATCTGGACAGAACCTAAAGTCAAAGAACTCTTTCAGCTCTTATCTCATGTGTCCTCCCAACAAGCATGTAGAAGCAGCTTGGCCACTTTGCCTTTACTCTGTCTTGTGTTCAGGAGGAAGGATGATTGAGTTGATTGGTTTTTTTAATTATTGTGGTGAAATGTACCATTTTGAAGTGGCATTGAGTATATTTACATTGTTGCACAACCATCACTACCAAATATCCCCAGAGTTCTTTCACCTTTCTCAACTGAAACTACTCTTTAAATTAAAACTCCCCATTTGCCTCTCGCCTCAGCCCCTGGCAACTATTGCTCTACTTTCTATCTCTATGAATTTGACCCCTCTAATCACCAGATGTAATTGGAATCATACAATATATGTACTTTTTTGACTGACTACTTCCACTCAACATGTCTTCAACTGTCATCTATGTTGTATCACATGTCAGAATTTCCTTCCTTTTAAAGAATGCCTAACATTCCATTGGGCTTCCCTGGTGGCTCACATGGTACAAAATCTGTCTTCAATACAGGAGATCCAGATTCAGTCCCTGGGTCAGAAATATACCCTGGATAAGGAAATGGCTATTCACTCCAGTATTCTTGCCTGGAGAATTCCATGGACAGAGGAGACTGACAGGTTAAAGTTAATGGGGTTGCAAACAGTTGTGTAGGACTGAGCTGGAACCAAGATTGCTGGGAGAAATATCAATAACCTCAGATATGCAGATGACACCACCCTTATGGAAGAAAGTTAAGAGGAACTAAAGAGCCTCTTGATGAAAGTGAAAGAGGAGAGTGAAAAAGTTGGCTTAAAGCTCAACATTCAGAAAACGAAGATCATGGCATCCGGTCCCATCACTTCATGGGAAATAGATGGGGAAACAGTGGAAGCAGTGTCAGACTTTATTTTGGGGGGCTCCAAAATCACTGCAGATGGTGACTTCAGCCATGAAATCAAAAGATGCTTCCTCCTTGGAAGAAAAGTCATGAGCAACCTAGATAGCATATTCAAAAGCAGAGATATTACTTTGCTGACTAAGGTCCGTCTAGTGAAGGCTATGGTTTTTCCTGTGGTCATGTATGGATGTGAGAGTTGGACTGTGAAGAAGGCTGAGCGCCGGAGAATTGATGCTTTTGAACTGTGGTGTTGGAGAAGACCCTTGAGAGTCCCTTGGACTGCAAGGAGATCCAACCAGTACATTCTGAAGGAGATTGGCCCTGGGATTTCTTTGGAAGGAATGATGCTAAGGCTGAAACTCCAGTACTTTGGCCACCTCATGCGAAGAGTTGACTCATTGGAAAACTCTGATGCTGGGAGGGATTGGGGGCAGGAGGAGAAGGGGACAACAGAGGATGAGATGGCTGGATGGTATCACTGACTCGATGGATGTGGGTCTGAGTGAACTCTGGGAGTTGGTGATGGACATGGAGGCCTGGCGTGCTTCGATTCATGGGGTCGCACAGAGTCAGACACGACTGAGCAACTGAACTGAACTGAACTGTGTATATATCCAGAAGTGGATATGCTGGGTCATATAGTAATTCTACATCAAATTTGGGGGCAAGGGAACTGATATAATATGCTCCACTTATATAGTAATTCTACATCTAATTTGGGGGAAAGGGAACTGATATAATATGCTCCACAGTAGCTCACCATTCTACATTTCCACCAGCAGTGCACAAGTTTTCCAATTTCTCCACATCCTTGATAACATGTATTTTGTTTCGCTTTGTTTTATAATATCCATCCTAATGGGTATGAACTGTGAGCTGCTTTTTATCATTAGTATTGGCCAGGCACATGCACCTAGGAGATGTCATACCACTCCAGTGTCCTTGCCTGGAGAATCCCAGGGACGGGGGAGCCTGGTGGGCTGCCGTCTATGGGGTCGCACAGAGTCGGACACGACTGAAGTGACTTAGAAGCAGCGGCAGCAGCAGCAGTGCTATGGTGCTATGGGTGCACAAAGCTAGGACGCCTAACTGAGCATGGATCAAACAAACTGGAGCTGCTATAAACAATTGTTAAAAGAGTGAGTGGATAAGCAGCTTACTTGAATGAATCTCCCACTGAAAAAAACACAGAATACTCTACTGCAAGGCTGGGAAAGTAGAATGGGCAGTAGGCTAATGGCAGAAGGTATAATGTGGGCACCAAAGTGAGGGATGAGAGTAAGAAAGGGGGGTGAGGCCAAGCTTCTTAGAAAACTTTCTAAGGACATCTGGTCCAGGCACTCTCTGAAATGCTTGCCCTAGTGGTACGCCTTTATCTATGTCTAGCACCCTCCTTTTGATATTGTCAAGTCCCTGTCTCCTAGAGTAGTACATTATAAACAGAACATCAGTGACACCAGCCCTACGTGTTGTGTGTGTGTTCAGTTGCTCAGTCATGTCCAGCCCTCTGAAACCCCATGGACTATAGCCCACCAGGCTCTTCTGTCCATGGAATTTTTCATGCAATAATATTGAAGTGGATTGTTATTTCTTCCTCCAGGGGATATTCCCAACCCAGAGATTGAACCCACACGTCCTGCATTGGTAGGCAGAGTCTTTATCATCTGAGCCATCTGGGAAATTGTTTGTTTATTGTTGTGAGTGTGTCCCTTTTTCAATCCATATCTACTCAAGCATTAGCTGATAGGGGACTGAATCTCAGCAAACTTTCCAGGAAGAAGTTACAAAGAATTGTCCTCAGGACATGAAACCAGGGTTGATCAAGTCCATAGTTTCCATTGGGAAGAGCCTGGGGGGTTAAAAACAGAGAAGTTTCATGTAGCACAAAGAACACTTCAAAGCAGCTGGAACTTTTGCCTACCAAACCCTTAAAACTAATCAGATATTTCTCTAAAGCTTGTCCAAATCACTTTGGTCTGGGCACAAGGTTGGAAATCTCCTGGAGAAGCAGTCTCTTTCTAAAGTTTGCGTTTTGTCTTTCTAGGGAGGATGAAAATAGTAAACAAACAGCAATGTGATCTCGATAAAGTGATTTTCTCCCCAGTAATCAGGCTGGAAGGAGGTTGGCATGTTGTTTTCCTGTTTTCTGATCTCTGTTCTGGAAACCCTGGATGCTGTTTCCCTGACATTTCACTCCTCCCACCAGTGTTTTCCCTGAGTCACTGATGAACCTTCATCTTTCCCTCTTCTCCTGCCCCCACCTGCACACTCTGATCTACAACCCAGCCAGCAGCAGTTAGTGGCAGCAGCGGGGTGGGGGCTAGGGGGAGGTGGTCTCCTGGGAATATGTGGACAACCCAGTCCCTCCTAGGTAAGGGAAGAAAGGGCAAAGTGAACATGCACCAAAGCCAAGGTATCCAAAATATCCAATGAGCTCCTGTTCTCAAAATATACTGTTCTGGCCTAGGTGGTTTCTCTGGAAAACTCTACCAAAGGATTTAGGAAGAAATAATACCAATTACACAAATTCTAAAAGAAAATAGAAATGGCAGCAATAAAGAGGAACAAACTACTGACATGTGTAAAAACATGGATGCATCTGAAAAGCACTGTGGTGATTTTAAAAGCCAGGCACAAAAGGCTTCATAGTGTATGATCTAGTTTATTCAACATTCTGAAAAAGACAAAATTATAGGGAGAGGTAGAGATCTGTGGTTTCCAGAGGCTGGAGGTGGGAGGGAGGAGGAGATGGATGCAAAGAGGCACACAGAACCTTTTGAGGTGATGGAGTTACTCAATATATTGATTGTAGTGTGGCTATGACCGTACACATTTGTCACAATTGAGGGGTACACTTGAAATGGGTGGATTTCACTGTATTAAATTATACCTGAAATATCCTGACTTAAAAAAAGAAAATCCTAACTTTCAAAGCTTTAATTTCAATTTATTTAAAACTAGCTTTAAAAAACACATTATATATTATTAAATAATTATTATTTAAAAACACAGTATTTATTATTAATACATATGTATGCATTTTATACATACATGTATATGTACATAGGTATGTGCGCATATACACATTCTTTTTCTTCTCATGCTACCATGTTACCATAGCATCTTCAATGTTGGGAATAAGAACAGCTTCTCCCCCAGGTTCCTTGTCTCTAGTTGCCCTTGCTCTCACCCATCTCTTTCATCTCAGGCAAGTGGATCTTCCCGAAGCTCAATTTTGTGCAAAGACACAGCAATAACTCATCCAAGGTCAGAGTTAAGTCCTGCCCTCAGGAAACGCACAGCTTGGCAGGCCTCAAGGGGATCTATGCTATTGATAGGCAGTAGGTTTATGAATTATGTTGTCCTTCTAAAATAGTATGGATACTTTGAGGATTCAACTGAGAAAATGCATGTGGAGAGCATTTTCCACACCTAAGTACCTAAGAAGACCCCAACAGATATGAAAATCACTGATATTTTAATCAATATCTCCACTCTTTACTTCCTATCATAAGGCTCCATTTGATTTTCCTGTTAATAGGTACCATTTCTGGAAATAAACTAGCCCTGTCCCCGTCATCACCTACAGAGTTGAGCAAGGAATGAGCGGGAATCTTATATTTGTATGTATATTGAAGCATGAGGACTTTCAAGTGATAATCAGTTAATTCCTCTGACATGGGTTCTGGTATCAACTTTATTGTGTCCAGGTCCAGGGAATGCCACCACTAGTCTTACATGTTTCAATTATGAACAAATATTCTTCAAGGACCTAAGATATATCAAACATTCTTCCGTGTACTGAGGATACAGCAGTGAACAAAACTCCCTGCCTCAAGGGTCCTGCTTTTTCATTCTAATCCAAAGTGATCTAATGTAAAAGAGGGACTTCACTGGGGTAGGACCATATGGCCAGTGTTTCAGACACTTCCTCTACTTCAACAAAACCAGGGGATTTGAATCTATGTTATATCCTGGGAACTAACTTAAGATTTTCAACCAAATATTTTGCATCTAAAAACAAAAACATTAAACCAGTAAACCATATCCCAGAGTCTATGCCTCCCAACTTGAAGCAAGCTTCATGAGCTTGCGGGTTCATATTGGAGGTATGGAGGCAGTTTATGATGGGGAGAGGCCCCATGTACTCAACCAGGGTCTTGTTTCTCCCATTCAACCATGCTGATGTGTGCGGAAATGATGCGGTGAGGTCAGGAGGGATTGATTTAATTTCTTTTTCCAGAGGGTGCCTGTGACTTTAGAAAAGAAACAAGGGCCCAACTTACCCAAGGTGCTAAGCCATGATGTGATTTTCTGAGTCCTTCCTCACTACTTTGGAGAGAAAAACAGTTTCAGCACCAAGGACAGCGCCAGAATGTTTCAACTCTGGACTGTTCTTCAAGGGGAGACTCAGCAAGAGAATTCAATTTCATGCCCCTCACCCATGTGAAAGCTGTACCTACATCTTTCCAGTTGGTGGAAATCCAAATTCTACATCTAGGATTCTTTGGGTCCCCATCTTACTAGAAAATCAGATTCTGACACATTTAATCATTTCCCATCTAATTTGAATGTCCTCCTTTGATTCAGAGGTAAAATTAGCCTTAATAACATGCTAAATATAAAGCCACTCACCTCCAGGACATGACAAATGAAAAGAGAGCTGAAGGACCCTAATATTTTCTGTGTTCTCTCAGTTCAGTTCAGTTGCTCAGTCGTGTCCGGCTCTTCTCGACCCCATGAATCGCAGCACGCCAGGCGTNTATCTTCCTTCCTTCAGGATCATAGGAGGATGAAATGAGAAAATGGGTGTGAAATCATCCAGGACAGGGCTAGGTGCATAAGTAGGAACCAGAAGTATTACATTATATCCTCCACACTTGGAAGACATTGTTTCTCTTCAGAGTTCATTAATATGGTTTCTAAGTGGCTTATTAATGACTGTTCAGAAAGCATAAGCCTCTCCTTCCATCTGCTGACTTTCTGCAAAGGCAGGCAGACAGGTTTGTGCCAGGTTCTCAGCCTAGTCTTATCTAAACTGACCCTTGGCACCATCAACTCCACATGCTCCAGTGAAGTCAGAAACAGGTCAGTAAGTTTTGCATAGGGATCCAAGATGGCTCTTCCAAATCACCAGTTTCTCAATTACGAAGGAAATGAGCCTGAAAAATGTCTATAGCTTAACCATTAAAGGTGCTTTAGCTGAGAACCAAAATCCATAGTGTTCTTCCCTTAACTAGAAAGTGATGGCTAAGCATTTACTACACTGAGTATTATGCTACACTGAACTACACTAAGTATTAGTTCATTCTGGATTGAAAGTGAAAGAAAGTGAAAGTCGCTCAGTCATGTCCAACTCTTTGCGGCCCCGTGGACTATACAGTCCATGGAATTCTTCAGGCCAGAATACTGGAGCGGCTTGTATTAATTGCCTGCTCTGTGCCAAGCACAGCTCCTAGTGGCCTTGGGTCTTTGTCTGGTGGTATATACCCCTTGTTCTTAGAAACTCATCTCAGGTATCACCTCCTCCTCTAGGGAACCTCAAGGTGACCTGGGGCCGCTCTCTGTGTCCCCCTTGTCTCCTTCACCCAACCAAGCTCCCTAAGAACAGGATCTGAGCCTGACATTTTTTTGGCTCCAGTGTCTGGCACAAAGCCTGAGATGGAATTCAGCTGCAAGCAGTCTGTTGAATGTTGAATGAACATGCATGAGATCTCCTAGTTTAAAAATACTCAGTGTCTATTCCATAGACTCCTGGTTCCATGGGTTATTACTAGCTATTATATGAAAAATGATTTTTGTGGTCAATTAAGTTTGAGAAATTTCAACCTTAAAGAAGTTTCCTTGTTATGGAATTCTGAGGACTATATGCCATGCTTGTGTACCTTGTGAATTTCTGGGGACAAACCAACATCAAGGCCCGTCAAATTTGTTTAAACTTGGGACACCAAGTCAGTGCAGGCCAGGATGGGGGGGCACTGAGAAAGAAGAGGGAGAACCTCAGATGACTAGGGCTCTCTGGAACACACTTCAGAAAACACTGTTCTAGACTGGCTTGCATCTCAAAAATTTAAGAATCTGAAAGAGGAAGCAAAGCATGCTATCCCCAGGAGAGATGGCACTTGGGGAGCTTGAAGAGATGGGCCAAGTGTCCGAACCATCCCTCCTCTATTGGAATGAGGAAACAGGTCACTGTCACAGAAGCCTGTAACCAGGGAGCTGGGTTTCTTCTGCTTACAAATCTGGGGTTTCATCTGCACCAGCTTCCCTGGAAATGCAAATTGAGAGCAGCTGGCAAGTCCCTATCAACAGCTGGACAACCCAGTTCCCCTATAGTGTCCTTATCAGGAAAATGCTTCTGAAGGCATTTAAGCCTTCTAAGAAACCTTCTTATCAGAAAAATGCATTGCTGTTCAGAGGGGATGTTTGGGAAGGAAAACTCATGTGTGGAAGTGTGGTTGTGGTGTCTCTGCTGTCATTCCTTCTATCTTGTCCATCTTCCCCACTGTGCTCTGCACATTCCCCTGCGGCCTCTTGTCACTTATGGGCCAAATGCATTTGTATCCTCCAGGCAAAGCTCCAGGCAAAGCTGCTGATGGGCTCAGCTCACAGCCATCCCCATTTCTAGGCCAGCCCTTCATTTCTGATCACCTCTGGGCTCTTGGCACTTTGTAAACAGATTTCTCCTGGATCGAGGGCTAAAAGCTGGTCCAGTCAATAGCATACCCCTCCTCTCCCTCTGCAGGAGGTGCCACACCATATTGCTTCTTCCACCAGAGGTAGGGCAGAGTCGCACTGGCTGGAGAAGGACTCTGGCCACACAGATGCCATGATGGGCACGTCCAAGGCAAATCCTCTCTGATAGCATTGCCGGCTGAACCAATGGGGGAGATGCAGACAGAACCACTTCCTGAGTCTTTCACAGCAACACCGAATGAAACTACACAGGACAGCCCTCTGAAAACGTCTGTGTTTGCTCACACTTGCAGAGTAGGGCTTAAGTGTATAGACTTTGCAATGGACTGTCTGGGTTCAGCTGCATCCTTGAGCAATTTACTTCACCTCTCTGTACCTCAGTCTTCTCATCTGCAAAATAGGGATAACAATGAACCTGATTCCATTGATCAACCACATGTAAAATACTCAAAATAGTGCCAGACACTTAGTGACCTAACTACTATCACTACTCTCGTTGGAGGCAAATTTCGTGAGTGGAAAACTCTGGGGTGTTCCCCACACCCAGAACTCAGCCTAAAGGGGAGAACAGTTAAATATTTGGAAACCACTTGATTGCTTAAAGCCAAATCCAGAAGGCAAATGTTAGTCTGCAGACACTGACCCCTCATTTGATGAGGCTTATGGGTGCAGCAGGGTCAGAGGGCTTCTCTCTGGAAAAGGGAGTGATCCAGAACATTTAAGAAAGGAAGAGCAAATGTCGCTCTCCACCAGGCACTTGACTTATCTCAGGCAGCAATATGCAATTGAAACACACTGTAATCATTGTGCCCAGTTGGCTCTACGTCCAAATTATCTCTGACTACTCTTATCCTTCTCTACTGCCCCACCCATGTCCTTCTTCTATCCTGTCTTATCTGTGCCATGCTCACCATGTCTTCTTCATTCATAGTCAGCATCGGGGGAGGGTGGGGGTGGGCCCTTGAGACACATTCATCAGATCAGGTGTCTCCTGCTGAAATCCTGCCTTGCCTTCCGAGGGCAGGGTACCAGGTCCGTGCCCCAGGTCAGTTGTTTTCTCTGCTGCTCTCTCCTCAGGCTCCTGCTGTGCGGCCCTTCACCCCATCATCAGGTTCCTCAGCCTTGTGTGGCCCTGAACACATGCTCCTCTGCCAGAAGGCTCTCCCTCCTCAGCACGTGGATCTCCTCAGACCTTCTCTGACCACTCTCCTCGGTCTAAATCCCCCATTACATTCCTCTCTCCTGCCTCTACCTTTCATTCTCGGCACTTATCATGAGTTATCTTGCATTTATTAATGTAATTAGCTGTCTGTTGTGCACACCTCCCAGTACACTCCAAGCTCCTAAAACCATACAGCGTGTCTGTCCTATTTCCCACTGTGTCTTCTGTGCTGACCTCAGCTCCATAAATACTGGTTGAATGAATAAAACCAAAATTATCTCCAAGATCAGAGGCAGCCAGCAGAAAACCCCTCTCGGGCTCCAAGCACTGCAGCAAGGATCACCCCAAAACTCCCCAGAGTGAGTGGAGCTGGTTTGAGGGAAAATCTAATTTTATAGGAGTTATCCAGTGGCTTGTCACATAACGTGGCCCAAGAGGTCCTTGTGGAGATGACATACTGGTGGTCTGAGAATCCAGTGAAATCACAAACATATTTTTCCTGCCTGCAGTGTTAGCAACTAATTTGTTTTTCACTTTAATACCTAAACTTTTAGATGAAAATCTGAAAGATCCAGCAATACCAAGACCATGTTCCCACATGGCATAGCCCACTGGACCTATACAACCTATCTTTCCCAGGTAAGTTTGAGCTTCCCACCATCTTCATTGTGCCTCATTAGTTTCAGATTCATGGGTTTTTCTTGTAGCTCTTCTATATTCCTATGTCTTATATCTATATTGTGAAATTTTAACTGTGAGCTACATTTTGACAGACACAAGCAAAGTTTTACTGTATACAAATTATTATTATTTTTGGCTTTGTTTTATTTTTATTTATTTATTTTTTTACTTTACAATATTGATGTATACAAATTATTTTTTAAATTAAAAAGTATTTTATGTGCCTTTGGCATATATATATATATATATGCCAAAGGCACATAAAATACTTTTTAATTTAAAAAATAATTTGTATACATCAATATTGTAAAGTAAAAAAATAAATAAATAAAAATAAAACAAAGCCAAAAATAATAATAATTTGTATACAGTAAAACTTTGCTTGTGTCTGTCAAAATGTAGCTCACAGTTAAAATTTCACAATATAGATATAAGACATAGGAATATAGAAGAGCTACAAGAAAAACCCATGAATCTGAAACTAATGAGGCACANTATGTGCCTTTGGCATATATATATATATATATGACTTACATATATATATGTGTGTGTATATATATATATATATATATAGCATGTATTTCAAATATGCAATATAGTAGTATTGACTATAGTCACTGTGATGCACGTTACATCTCCAGGACTTATCTACTAGCTGGATATTTGTACCTTTTAATCCCCTTCAGCCATTTCACCCCCTTCCACACCCCAACTCTGGCAAACACCAACTCTCTGCATCTATGATGGGGGAAGTTGTTTGTTTATTTTGGCCTTTTGTTTTTAGAGACCACATATAAGTGAGGTTGTGACATTTCACTTAGCATGATGCCTTGGAGGTCCATCCATGTTGTCAAAAATGACAAAATTTCATTCTTTTCTATGGCTCAAAAACAGTGTATCTATATCACAATTTCTTTATCCATTCTTCCATTGATGGACACCTAATTTTTTTCTGTAGCTTGGCTGTTACAGATGAATATGTGGGTGCACATATCTTTCACAGTTTGTATTTTTATTTTATTCATATAAATACCCAGAAGTGGAATTGTTGGATCACGTGGTAGTTCTACTGTTAATTTTTTTTGAGGAACCTCTATGCCATTTTCCATAGCGAATTTACTACTCTACATTCTATTAACAGTACACAAGAGTTCCCTTTTCCCCACATCCACTCCAATGCTTGTGTTTTTTTGTCTTTTTGATAATAATTAAATGTGAGGTGGTATTTTGGGTGGTATCTTGCTATGGTTTTGATNACCTCTATGCCATTTTCCATAGCGAATTTACTACTCTACATTCTATTAACAGTACACAAGAGTTCCCTTTTCCCCACATCCACTCCAATGCTTGTGTTTTTTTGTCTTTTTGATAATAATTAAATGTGAGGTGGTATTTTGGGTGGTATCTTGCTATGGTTTTGATTTGAATTTCCCTGGTGATTAGTGATGCTGAGCATCTTTTCATGTACTTGTTGCTTATCTGTATGTCATCTTCAGAAAAATGCCAGTTCTGCCCATTTTTAAATCAGATTGCTTCTTTTTCTTTTTAAACTATTGAGTCGCATAAGTTCCTTATATATTTTGGGTATGAATCCTTTATCAAGTATCTGGCTTCAAATATTTTCTCTGGTTCCACCATTTGCCTTTTCATTTTGTTGATGGTTTCCTTTGCTGTGCAGGAGCTTTTGATTTTGTTGTAATGCCACTTGTTTATTCTTCCCCTTGTTTTTGCTTTTGGTATTCAAATCCAAAAAAGCATCACTAAGACTGATGTTGAAGAGCTTTACTGCCTATGTCTTCTTCTAGGAGTTTTATGCTTTCAGGTCATATAGTCAAGTCTTTAATTTGAAATATTTCAAGTTAATTTTTGTGTATGGTATAGAAGAAAGTGAAAGTAAAGTTGCTCAGTTGTGTCCGGCTCTTTGCCTACCAGGCTCCTCCATCCATGGGATTTTCCAGGCAAGAGTACTGAAATGGGTTGCCATTTCCTTCTCCAGGGGATCTACCCCACCCGCGGATCAAACCCGAGTCTACCATACTGCAGACAGATGCTTAGCCATCTGAGCCACCAGGGAAGTCACATGGTATAGGATGGTGGTCATCCTTTTGCATGTAGCTATTCAGTTTTCCCAGTGCAATTAATTGTTCTTCCCCATTATATATATTTGATTCCTTGGTTACAAATTAATTGACCTTACACATGTGGATCTATTTCTGGGCTCTGTTCTATTCCATTGATCTATGTGTCTGTTTTTATGCCAATCCATCCCGTTTTAATTACTATATATTCACAATATCATTTGAAATCAAACAGCTTAATGTTTCAAGCTTTGTTCTTTTTTCTCAAGATTGCTTTGGCTATTTGGGGGTCTTTTAAAGTTTCATACAAATTTTAGGGTTTTTTTCTATTTCTGTGAAAAATGCCATTGGTATTTACATTAAGATTGCATTGAACTTTGGGTTCAATGCTTTGCTTTGGGTAGTATGGTCATTTTTACAATATTATTCAGTTTTTTTGTGTCTTCTTCATTTCTTTCATGAGTGTCTTATAGTTTTTAGTGTGTAAGTTTTTGCCTCCTTAGTTAAGTTTATTGCTAGATCTTTTGTGCTTGATGCAATTGTAAATGGCTTTACTTTTTTATTTTCTTTTTCCATTAGCTCATTACTAGTGTATGGAAAGAAATACAACAGGCTTCTGTGTATTGATTTTTTATCCTACTGCTTTACCAAATTCTGTTATTAGTTCTAATAGGTTTTTTTGTTTATTTATTTGGCTCTGTGTGTGTGTGTGTGTGTGTGTGTGTACATGGCCTTTCTTCATTCCTCTTTTCTTTTTCCCTTGATGCCATGGGCAAAACCAGAAAGCCGTTGCCTCATAGCTCAGCTTTTTGTTGAGGAGATGTAAAACCATGGATTCACTCACTCACATTCTAGCTCCATTATTTATCACAGTGTGACCTGGGCCACAATACTCAAACTCTCAAACTCTAGTTTGTTATTTGTAAAAACTGCCTAATGGAAACCTAGGACAAGTTGTTGAACGTCTCTGTACCTCAGTTCCCTTATATATAACAGTTCCTCCTTCACAGTTTCACTCTGATAATTCAATGTTTGAGTACACATAAAATTCTTCAGAGTGTGTCTGACCAGGCATAAGCTCTCAATACTGCTGCAGTGATTTTGAATTAGATGATACACATGAAAGCGCTCAAGACAGTGCTGAATACATTGTAGGCGCACAACAAAGGCTGTTTCTTCTCTATTTCTCTCTTTCTCCCCCTCCCTGCTTTCCAATGAATCCTAGAATAGGGTATAGACCCTAAGCAAGCAAAGTCCAAACCATTAATAACCAAAGTCATTTTAATTGTTTCAATTAAAAGTTCTAAAATTCTATGGCCAGGGTTTGCCAGTTGTTTTTTTTNAACAACATTAAATGCATGAACATTCACATCATAGGGGTCCCAGGAGGATAAGAGAGAGGAAAAGGACCTGAGAAAACATTTGAAGAGATAATAGCTAAAAACTTCCCTAATATGGGAAAGGAAATAGTCGACCAAGTTCAGGAAGCACAGAGAGTCCCAGGTAGGATAAACCCAAAGAGGAACACGTTGAGACACATAGTAATCAAACTGACAAAAATTAAAGACAAGGATAAACTATTAAAAGCAATAAGGGAAAAACAACAAATGACATAAAAGGGAACTCCCATCAGACTATCAACTAATTTCTCAACAGAAGCTCTACAAGCCAGAAAAGAATGGCACAATATGTTTAAAGTGATGAAAGAGAAGAACTTAAACCAAGAATACTATACTCGATAAGACTCTAATTCAGATTTGATGGAGAAATCAAATTTTTCCAGACAAGCAAAAGTTAAGAGAATTCAGCACCACTAAGCCAGCTTTACAACAAATGCTAAAGGAACTTCTCTAGGCAGGAAACACAGAGAATGAAAAGATCTACAGAAAATAAACCCCAAACAATTAAGAAAATGGTAAAATTGTCAAATGCACCACCAAAAGACATAGACTGGTGAGTGGAAGAAAACATGTGCATGTACACACTTCCACTTACCACATCACTCTGCTTGACTACTAGATTGTATGTAACTATTGCATATTGTCCAGTTAACCATGTTCCCATTATGGCTTGAAATTGCAATTATCTTTTATTTTTTGACTGGCAATTGACTGGGAAAACTGATAAACATCTTTTACTATTTGATTTTGTAAGTATTACTCACTTAATACCATTGTATCATGATTGGTTAACAGGAAAATAACAGAACCCTGTATCACCAAAACTACAATTTAACAGAAAAACCTGTAATCACTTTTTAAAATCTAGATGCATATCAGAATTATCTTTGAATTTTTTGAAAAATACAAGTGCCCAGGTATTGCTTTTTTTTTCCCCCCTCCAGAGCTCCAGATATGTTTTTACTGAGCACACATGCTAAGTTGTTTCAGCTGTGTCCAGCTCTGTGCAACACTATGGACTATAGCCTGTCAGGCTCCTATGTCCATGGGATTCTCCAGGCAAGAATACTGGAGTGGGTTGCCATGCCCTTCTCCAGGCAATCTTCCTGACCCAGGGATTGAACCTGTGTCCCCTATATCTTCTGCATTGGCAGGCAGGTTCTTTACCACTGAGCCACCTTGGAAGCTCTTCTAATGAGCAGTCATGTTTTAAAACAACTGGACTATATCATGATCTTTTACTTTCAATTTTTCTATTTCATATTGAGTGCTCCTATTTCATTTAGTTTATATTTTCCAATTTCTCCTTCTCTGCTTTTTTTTTTAATGTTCTTTCTCAAGCCATTATCAAGGTTAGTAGAACAGCTTTTATATACATATATACATAAATAATTTGCATAATTATATATTTTAGAAATCTTATGAATTTTTGCCTAACTGAAATATTTATGACACCTTGATTCCACTGATTTGACTTAGTATGAATAGAATGCTAGATTTCTAATTTAAAAATAGATATGCAACAAAGGTTTACTGTATAGCACAGGGAACTATAGTCATATCTTTTAATAACCTATAATGGAAAATAAGTTCAAAAATAATACATGCATATATGTACAACTGAATCACCTTGCTGTGCACCTGAAACACTTTAAGTCAACTATCCTTCAATCAAATGTACATATTAAGAGAAAAGAATAAAACGTAGAGAGGAATAAAGATAAAGCTTTGGAATATCTTCAAACTGAAGTTGCTATCAACTTAAAACAGACTGCTATTTACACAGGATGTTAGATGTGAACCTCAGGATAATCACAAGGAAAAAGTACTTAGACTAAGTACACAAAGAAAATGAGAAGGAAATCTAAATGTGCTCAGTCATTCAAGCATGTTACTCTTTGTGACTCAATTGACTGTAGCCCACAAGACCCCTCTGTCCTTGGGTTTCTCGGCAAGAATGATGGATTGAGTTGCCAGTTCCTTCTCCAGTGGATCTTCCTGACCCAGGGATCAAATGGGTGTCTCCTGTGTCTCCTTCATTGGCAGGCAGATTCTTTCACCACTAAGCCAACATAGGACTAAAGAAAACCACCAAAACATGAAAGAAAAGAGAAAAAAGAAAGAAACAAAGAACAGTCAGAAAACAACAAAATGGTGATAATTATATACCTATCAATAACTACTTTAAATGTAAGTGGGTTAAATTCACTAATCAAAAGACACAGAGTATCTGAATGGATTTAACAAATAATAATAATAAGACCTAACTGTATGCTGCCTACAAGAGATTCACTTCAGAAGTAAAGACACAAATAGACTGAAAGTTAAGATATAGAAAAAGATATTCCATGAATATGAAAAAGAAAAGAAAACTGCCGTTCCTATTCTCATATCAGACAAAATAGAGTTTAAAACAAAGACTACAATAAAGGACAAAGAAGGGCAGTACCTGATGAGGGATCAATCCAGGAAGAAGATATAATAATTATAAATGTATGCACCCAACATAAGAGCACCAAGTTTTATAAAGTAAATATTATTGAATTTAAAGGGAAAATTGAAAGCAATACAATAATATTGGTAGACTTTAATACATCACTTACATCAAATAAACTCACTTGAGATTCCATTCAAAAAGCAGCAGAATACACATTCTTCTCAAGCACATATGGAACATTCCCCTAGATAGTTATATGTTAGGTCACAAAGAACATCTCAATAAATTCAAGAAGATTAAAATCATGTTAAGTATCTTCTCTGAACACAATGGTATAAAACAAAAAAGTCAATCCCAAGAGGATAAACCATAAAAACATGGATATTAAACAACATGTTACTGAATAAGCAATGAGTAATCAAAGAAATCAATGATGAAATGAAAAAAATACCTAGAAACAAATGAGTACAGAATATGACATATCAAAATCTATTGGGTGCAGCAAAAGCATTCCTGAAAGGGAATTTCATACCAATACAGTCCTACATCAAGAAACAAGAAAAATTTCAAATAAACAATCTAACTTTACATATAAATGAGCAAATGAACCCCCAAATTAGCTGAAAGAAGGAAATAATAAAGAATAGAAACAGAAACAAATGAAATAGAGACTAAAGCAATAAAAAGATCAATGAAACTAAAACTTGGTTCCTTGAAAGAATAAATGACATTGACAAGCCCTCAGTAGACTAACCAAGAAAAGAAAGAGGGGACAAATAAATAAAACCTTTAATAAAAGAGGAGAAGTTACAACTAATGCCATAGAAATACAAAGTATCATAAGAGTCTACTACAAACAAATAAATTGGACAACCTAGAAGAAATAGATTAAAATTTTAGAGATATACAATCTTCCAAAAATGAATAAAGGTATTTAAAAAATCTGAATAGACCAATTACTAATAAGGAAATTAAAGTAGTAATTTTAAAAGCTCCCAACTAACAAAACCCCAAGGCGAAATAGTTTCACTGGTGAATTCTACAAAACAGTCAAAAAAGTTTTAGTATCAGTCCTTCTCAAACTCTTTCAAAATTAAAGAGAAGGGAAACCTTCTAAGGATATTGTATAAAGTCAGCATTGATACCTAAACAAGACAAGGGCACCACACGAGAAAGAAAATTAGGAGCCAACATCTCTGATGAACGTGAATGTGAAAATCCTCAAGGAAATATTAGCAAACCAAATTCAACAATATATAAAAAGGATAACACACCATGATTAAGTGAGATTTAGTCTAGGGATACAAAGATGGTCCACTATTCATTAATCAATCAATGTGATATACTACATTAACTAAGGAAGGATAAAAATCATATGATTATCTCAATAGATGAAGGAAAAAGCATTTGAAAAAATTCAACATTCATTTGTGATTTAAAAATTCTCATCAAACTTGGAATAGAGGGAACATATCTCAATATAATAAAGACCATTTATGACAAACCCACAACCAACGTCATATTCAATAATGAATAAGCCTTTTCTCTAAAATCAGGAAAAAAGCAATGATGCTCACTCTTGCCACTTCTATAACACAGTACTGGAAGTCCTAGCCACAGAAATACAAACAAAAGAAATAAAAGCATCCAAATTGGAAGGGAAGAAGTAAAACAGTCACTATTTACAGATATTATGGTATGATATATAGAAAACCCTAAAGACTCCATCAAAAAAACTACTAGTAATAAGTTAATTCAGTAAAGTTGCAGGATACAAAATTATTATGTAGGAATCTGTTGCTTTTCTATACATTAACAATGAGCTACCAGAAAGAAAAAACAAGAAAACAAATCTTATTTACAATCACATCAAAAGAATAAACTAAGAATTAATCAGATGCGCCACGGCTTCGGTAGCGACCGCCTCTGTTCGCAGGTGTGAACTTCGCCAGCCCCTCCCCCAGGAGGACCGTTGCAGTCGGCCAGCTCCTGCTCCTTGGTAACCATGTGTGACGAAAGGCCGTAATCAAGAATGCCTATATGTCAGAGGAGATGCAACAGGACTCGGTGGAATGTACTACTCAGGCACTGGAAAAGTATAATATAGAGAAGGACACTGCGGCCCACATCAAGAAGGAGTTTGACAGGAAGCACAACCCCACCTGGCACTGCATCGTGGGGAGGAACTTTGGTAGTTATGTGACACATGAAACCAAACACTTCATCTACTTCTTCCTGGGCCAAGTGGCTATTCTCCTGTTCAAATCTGGTTAAAAGCATGCACTGTGCCACACGCCCAGTGATCCATCCAAAAACAAGGACTGCAGCCTAAATTCCAATACCAGAGACTGACGTCTTCAGCCTTGCCTAAGGGAACACCTCCATCTTTGAACCTTTATTGTGTTTTGTACAGGGCATTCTCTGTACTAGTTTGTGGCTATAAAGCAATTGGTAAAACAACTTACATTTGTATTTATTTTCTATTCCATACCTCTCTGCCCCATGTTTTTTCTCTTCAAAATCAATTCCTTTAAAGAAATAAATCTGTTGGCGAAGTGTGTGTTAATTAAAAAAAAAAAAAGAATTAACCAGGGAGGTAAAAGACCTGCATTCTGAAAACTATAAAACTTTGATGAAGGAAATATGAGAGACTACAAAGAAATAGAAAGATATCCTTTCGTGGATTGGAAGAATTAATATTGTTAAAATATCCTTACTACCCAAAGCAATCTATGGATTTTATACAATTGCGACCAAAATACTCATGATATTGTTCACGGAACTAGAACAAGTAACTCTAAACTTTGTATAGAACCATGAAAGACCATAAACAGCCAGATCAATCTGAAGAAAACAGAACAAAACTGGAGTTATAACATTCTCTGACTTCATAAGATAATACAAATCTATAGTAATCAAAACAGTGTGGTACTGACACAAAACAGACGTAGATCCATAGAGCAAAACTACAGACCCCAGAAATAAACCCACATACTTATGGTCAATTAATCTATGACAAAAGGAACAAAAGCATACAATGGGGAAAAGATAGACTCTTCAATATGTGGTGCTCAGAAAATTGGACAGATACATGTAAAACAATTAAATAAGAACATTTTCTCATACTGTATGCAAAAAAAAAAACTTGAAATGGATTAAAGACCTAAATGTAAGACTAGAAATTATAAAACTAGAAGAAAATATAAATAGAACACTTTGATATAAATTGTATCAATTTTTTTTATCTCTCTTCAGGCAAGGGAAACAAAAGCAAAAATAAACTAATGAGACATAATTATACTTAAAAGCCTTTGCACAGCAAAGGAAACCATCAACAAATTGCAAAGACAACCTACTTAATGGGAGAAAAAATGCTTGCAAATGATATATGTGATCGTGGGTTAACTCAAAATATACAAACAGTTCATAGAATTCATATTAAAAACCCAACTTAAAAATGAGCAAAACTCAGAATTAGAGAACAGAGTTGTGGACACACCAGGGGAAGGAGAGGGTGGGATGAATTGAGAGAGTAGCATTGAAACATATACATTACCATATGTAAAATTAGATAGACAGTGGAGATTTTCTGTATGCTACAGGGAGTTCACTTCCAGTGCTCTGAGTCAACCTAGAGGGGTGGGCTGGGGTGGGAGATGGGAAGGAGGTTCAAGTGGGAGGGGACATACATATACCTCTGACTGATTCATGTTGATATATGGCAGAAACCAACACAATATTGTAAAGCAATTATCCTCCAATTAAAAGTAAATTAAAAGAAAAAATGAGCAGAAAACCTGAATTGACATTTCTCCAAAGAAGCCATACAGATGGTCAACAGGAACATGAAAGAATGCTCAATCTTTAGGGAAACATGAATCAAAACTACAATGAGATATCACCTCACACCTGTCAGAACAGGTATCCTTAAAAAGACAACACACAACAAATTTTGGCAATGATGTGGAGAAAAGGCAACCCATGTATACTGTTGGTGGAGATGTAAATTGGTGCAGCTATTATGGAAAACAGTGTGGAGGTTTCTCAAAAAATTAAAACTAGAACTACCATATGATCCAGCAAATCCATTCCTGGATATATATCCTAAGAAAACAAAAACACTAATTTGAAAAGGTACATCCACATCAATGTTCATAGCAACACTATTTACAACCACTAAGACATGAAAGCAACCTAAGTGTCCATCAACAGATGAATGGATTATATATACATATATATACAATGAAATATTACTCAACCACAGAAGCAAATGAAATGTAGCCTCTTGTAGCAACGTGGATAGACTTGGGGGAAATTATGCTTAGTGGAGTAAGTCAGGTAAAGACAAATACTGTATGTTTTCATTTATAGGTGATATCTAAAAATAAAACAAATGAATATAAAAGAAATGAAATTCTGCCATTTATGACAACATGGATGGGCCTTGAGGATATTATGCTAAGTGAAATAGATCAGACAGAGAAAGTTTAATTACCATATGATTTCACTCATACGTGGGTCTGAAAGGAGTGAGAGGAGAGAAAACAAAATAAAACAAAGACAAAACCAACTGATAAATAGAGAACAGATCAGTTGTTACCAGAGTGAAAGGGGATTGGAGGTAGGCAAGATGAGTCCAATTGACTGGAGATGTATGGTAACCAGACTTGTGGTGGGGATTACACTGTAGTAAATAGACATTGAATTAATGCTATATACCTGATATAGGAATAAATTTTAAGTAATAAAGTAAGGCACAGATATTAGGACAATTCATCAAAAAATACATATCTATTTTTTTTNTCCCAGCGACCTGCCTGTCTCCTCTGTGTAGGTGATGCCATGAGGACAAGGGTGCAGTAAGTGGAGGGGAGAACCAATGCAGAGACTGATGACAAAACCTAGAGAAGGGACTAAACACTCATGGGATGCTGAGGATGCTGTTGCATTATTAATAATTATGCTGGCATCACTCCTTGAACACTTACTATGCCCCAGGGGTTGACTCCAGACCGTCCACACTCCAGTTTGCTTGATCCCTGCTGTGTCTCCTGTTGCCGTTGTTATCTAGTCTTGAAGTTGTGTCCATCTCTTTGCAACCCTATGGACTGTAGCCCACCAGTCTTCTCTGCCCATGACATTTCCCAGGCAAGAATACTGGAGTGGGTTGCCATTTCCTTTTCCATATATCTCCTGAGATAAGTTGTATTGTCCTCAAGGACAAGACAAAGTTAGAAATTTTTAAATTCACAATGTTTGTCAGGATGACATCTGATAGGAGCTATTCTCAAACCAGTTTGTATTGGCTCATGTGGGGTTTGGGCCATGCCCCACCACAGGGCCAGGCTGAGGTGTTTCATCTCGTGCTCCTCCTGGAGCCCCATAGCAGAGTTGGAGACCCACCGTGGGTATAGGTAGGCAGGGATCAGACAACCAGTCTCAGGAAGGCCTGTAGGGCTATACCTGCGTTTAAGAAAGGAGGAACAGAGGACTTGAGACAGACCTGGAACCCAGGAGCCTTTGCTGCAGTGCTGCAAAGCATGGACCTGGACATGCCTCTCCTTGAGCCGCAAAATACAGACTACATGGGACTAAAAATAACTGTGTGCATGTGTAGTTGGGGGAAATTCTGGACCAGAAGATACAAAAAGATAAAACAAAATAAACAAAAAACCCTAACTGCCATTTCTGAAGAGATGGGAGCAAAAACAGGGTGTCTGGAGCAAAAGCAGGATTCTGTTCATGACCTCTAAACTTAACATCACAAAAGAGTGAGCAAACTATCTAAGCCACCCCTCTGGCCCAACCCCTGGACACAACCCCACCCTCACCCCATATAAGGATGGAGCTTGCCCCCACCTTGGGGGAGTGAGCAACAGAACATGTTACTTGTTTTCACTCCTTCTGGGTATAAGAGTAGGGGGCCCAATAAAGCCTGGCCTGAATTTCTTGTCTGGTTTCTAGTCAGTTTCTATCTAGGTCAGACTGTCAGGCTCTAAATATCTTCCTGCTGGGGGGGACTGGTGCTTTTCAGGAACCTTCTGCTGAGATAGATGGGTAGCATCTTCTTGGTTAGTGCTTCAGCCTTGGAGCAAAGACGATTAGCCATAACAATCTTCTTGGAAGCCCCGGGCAGTGTTTGAGTCACCACTAAACCCCCGCCAGACTCTTGAGTTCAGCTCTGTATTAGAAAGAAATAGCCATGGCTAGAACCCTGGCTTGGATCCTCCCCCAGCTCCCTACCACTTCCAAGGTCACTGAGAACTAAGCCAAGGGGCTACTCCAGTCCAATGACACCATCCCTCTAGCTCAGCCCCAAGCCCTACACAGGCAGCCTCGTGAAGCAGGGCAAATCCTTTTGCCAAGGATAGAGACTCATCTGGGCTTCCCTGGTGGCTCAGAGGTAAAGAATCTTCATGTAATGCAGGAGACCTGGCTTCGATCCCTGGTTCAGAAAGATCCCCTGGAAGAAAGTATGGCAACCCACATCAGTATTCTTGCCTAGAGAATCCCATGGACAGAGCAGCCTGGCAGGCCAGAGTCCATAGGGTTGCAAAGAGTTGGAAACAACCAATCAACTAAACAGCAGCAGCAGAGACCAAGTCTAAACTGACAAGCAGCCCCAGCAGTTTCAGCACCCCACTCCCCAGGCCCACGGCCCAGTACTGACCTGCAGGGTCTTCTTACTCCCCTACTAGCCAGAGTTGCTGGCCTGAACCAGATACTATAGAGCCCCCTGCATGAGTTATCTCTTAGTTGATTTCTACTTGGCTTTTCACAGGGAGGCAAAGAGAGGTGCATACTCCCACACAGAGGTGTGAGAAACAAAAACCTGGCTTTGGAAGCCTCCAGGCTCTCAACGGAAATGCCCCAAAGAGAGGAGACTCAGACGTGGTCTGGCTGCTAGTTCTCTTACACATGTGACTGAGTGTGGGGAGTGAGTGTGCATGCATGTTGTCTTCAGAGACCTGAATCCTGTATTACCTCCCAGCTGGAATCCAAGAGCAGGGCAAGATGGGAATGGGGAGAGACAGAAGTCAGGAAAGACGTAACTGAGGGGACACTGGGATCCTCTGATCCCACTAGTCAAACCAAAGAAGAGCGTCCAGCATAGGCAGTTCTCAAAAGAGTACTTACTGCAGCTGAGAGAAAGCACACCAGAGCCTAAAAACCTGTGTCCATCACCACAAAGTTCCATCCCTGGTACCTAAGTTCTTACAACTATCCTCTGAGTGGAGTGAGAGAATGAGGGGGCCTCAGTGGCCTTGGCCTCTGGGGCCTGTCTGACCCTCCTGACTGAGCCCTTTTGCCCGTGTCCTGTTGTGACCTAAAGGGATGGAGCCCCCTGTATCAGTCAGCTCGTTTCCATAACAAAACACCACAGATTGGGTGCTTCCAGAATAGGAAGCCTGGAGGCCCAAGATCAATGTGCTGGAAGTTTGGGTTTCTCCTGTGGCCTCTTTCTTTGACTGGTAGGTGACCATCTTCTCTGTGTCCTCACAGGATCTCTCATCCATGTGCACACACCCCAGTGTCTTTTCCTATTCTTCTTAAGACACCAGGGCTGTGGGGTTAGGGCCCATCTTTATGAACTCACTTCACCTTAATTGCTTCTTCAAAGGCAAAATTTCCAAATACAGTGACACTAGAGGTTAGGGCTTCAGCATGAGTTTTGAGGGAACATAATCCAGTGCTTATCAGTTACGTCTTTGTTCCAGCTGGGAGGTAATACAGGATTCAGGTCTCTGAACACAAGATGCATGCACACTCACTCCCCACACCCAGTCACGTGTGTAAAAGAACTAGCAGCCAGACCATGTCTGAGTCTCCTCTCTCTTGGGCATTTCCGTTGAGAGCCCAGAGGCTTCCCAAAGCCAGGTTTTTGTTTCTCTCTCCTACTTAATTAAGACGAGAGGCCGAAAGGTGCTTTCTCAAGTATAATGACTGTTCTTAATTAGCATCATCCAGCAAATGACTTCTTAAACTGAGGACCAGAAACCATATAATTCTCTGGATATTTACAATCACGTCTATAGCAACACAGCTGCCACTGAGCCTGTGACTCCCAAGCTCCCACTGAGATGGGAGGCAGGCGACACGAGTCTCCCAGCACTGAGACTTCCAAAGGAAAAATAACAACTATGTCAGTCTCAGGGCTGACGAGACCACGGCCATTCTCCCAGACCCTCTGCATGCATTCCAGGGGTTGCTGATCCTCCAGACCCTGCCAGGCACAGCTGCCAGCTAGGAGAGGCAAGAGGGAGGCATCTGATCTGGGTTCAGAGCCCACAATCACCTCCTTCCAGTGAAGCCTTGCTCCTGCTCCATCCCTGTCCTGAAAAGAAGCAAAATGCTTCCTTGTAGGAGAAATCAGAGATGGCGCATATGAGACACAGCATCAGGGTTTCTTTTGAGCAGAGAGGCTCCAGATCAAGAAGAAAAGCTGAGTTCAAAAGTTAGACTGTGTGCCTGCCCGGAAACACTTGCCTCCTTCTGCATTTCTGGATATCTGATGGGAGACACAAGGTGAGGTCTCGTGGCCTCTCTGTTGCTGGAGAGAGGAACCAGTGTCACCTCATCTAGATTGCTCTGAACTATCTCCTCCCTCCTCTGTGGCGTGGAGCAAAAGCATTTTCTCCAGTGATCAAGAAAACTCCAGAATACATTGGCTGTAGCCAAGGCTCTGAACGGAAGGACCGTCCATAGGTGGTCTGAGAATTCGACAGGTAACATTTCAGCCTCCAGCTGAACAGAGTCACCTCTTGCTCTGTGGGCTCCAGGAAGGCTGTGGAGATGATAGGTCACATCCCAGGAAAAGCATCTCAGTGCCCAGCTGGTCTGGCACCAACAGTACCAACAGCACAGACCAGCGTGCCTGCCCTCCAGACAGGGTCCACTCTCTACAGTCATTCTCTACTCAGAGTGCTTCTGTAACTTCTCTGATGTGGCTTCTCCTCTCAAGGCCAGAGAAGATGTGACACCTACTCAGTCTACTCCAGGCACCAAGTTTTTCTCCACTGAAGCTCTCACCATCCAGGATGGAGAACTGTGCCTCCTTCATCCCCCTCCTGATAGCACTCAGACACCGCTCTCCCTTTCACACCCTCTCCCCATGCCTCATCTTGCTGATTCTACCTATCTAACACTTCTCATCCTGCTCTCCCTCTCTGCCTCACGCTACCTTTCATCATCTCTCTGAGTCTACTGCTGACTGGCATATCTTGCCACACTCCTTCCCCCACTTGCCCCAGAGCTTTGCCCTCTGGCTACAGTGAGCCATTTTCAATTTCCTAAAGGGACGATTTTTCTCTCCCCTCCAGGATTTCACCCTCTGTACCCACTCCACCCCATAAATCTCCCATTGTGTTGTCTTCTTTGACTAATTTCTTTGTCGTTCAGGACTCCACTTAGATGCCTCCTGCTCCAGGAAGCCTTCTGGAATTTCTCCAGGCAGATGAAGTTGCTCCCTTTGGGGTTCCCATATCCCCTTGTACTATCTCTACCAGAGACAGAGATACCATCACACAGGGCTAGCATCTCCTGAGTCCTGATCAGATAGTACCAGCTTCATCTGTTCATCTGGTCTGTGAATTCCTCAAAGGCAGGGTCTGTGTCCCCAGGGTCCAGCTAGGGCCTGGCTCACAGCAAACAGTGACAAATGTGGGCTGGCAGTGAACACAACAAATGAATCACCTGCCACTCGTCTGCACCGCCAGCTGTCACATGTCCATGGTGCCTGTACATCCACCCCGTCGGATTTAAGACTTTGCTCTACTATTTCTGACCAGGGCCTGAGGCTATAACCCCTGCTTGCCCGAGTCTATTTCAAAGATACAAATATCACTGGGCTCCAAAGGCTGTTGGACATGAGGAATTTTCAGGAAGGGGCTGAATAAACAGAGCTCTCCTTCCCCATTCCCCCACCAGACATCCATTTGTTTTGCCTGGAATGTCTCCTCTTTTCTAGCTACCTAATCCCTATCATCCTCCAAGACTCAAGTAAGTTGTCACCTCTGCAAGGAAGTCTTTTTTTAAAAAACTTTCATTTTGTATGGGAATAGAGCTGATTAATAATGTTGTGGTAGTTTCAGATGAACAGTGAAGGGACTCAGCCACACATATACACGTATCCATTCTCCCCCCAACTCTCCTCCCATATAAGCTGCCACATAACACAGAGCAGAGTCCCATGCACTATACAGTAGCTCCTTGTTGGTTATCCATTTTAAATATAGCAGTGTGTACATGTCCATCCCCACCTCCCACCTCTGGCAAACATAAGTTTTTCTCTAAGTCTGTGAGTCTGTCTCTGTCTGTTTTGTAAGTTCATTTGTATCATTTCTTTTTGGTTCCACATATAAGGGGTGTCACATGATATTTTTTCCTTTTTTTTCTGAGTCAGGATGTCTTTCTTGATCCCCAGGTTGGACTGGACACCCCACCACTGTGCTCACACAGCTCCCATGCTCCCCTGTATAACACACTCAGTCTCCTGTGTTTCAATTTCCCATTTACTCCTTGTCTCCCCAACTAGATATGAGCTGCTCTGGGACCAGACCAAGAGTATGTGTAACCCAGAGTGCAGGCCAGAGCAGTCTGGGCTCACTGCAGAGGGACCCCGTTGAAGGAACTGGAGCCATGGGGTAGCAAAATGAAAGAGAAATAGATCTCCATTCTGTCTGCTTTTAACAGCTCACTTTAATGGCTAAAAGGAAGATTCACTTGATGAACTAGGGTCCTGAAGATGCTTAAAAGATAAATATTTTTGAAACAGAGAAGCTACCCTTTCTACCCTGGATTTGGAAAAAATCAAAGCCTTACTTTCAAGTCAGTTTAAAAGATTTATGAGACCTGCTCCTTGCTGTGTCTCTGGGTAGATGTTCCCTACAAATGCATTAATAAATAGTAAAGAAACCTCGCAGCAGCTGCGCTAAGTTTATGCCGCCAGAATTATCTCATGATGACCCTGCCCAGGGGTGGGGGCTGATTCCTGGGGTCATGACCCACAGAATCAAAGCTTTTGGACAAACCTTTATGAACGGCGTCTTGTTATAAATAAACCCTGAACTTGGAGTCATGGAAAGGCTGGATGTGGGCTTTTGGTGTGCTTGCTACCCTATGTGTCACCATCCAAATGGATATAAGTGTCAGGAACCCAACTTAAATTGCCTGAAGTATGACAAGGACTTTATGGGCTCACAAAACTGCAAAATCTAGTGGTAGGTCTGCCTGCAGACCCGCCCAGACTCAGAGCTCAACCTAGGCTGGCAGGCCCCAGGCTCTCTGTCACATTGCAAAGCCTTCCTCCGAGCTGCTGTTCACTCAGATGCTCTACAAAGTGCACCCCAAGAATCCCAGGCTTTCATCCCACCAGTTCAGTAGTCCTGGAAGATAGTGACAGGTTGTTGCTGAACCACGAAAAGACATTGGGATTCTTGTCCTCTGGAGGAGAAGAATTCAATCCGGGGCCAGAGACAAGGCTTGATCACTCAGAGCTTTTGTGCAATTGAGTTTTGTTAAAGTATAAAGGAGATAGAGAAAGCTTCTGACATAGACATCAGAAGGGGGCAGAAAGAGTACCCCCTTGCTAGTGTTAGCCATGGAGTTATATACTCTCCAATTATTGTTACAATGAATCAAAAGAATGTCTGGAGGTTGTAAAGACCTCACTAGACCTACTCCCATAATTTACATCTTAAGATAACAGGATTAGCCAGAAAGTTTTTTCCAGAGACTGTCCTCAACCAGGATACATTATTGTTATATAATCCTAAGGAATGTAGAGGGNTACTCTCCAATTATTGTTACAATGAATCAAAAGAATGTCTGGAGGTTGTAAAGACCTCACTAGACCTACTCCCATAATTTACATCTTAAGATAACAGGATTAGCCAGAAAGTTTTTTCCAGAGACTGTCCTCAACCAGGATACATTATTGTTATATAATCCTAAGGAATGTAGAGGGAAAAAAAATTGCCCTTTCTTTCTCCTTGAGGATTCCAGATCCTTCTCTCCTTGGGGACCCCTGGACTTATCAACCTGCCTAGGAAGTGACTCTCTCATTCCCCCCTTTCCTTTTAGAAGAATTATGTTGCCAAGGAAAAGGGGCGTCATTTTCATTCCATAACTACTTCCTGCTGTTGAGGCGCATGGTCCCTAAATTGTTGAGGGAACATATTCTCCTAACCCTCATATTGAGGGTCTCTGATCCAGGGGCCCCAAGTAATAGTTGGAGGAGGCTGTGGCACTCGTAGATTGGACACCAATTTGTAACTTAAAAACCTTCATGAGACTAGAAACAAATCCAGTTACACAGTTACAGATGCAGGGAGAAAACAGGAAAAAAAAAAAAAAAAAACAGAACAATCAGAATTATTGTAATTAAGATAGTTTTCCACCATGAGGAACTAGTTAACATCTTTCAAAGTGAGGCAATTGAGGCTTCAGGAGTATCCATAGCCTCAATCATCTTGTTCGTATGTTCAGTAAAACGGGTAACGTTAGTGCTCATATCAGGTATATATGTATAGCATTGGGTTTGAATAATGGCACAAGTTCCTCCTCATGCAGCTGTCAAATATCTAAAGCCACTCTGTTTTGTAAGCCCACCTTTCTAATTTGTGCTCGTTCGGCATTAAGAGCTGAAAGATTTTTAAGACTTTTTGAGAATCTTCTAAAGCCTGTTGAGTAGAATTAGTCAAAGCATGCACCCGTAGCATAACATCTGCAGTTCCCACAAAGGGAACAAATACTGCAGCCAAATAATCATACCAGTGAAATACAGACCTTGCCCACCAAGTTTTAAGGTGTGGTAAATTAGCAGGCTTTTTTTGGAAGCTCTGAAAATATAAAGCTGTGAGTAAAAGTTAGACCTAGGGTGCATCTCCCTATCCAACCAGGGGGAAGCCATGCCCGTAGGTAAGAGCCACATATCCAATAGGTCCCTTTTGGAGCAAGCCAGAGTGACTGAGATATTCAGTCCCAATCAGTACCCGGCCAGGCAAAGGCAGGACCTGAATTGAGGTTGGAAAACACAGGAATGATTACATTACATATTTCCTGAGGCAAAAATCCCAAGTGTTTCCAATCATTATAATTAACTTCTGGGGATGGCTCGATTTGTTCCCAGCATATAGGTGCAGTAGATATTAGACGTCCTTTTTCAGGAGTTAGCCATATAACCCCATCCCATATTTGATAAACATCAGGTAAAAAACCATTAGATCTAGACCCATTCACCTTATGTGTAGTGAAATAGTCATTAAACTGAGACAATGGATAATCAAAATTAAAAGTCACATTATATCCATAGTTAAAGTACAAAGTGTTGCACCAGTCCATCTTAGGGTTTTTAGATGTCATCAGTTTAAGAAGAGGCATCACATACGATTGTTGTTGAAGGTATTTGCAGACTTGGAAAGTCTTTTCCTTGAAGTAGAGATATCCACCGCGGGAAGCCTTCTAATGATGAAGAAGGTGATGAAGAGGGTAGCACTCCTATGCTGCATCCCACAATCANATACTTTGGCTACCTGATGAAAAGAGCTGGCTCATTTGAAAAGACCCTGATGCTGGGAAAGATTGAAGGAAGAAGGAGAAGGGTACAACAAAGGATGAGATGGTTGGATGGCAACACCGACTCAATGGAAATGAGTTTGAGTAAACTCCGGGAATTGCTGATGGACAGGGAGGCCTTGAGAGTCTCTTGAATTGCAAGGAGATCCAATCAGTCCATTCTGAAGGAGATCACCTCTGGGATTTCTTTGGAAGGAATGATGCTAAAGCTGAAACTCCAGTACTTTGGCCACCTCATGCAAAGAGTTGACTCATTGGAAAAGACTGATGCAGGGGGAGAAGGGGATGACAGAAGATGAGATGGCTGGATGGCATCACTGACTCGATGGATGTGAGTCTGAGTGAACTAAATAGGGAGGATGGACAGGGAGGCCTGGTGTGATGCGATTCATGGGGTCGCAAAGAGTTGGACATGACTGAGGGACTGAAATGAACTGAACTGAACTGATGGAGGCCTGGCGTCCTCCAGTCCATGGGGTAGCCAAGAGTCAGACAGGACTGAGGACTGAACTGAACTGGGAACTGATACATTGCACCTCTTTAAGAAGACGTTAATTTAAGGATTGTGTTTCTTAAACATCTTTGACCTCTAAACCTTCTGTCTGGGGGCCTCTTATAGAACTAAAGTTCTGTAGAACATGCCTTGGAAAACCTGTGTTACACAATCTTGGGGATGCCTCTGTCTGATGTTTATGATATTTCCCAGGAGAAGGGACTTTTTGTCAGAAGGGAAGTTCTGACTCATTCACTCCCTGAACCAATTCCATTTCTAACCAGTGCCAGCATAGGATCTGGTATACTACTCTGCCTAGATGCTATAGGGAAGAGGTAGGCAAATATTTTCTGTAAAGAGCTAGACTGTCAATGTTTAAGTTTTACAGCCATATGGTATCTGTTACAACTACTCCGCTCTGCTGGCATAGTAGGAAAGCAACCATAGACAATTTGTACACAAATGGGCACAGTCATGTTCTAATAAAACTTTATTTAAAAAACCAGGTGGTGGTATTAAAGAAACTCATGGGGATTTTTTATGGCATTTGAAATCTTAAAGAATAAAATGGTGGAAACTGATCCAAATTTTTGGAAAGGCATATAAAAACCATTCAAGGCCTTGAGGATATACTTTCCTGGTATTGTGCATTACATGATGATAAGAAAATGCAAACATTGATCAAAATATTCTTAATAAATAATTTTACAAATAAATAAAGCACTAATTCTTAATGAAAAAAAAAAAAAGGTGGTGGGCCATGTTTGGCCCATGGACCATAATTTTCTGACCCTTGGTGTAAGGGGACTCAGACCAGGGGCCTCTGGATATTGAGAATGAAGAAGCAAGTTGGAAAGGACAAAGTCATGACAGCTTTCCAGAAGATAACCCACTCCTCAGTGAGGAAGCTTCCCCCACAGCCAGCCATAGTTTAACTGATGGGGAAACACTGTATGCCCTTCCAGCTCGGAGGGCACAGCCAGTACTCCAGCACCCGATGCTACCACTGTGGGATCAGAGAAAGCTTCTGAAACTCAAAAGCTCCAAGAGAAACCATGTGAGGCCTGTGTGAAGTCCCCAGCATTCCTGAAGAGGTATATTTACGTAGGTGAAGTCAGGGTCAGTGGCCTCCTCTGAACCAGGATGCTTAATTGGAGAGCAGCTGCTCAGCCCTAAGGGGAAGAGAGCAGGGCTGAGTGTCTGCCTGCATTCCACAGGGCTTTTCCCCTGCTGGGCTGGCTATGGAGGAATGCACAGGGAATCTGATCACTGTTGGCAATGGCAACCCCAGGCGGTGGGCCATGTGGGCTCACAGGCTTCAGAGACACAAAGCAAGCCCCATTCTCTGTAAACTGGATCCTCATCCTCCAACCCACCATGGAGGGAACTTCATAGCCTCGTCATTCAGGATCAAGGGCTTTGTGAGCAGCAGGTGGGGCTGGACAGGGAGGAGTATGGCTGAGGGCAAAACCAGCGTAGAGAGTTTGACCCAGAAGTACAGCAGTGGCTCACTACCAAGAATCTACTAACAGCAGGTGTCTTATTTACAGCAGCACAGATTCTTATCTGCAGGATCCATATTATCCCGTCTTACAGTAGAAAACAGAGGCTCAGAAAATATCTGTGAGTTGTCCAAGTTACCAGAGTTAGGGAGAGGGGTGGACTAGGATCTGACCCCAGACTATGTGACCCCGTTGGTTACCCCAAGGTGCCAATCTTCCTGGTCCTCTCCAGCTTCTAAACCTGACTGCTTCTCCATTGGGTTGGAGGTATTCCCCATCTCTACTCATTCCTACCTACACCATCTAAGCCATGGCTGCGCTTGGAAAGGCTGGTAGTGATGGTCAGATTTATAGTATGTAGGTCTCCCCAAGATCTGTGATTCCCATTTACAGACCTCACAAGGACCAATATAAGAAATGAGAGGAAAACAAAAGCTCTGAGAGTCATCAGGGTAGCCCTTACCAAGTGGCAGGGCTGATGCTCAACATGCCTGGGTATGCCTTATAACAATGGGAACATTTTCTCAGTATTTGCGGGACAATAATTTGTGTACATTATCACATTTCATCTTCCCAATGACGCACTGAGTTAGGGTCTGCCATCATGCCCATTCTTACAGAGAAGGACCGGGGCTCAAGAAGATTAAGTAGTTGATCCTGTTCACGTAGCTAACACAACCTCCTTAAAGGTCCCTTGACCTCGCCACTATTCCATGCTCCAAACCCACTTCTCTTCCAATGTGTAACTTCGACCCATGCAATCTGGTTTCAGTTCCTGCAGATAGGGGGACCCAAAGGACCCAGATCCCCAAGAAATCAGCCCCATACTTCTGCCCTAGAACTGGACACCCATCACTTCTTTAGGGGACCCCCACCTGAGCCCATTCATCAATAGCTTTTCTGCACTGAGGAGCAGAGCTCATCATGACAGCACACCCTGGATTTGCCTGGAAAATCCAGATTCAAAATATTCTGCTCCATTTTTACCATGAGTCCTAATTTACAACTCAGAAAATGCACAAAATTGATCATATTGGGGGAAATAAGTTTGGTGACCCAAGAATTGGGGAGTGAGATCTACACAGAGGAAGCTGCCTGGGAGGTTCATGTTGGAAAATGCAGAAATATTGAACTTCCTGGATCACCTCCAGAATGAAAAGAGACTACATTAAAAGTCAGCTAAAATAAGATGCTGCTGAAAGATCTGTACATGGGTTGATAAGATCTTTTTTATTAAATCTTCCAAAGATCCTGGCCCAGAACTAGCAACATAGAAGGTTGACTGAATAGATCATTTTTTCCCTGATGAATTAAATTAAGTCAAACTAGAATAAAATGCAAACATTATTGTTTGGGATTATGCTCCCTAGAAGCAGAACCCTGAGATGGGGTCTTTACTGGGCTGTATCCTGAAGGGGAGAGGAGTGAGGGGGGCACACAGGGCAGGGGAAGACCCAGCAAGCTGTTGTCTCAGCTGGAGTCTGGCTTCAACCTGATCCCATGGAGCACACTGGAGCACAGATTGTTTCAGAGAGCCAGTCCCTCCTTGAGCCAAAGGGGTAGGCCTTTTGTATGCTGCTGCTGCTGCTAAGTCACTTCAGTTGTGTCCAACTCTGTGCAACCCACCAGGCTCCCCTGTCCCTGGGATTTTCCAGGCAAGAACACTGGAGTGGGGTGCCATTGCCTTCTCCAGGCCTTTTGTATACTCACCCCCTGAAAGCTTGTTGTTGAATCACGCAAAGACACCGGGATTCTTGGCCCTCGGAGGAGAAGAATTCAATCCGGGGCCAGAGACGAGGCTTGATCGCTCAGAGCTTTTGTGTAATAAAGGAGATAGAGAAAGCTTCTGACATAGACATCAGAAGGGGGCAGAAAGAGTATCCCCTTGCTAGTATTAGCAATGAAGTTATATACTCTCCAATGAATCCAAAGAATGTCTGGAGGTTGTAAAGACCTCACCAGACCTACTCCTATAATTTACACTATAAGATAACAGAATTAGCCAGAAGGTTTAATCCAGACACTGTCCTCAGGCAGGATACATTATCATTATATAATCCTAAGGAATGTAGAGAAGGAAAAAAAGTTTGTCCTGTCTTCCTCCTCGAGAATTCCAGACCCCGCTCTCCTTGGGGACCTCTAGACTTTCTATCAGCCTGCCTAGGAAATGACTCACCCCTAAACCAGAGTCTCTCAGTCTTTGGTAGACAGTCCTGGTGGGACCTCCTGGGCAGTGTGGTTCCCTTTAATCTGAGGACAATTCCCTGAAGAACAGTGGTTATGACACGTGGGCAGCCAACATTCACAGTGCTGAGGGGATGAGTTAGGGTGAGTACCTGCCTGGTGAAGGGGGGAGCTTGTCAGGGCACCAACAGCATCCATCATGATTGTCCAAATTACAAATGGAGTTTGCAGGCCAGAACCAACTGGGTGCCAAGCGCTTCAAAATTAACAGTAATTGGACAAAACAATCAAATTATAGAGGCCTGTCTACATCCTCTTCAACAGACTTATATTAAAGGCCATTTGGGTAGGAAACCTCCTCGGGAACATAGGGAAACCAGAGAACTTGCCCTTGAGGAGCTTATAATTTACATAAGGAGTTGAGTGGTTATGTGAGAAATTGATATACCAATAGTATATTAGAATAAAAACATAACTATCATTACATAAGTATTTTGTACTTGCCAATGGGCCTGAATAGGAAAGAAGAAGTAAAACTAATAACCTTCCTGAGCTGAAAGAAAGGGAAGAAGAATGTGTTTGGGCCAAGTCTGGGAACATGTCATGGAGAGTTCTCTGTAGGCCTGAACTGGAGGAGACTTTCAAGACCATCCAGCCAAGAATATAATTATCAGATGTGAGCCTCTCTATTGGCTGTGGTGGCACCACTAAGCAACCACGGGACTATTTTCAACAGATTCCAGAAGTGTACTGCTCCAAATCACAGCATCTAATCAAAAGAAAGCACAGCCAATTGACAGAAATGGCACAGATTTGGTAACAGCCAGTAACAATAGAGGAGACCTCACAGCAAGTTCCATGTAGAGGCTGCATCTAGGGGCCTAACAGGTGGGCCCAGACTAGAGCCCAAGGCCCTGTCTCTGCACCCTGGTCTTTCCCTGGCCCCAAGCAGAGGCACTCCCTAGTGTGTGTCGTGTGCTGGGAGCCCCAGGTCCCCCAGCATTATTTCTTTTCCTGCTGCACTGGAATTCTTCCTTTACAGAAACCTAGACCCTGAGCTGTCCCAGCCTAGTTCTCAGGAACTGCAAAGAACCCTTCCTCAAGGGTGAACACCCCCATTCCAGGGCCATCCCAAGTAATGTCTGTGGTCCCACAGAGGAAGTGGTCCCTCCTTTCTGAGAGGATAAAGGTATGGCTTATGAAAGGAAACACAGCTCCATCTGGCTCTAGAATATAGGATTGAAATCAGCCCAGGAAGTGGGAGGTTGTACCCATCCCTACTGCAGTGAGTGTAGACTGCTAATGGCTCAGGAAAACCCTCTCTCTTGAGATCTCTTCAAGAAAATGAGAGATACAAAGGGAATATTCCATGCAAAAATGATGGGCACAGTAAAGGACAGAAATGGTATGGACCTAAAAGAAGCAGAAGATATTAAGAAGAGGTGGCAAGAAAACACAGAACTGTACAGAAAAGATCTTCATGACCCAGATAATCATGATGGTGTGATCACTCACCTAGAGCCAGACATCCTCTAATGCGAAGTCAAGTGGGCCTTAGGAAGCATCACTATGAACAAAGTTAGTAAAGGTAATGGAATTCCAGTTGAGCTATTTCAAATCCTGAAAGATGAAGCTATGAAAGTGCTGAACTCACTATGCTAGCAAATTTGGAAAACTCAGCAGTGGCCACAAGACTGGAAAATGTCAGTTTTCATTCCAATCCCAAAGAAAGGCAATGCCAAAGAATGTTGAAACTACTGCACAATTGCACTCATCTCACAGGCTAGTAAAGTAATGCTCAAAATTCTCCAAACCAGGCTTCAACAGTACATGAATCGTGAACTTCCAGATGTTCAAGCTGGCTTTAGAAAAGGCAGAGGAACTAGACATCAAATTGCCAACTCCGTTAGATCATTAAAAAAAAAAAGAGAGAAAGAGAGAGTTCCAGAAAAACATCTACTTCTGCATTACTGAATACACCAAAGCCTTTGACTGTGTGGATCACAACAAATGGTGGAAAATTCTTAAAGAGATGAGAGTACCAGACCCCCTGACTGGCCTCCTGAGAAATCTGTATGCAAATCAAGAAGCAACAGTGAGAAGCAGACATGGAACAACAGACTGGTTCTAAATCTGGAAAGGAGTACATCAAGGCTGTATATTGTCACCCTGCTTCTTCAACTTATCTGCAGAGTACATCATGCAAAATGCTGAGCTTGATGAAGTACAAGCTGGAATCAAGATTGCCAGGAGAAATATCAATAACCTCAGATACGCAGATGACACCACTCTTATGGCAGAAGGCAAAGAACTAAAGAGCCTCTTGATGAAAGTGAAAGAGGAGAGTGAAAAAGTTGGCTTAAAACAAATGGTGGTTACCAGGGACTCAAGAGTCCTTTGGACAGCAAGGAGATCCAACCAGTCCATCCTAAAGGAGATCAGTCCTGAATATTCATTGGAAGGACTGATGCTGAAGCTGAAACTCAATACTTTGGCCAACTGATGCAAAGAACTGAGTCATTGGAAAAGACCCTGATGCTGGGAAAGACTGAAGGCAGGAGAAGTGGACTACAGAGGATGAGATAGTTGGATGGCATCACAGACTCAATGGACACGAGTTTGAGCAAGCTCCAGGAGTTGGTGATGGACAAGGAAGCCTGGTGTACTGCTGTCCATGGGGTCACAAAGAGTCAGACCTGACTGAGCAACTAAACTGAACTGAATCCTCTCTAGAGAACCACCCTTGGCTGGGTCCCGGTGGCTACAGCCGCACCCTCTGCTGGGAGATGGGTGCAGCACTGATCTGTGGATGGAGCCTAAAAGGAATTAGGTCATTCAGTTATGTTCATTTGTACCTCACATTTATTTAATCCATGGTTCTCAAATTTGAGAGTACAGAAGAATCACCTGGGGGTCAGTAATTTTACAAATTGACTTGCCTCCTGTACCAGGAGACTGAGGGGTTGTAGTGAGAGCAAACAGTCTAGCCTAGCACAGGAATGCCTCCAGAATAGAAGTGATAAAGACCCAACTCCTAACCCATGGCCTTACAGACTCTTCCAGGTGTGGTCCCCACCTCTGACAGTGTCCTTCTCAACTCTTTCCTCCACTGTCTGTGCTCCAGCTACACAACGGAAGTGAACCTTGCTTCTTCCGATCTCAGAGACGTCACAGAAGCTACAGGAAAACTCGGACCCCACTGTTGGCCCAGTTACTTCGTACTTCATATCTCATTTCAAAAATCCCTCCCTCAGAGCCTTCCCTAATTCCAGACTTGACCCCACCCCAAAAAACTGCACTGCGTGATGATCACCTACTGCCCGCCTCCCCCTCATGATCTTTTGTGGTTTAATACAAAGTTTAGAATTGCTTGTTCTAGTTCTGTGAAAAAATGTCATGAGTATTTTGATAGGAATTGCAATAAATCTTTTTGGACAAATTGCTCTGGATAGTATGGACATTTTAATAATATTAATTCTTTCGATCTGTAAGCACAGGACATATTTCTTTGTGTTCTCTTCAATTTCCTTCATCGAAGTAGAGAACATGTATATTATGCTACCAATTATCTATAAAGGAGGATTTATAAATTCATAAAATAGTCTGCTTTTGTTCACTATTTTAGCCCGGTGCACAGCACAAGGCAGGTGTGCTTGCCTGTGTGCTCTGCCACTCAGTCGTGTCCAACTCTTTGAGACCATGGACTGTAGCCTGCCAGCCTCCTCTGTCCATGGGCTTTCCCCGGCAAGAATACTGGAGTGGGTTGCCATTTCCTTCTCCAGGGGATCTTCCTGACCCAGGGATCAAACCCACACCTTCATCATTGGCAGGCAGTTTCTTTATCACTGAGCCACGTGGGAGGCTCAATAACAATTGTCTGGCCAATGGCCTTTCCATCTTATTACTGTCCTTGCATGGCTGAAGCATTCCTCCTCCCTGTTATGTGTGCTGTTTGCCAGGCTTGGGCCAAGTTCTGGGCACAGCAGAACAAATAGGCCATCTAGTGCACATGATCGAGTTAATTGGGGATGTTTGGCTTGTGGGCACTAAGACCTATGGACATGACCTCTTTGGATATTCAAAGGTTGAAATATGCTAACCTCTGAGCCTCACTCAGGGACAGGCAGGAACTTTAATTTTAAAGCATGGTTATATATCCAGACTGCCATGATGTACCCACCTCTCCCTGGTCATAACATGGGTGGTTTGAGCTGAACAGTGGTTTCTCTGGGAAGACAATGAGTGAGAGAGAACCAGACACTTTGATAAAATGCCCTCTCTCTCTTTCTCTCTCTCTCTGTCAGGTTTGGACGGCTTCCTTGACATCTATGTCCCATCCAACACTCAGTGCTGAGAATTTTTCCCAAACTTCCTTCATAGCAGTTCATTCTCACTTTAAACTGCCCTCGACCTCCATCACCCACAAGGTACGTGTGGCATCCCATGGTGTGGCCTAGCCATATCACCTTACTATTGGGAGGCCTTCCTCATGTCACCCTGTGGCTTTGGACCACCTGGTCTAAATAAGTTCAGTTCTAGAGCCAGAAATGAAGCATCAGAGATAAGTCTGATATGGAGAAACAAAGAAGCTGTGCCTCTTTCCCCAGGGAAGAGTGGTGATGGGCAGCTGGGAAGAGGAGACTTGGCAGGGCAAGGGGAACTCTAATGGATGTAGATGTGTGAGCACCTCCCACCTTTCAGGACCAGTCCCAGGCAAAGCTGACTGCTGAGACTGCTGAAGAGAGCAGGCAGGGAGTCGGGCATCCAACCGGCCTCAGATGCCTTGGCCAAGGCTGGCCTTCTAGGAAGGCAGAGAAAGTGGGATGGAGTGCCATGAGGCACTCTCTTTTCAAACACCTGTCTCTCTGGCCTGCCTCAGAGCCCAAACTGCCCTTACATACCCCTCTGGGCCAGGGTTCCCTGGATCCTGATTCAAACATCAAAGCATCACGAACCCCACCCTGGACAGTCATCACTTATTCTGTAAACTGGAATGTGCCCTAACTGCAGAGCAGTAACACCTAGGAAGATTCTTAAAGTCAAGATCCAGACAACACCAGGTCAATGACATCAGAGTCCCTGGATAAGAACTCAAGCATGAGCGTTTTAACTCCCTAGGTGTTTTCAATGTATGCTCAGGTGAGACCTCACTACCCACACTTTGGTGGGGATGAGCTTCTCAGGTAAGACCAGTCTGAGAGCAAGGGGATGGCACACAGATGTGGAGGAATAGACCAGATACTGGGTGCCATATTTATCACTCCCACACCAGACATATGGGGGAGGCATTATCACTCTCATGTCCACAAAGAGAGGTCCAGAGCTGGGGAATTGAAGGGGTGGGGCACAAGCCAAGCCAGTGGTTCTCTAGAGCCTTCATTCTTCTCAGGGTTCTGCCCTGCCACTGAGGAGCATGGACAGGAACCAGCAAGTCTTTGGGGACACCTGGGGACACTGCAGCTGTCCTGCTTTCAGGGTAGCTCCAGTACAGGTGTGCTCCCAAGGGAACCTGGTCCAAATGGGTGTGACACTTTTACAACCCAGTGAACCAGCAGAGCAGTGGTGTTTTGTTTTGTTTTGTTTGCATGACTTTTGGAAAAGTCATGATTTGTCTGGAATCTCCTCTCCGTGTGACCATGCATTTATCTTGGGCAACTCTGACCACAAAGATCATTTATTATTATTATTATTATTTATTTATTTATTTGGATGCACTGAGTCTTTGTTGTGACACAAGGGGTCTTCACTGCAGCGTGCAGGCTTACTCTGTCTGGGACTCTCTAGTTATGGCATGCTGGCTTAGTTGTTCCCTGGAAAGTGGGATCTTAGTCCTCTGACCAAGAATCAAACCTGTTCCCCCTGCATTAGATGGTAGATTTTTAACCACTGGACTATCAAGGAGATCCCAAGACCAGCTAAAAATCTGACAGGCACAAGAAAGATAGCTAAATGCCTCCTGCACCCACCTTCCCCACCGCCTGAAGCCCCACCACTAGAGCACCTGATCTCCCTAGTTAAACCCCTGGTTCTCAAGCTTTCTGAACATTAGAAGCACTTGGCTGCAGTCATGAAATTAAAAGACACTTGCTCCTTGAAAGGAAAGCTATGATAAACCTAGGCAGCATATTATAAAGCAGAGATATTACTTCACAGACAAAGGTCCGTATGGCCAAATCTATGGTTTTTTTAGTATTCTTGTATAAATGTGAGTTGGACCACAGAGAAAGCAGAGCACCAAAGAATTGATGCTTTCAAATTGTGGCTCTGGAGAAGACTCTTGAGAGTCCCATGGACAGCAAGGAGATCAAACCAGTCAGTCCTAAAGGAAATCAATCCTGAATATGCATTGGAAGACTGATGCTGAAGCCAAAGCTCCAACCATCTGATGCAAAGAGCAGATTCATTGGAAAACATCCTGATGCTTGGAAAGATTGAGGGCAAGAGTAGAAGTGGGAGACAGAGGATGAGATGGTTAGATAGCATCATAGACTCAATGGACATGAGTTTGAGCAAAATCTGGGAGAAGATGGGGGGCAGAAAATCCTAGCATGCTGCAGTCTATGGGGTCGCAAAAAGTCAGACACAACTGAGAGACTGAACAACAAGAAGTATTTGGGAACTTTTAAAATTCCCAATCTTCAGGTCACCCCTTGTATGAATTAAATCAGAACATCTGAAGATGGGATGTCAGGAATTTTTATTTTTTTATTTTTATTTTTAATTTATTTTACTTTACAATACAATATTGGTTTTGCCATACATTGACATGAATCCACCATGGGTGTACATGAGTTCCCAATCCTGAACTCCCTCTCACCTCCCACCCCATATCATCTCTCTGGATCATCCCCATGCACCAGCCCCAAGCATCCTGTATCCTGTATCAAACATAGACAGGCGATTAGTTTCTTACATGATAGTATATATGTTTCAGTGCCATTCTCCCAAATCATCCCACCCTCTCCCTCTCCC
>SJYA01000207.1:169433-220308 GCA_006410615.1 Neotragus moschatus
GTTTCCTCAGTGTGTATGCCCAGCAGTGGGATTGCTGGGTCATATGGCAGTTCTATTTGCAATTTTTAAAGGAATCTCCACACTGTTTTCCATAGTGGCTGTACTAGTTTGCATTCCCACCAACAGGGTAAGAGGGTTCCCTTTTCTCCACACCCTCTCCAACATTATTGCTTGGATTGCAGCCATTCTGACTGGTGTGAAATGGTACCTCGTTGTGGTCTTGATTTGCATTTCTTTGATAATAAGTGATGTTGAGCATCTTTTCATGTGTTTGTTAGCCGTCTGTATGTCTTCTTTGGAGAAATGTCTATTTAGTTCTTTGGCCCATTTTTTGATTGGGTCGTTTATCAATATTAAAATATGTGGCAAAGTTGGAGACCCACTGGATCAGGCACTGCTCTTAGTCAGCACCTCACATAGTGACGAGGACAGGGGACCCATCACTGCCTACCTGACCGCCCCCCCCCCACCACCACCACTCCCACTCCCTCCCAGGTTCCAGTGTGATCCAGGTGCTCAGTTCTCTTCCCTCCTGCCCAGGAAGGCTGCTTATAGCCCAGTTTTCTCCCTCATCACAGAGCTGAGACCAGCTCTGAAAAAATGCTCCCTGGGCTAACTCCCTGGCGATTTCTTTCTCCACTCATCTGCAGTTTGGTTTTCAAACTGGATCAAGTATCAGAATCCCCTAGAGGGCTTATTAAAGCCAGGTCCCTGGCCCCTACCCTCTAGAGTTTCTGGTTCAGTGTGTCTTGTGCTGGGGCCTGAGGATTTGCATATCTAAAAACTCCCAGAAGGTACTGATGCTGCTGGTCATTGAAGGATCACACATGGAAAATGATTGGTCAGAGGAAAAGAAAATGGGTTCTCAAAAAAAGTTAACAGTAGTTGGCAGAGGCTTGACATAGGTGACCCCCAGGGGTGCTCAGAAAAAAATGCAAAATGATTATTTTATAAATTTTTATTGGAATATAGTTGCTTTGCAATATTGTGTTAGATTCTGCTATAAAGTGAATCAATTGTACATATACATATATCCACTATTTTTTAGATTTCCTTCCCATGTAGGTCACCATAGACCATTGAGTAGACTTTCCGGAGTTATACAGGAGATTCTCATTAGTTATCTATTTCACACATGCCTGCATATGTGAGGTTGCTTCAGTCATTTCTGACTCTTTGCAACCCTATGGACTATAGCCTGCCAGGCTCCTCTGTCCATGGGATTCTCTAGGCAAAAATCCTGGAGTGGATTGCTATTCCCTCCAGGGAATCTTCCTGAACCAGGGATCAAACCCATGTCTCTTATATCTCCTGCACTGGTAGGCAGATTCTTTACCACTAGCACCACCTGGGAAGCTCATTTTATACATAGTAGTGTATATATGTCAATCCCAATCTTCCAATTCCTCCCACACTCACCATAAGTAACCATAAGTTTGTTCTTTGCTTTTGTGATGCTATATCTGCTTTGCAAATAAGTTTATCAGTACTATTTTCAGAGATACCACATGTAAGCAATGTTATACAATACAATACTTGTTTCTCTCTTTCTGACTTACTTCACTCTGTATGACAATCTATAGGTTCATTAGTGTCTCTGCAAATGGCATGTTATTCCTTTTTATGACTGAGTAGGATCATCAAAAAAGCAAGAGTGTTCCAGAAAAACATCTACTTCTGCTTTATTGACTACACCAAAGCCCTTGACTATGTGGATTACAACAAACTGTGGAAAATTCTTAAAGAGATGGGAATACCAGACCACCTGACCTGCCTCTTGAGAAACCTGTATGCAAGTCAAAAAGCAACAGTTAGAACTGTACATGGAACAACAGACTGGTTCCAAATCGGGAAAGGAGTACGTCAAGGCTGTATATTGTCACCCTGCTTACTTATATGCAGAGTACATCATAAGAAATGCTGTGTTGGATGAAGCACAAGGTGGAATCAAGACTGCCAGGAGAAATATCAATAACCTCAGATATGCAGATGACACCACTCTTATGGCAGAAAGCAAAGAACTAAAGAACCTCTTGGTGAAAGTAAAAGAGGGGAGTGAAAAAGTTGGCTTAAAACTCAACATTCAGAAAACTAAGATCATGGCATCAGATTCCATCACTTCATGGCAAATACATGGGGAAACAATGGAAACAGTGACAGACTTTATTTTAGGGAGCTCCAAAATCACTCCAGATGGTAACTACAGCCATGAAATTAAAATACTCTTGCTCCTTGGAAGAAAAGCTATGGCCAACCTAGATAGCATATTAAAAAGCAGAGGCATTACTTTGCCAGCAAAGGTCCGTCTAGTCAAACCTATGGTTTTTCCAGTAGTCATGTATGNCACTTCATGGCAAATACATGGGGAAACAATGGAAACAGTGACAGACTTTATTTTAGGGAGCTCCAAAATCACTCCAGATGGTAACTACAGCCATGAAATTAAAATACTCTTGCTCCTTGGAAGAAAAGCTATGGCCAACCTAGATAGCATATTAAAAAGCAGAGGCATTACTTTGCCAGCAAAGGTCCGTCTAGTCAAACCTATGGTTTTTCCAGTAGTCATGTATGGATGTGAGAGTTGGACTATAAACAAAGCTGACTGGGAACTCATGTACACCTGAGATGAAATTAAATTAAATTTAAAAAGAAAAAAAGAAAAAAAAATAAGAAAGCTGAGCCCTGAAGAATTGATGCTTTTGAACTGTGGTGTTGGAGAAGACTCTTGAGAATTCCTTGGACAGCAAGGAAATCCAACCAGTTCATTCTAAAGGATATCAGTCCTGAATATTCATTGGAAAGACTGATGCTGAAGCTGAAACTTCAATACTTTGGCCACCTGATGCGAAGAGTTGACTCATTTGAAAAGAACCTGATGCTGGGAAAGATTGAAGGGAGGAGGAGAAGGGGACAACAGAGGATAAGATTGTTGGATGGCATCAAAGACTCGATGGACATGAGTTTGAGCAAGCTCCGGGAGGTGGTGATGGACAGGGAAGCCTGGCATGCTGCAGTCCATAGGGCTGTAAAGAGTCGGACATGAATGAGTGACTGAACTGAACCAAATATTCCATTGTAAGTACGTACCACATCTTCTTTATCCATACCTCTCTTGATGGACATTTAGTTTACTTCCATGCCTTGGCTATTATAAGTACTGATTCTATGAAAACTGGGGTGCATGCATCCTTTCAAATTATAGATTTATCCAGATATATGCCCAGGAGTGGGATTGCTGGGTCATATGGTAACTCTGTTTTTAGTTTTTTGAGGAAGAAATTGATCCTTAGTGATTAGAAACCTCATCTCTCCAGCTCCTTCAAAACTCATGAGAAAGAGAAAGTGAAAAAGGGGCTGAGTGAGGGATGGCTGGTCAGGGAAGGTCTGATTTGGCCATACTTCATGGCTCCCTGTGTTGTAACACAGGGAGGCATCCCTGCAGGGTGTGGGGGGGTCTGGATTTTAGATCCCTTTTGTCCAGACGAAAGTGTCCATGCAACTGGTCTTCTAGGGAGAGAACCTGCATGAAGCAGGAAGTTCTTTAATTTCCTCTCTAAAGGCAGAATCTCCCTTGTACCCTCAGCTTCATTTTCTGTCACTCAGAGAGGCAGCAATGAAATAGTGCTCAGAAAAATTACATTCCCAGCAGTTTCATTGTGTGCCTGGATCATGAAGCATGCACATAATTGCCACTTCATAAAAGTTTGATAAATGAGACACAAAATATACAGCTACTGCCTCTGAACAGGGTAAGGGGTCTTATTCCAGGGGTCATTTTCAATAATGAAAACCACAACTAATGAGTTTGATTACAGGATTCATTAATGGTAGTGAATGTTAAGAAATTAAAAATAAGCCACTCGTCCTGGGGGCATTGAGCAAGCCACATCAGTTCAAAGCCTGACTGGCCATGGTTTCAGTGTAACTGGCTTCTGGACTCTGTTCTGGACCTCTAACCTTCCTAGATGACCTTGGGTAATTCCCAGACACTTTTTCTGCCTCATTTTCTCCAGCAGGAGAGCAGAGAATCTCATTTCCCTCTTGATTCTCAGATACTAGTTCTGGACCTAGGTGGTAGTGGTGGTTTAGTTGCTAAGTCATATCCAACTCTTGCAATCCATGGACCGTAGCCTGCCAGGCTCCTCTGTCCATGGGATTCTCCAGACAAGAATACTGGAATGGGTTGCCATTTCCTTCTCCAAAGGATCTTCCCAACCCAGGAATTGAACCCGGGTCTCCTGTACTGCAGGCAGATGATTTACCAACTGAACTATGAGGGAAGCCCTCTGGGACTAGAGTTTGCTGCAAAACAGGTCCCTTGTGTTGGAGCCATAGAGGGACTGCTGCCCAGTGTACTGCTCAGGATCAGGTTAGTGGCAATATCTGACTTTCTATCCAGTTGTCTTGTTTCTCAACATAGCGGAGAGGAGAGCAGTGGGGAAATAGAAGCATTTTCATTTCAAATAAGAATTTCAAACTCCATAATGATGAAGAATGGTATGAGTGCATGTATGTATTTGAGCCTAGGTGGGAGTGTGTGGATGTGCATATGAATGTGTGTTTCATGAGTGTTTATGGTGAATGTGCATGAGTATGTGAGAGTATGGATGTGTGTATGTATCTGTGTATACTTGTATTAATTAGGAATCTGAGTGTGTCTATGAGTGTGTGTTTACCTGCGTCTGTGTGTGTACCAGTTTTGAGGTGTCCTGACTTTTACCCTCTCTTAGTGGGCTTGCCTCCTGCTTGTCTTTATCTCCTTGGACTATCTTCACAGTAGCCCCAAGAGGCAGTTCAATAATGCAAGCTGAAAGACACAGAAACAACCTAAATATCCACTGGCAGATGAGTAGATAGACAAGATTTGGAACATATATACAATGAAATAGTTCAGTTGCTCAGTCATGTCTGACTCTTTGCGACCCCAAGGACTGTAGCCCACCAGGTTCCTGTGTTCATGGAATTTCCCAGACAAGAATACTGGAGTTGGTTGCCAGGCCCTCCTCCAGGGGATCTTCCAGACCCTAGATCGAAACTGCATCTCTTATGTCTTCTGCATTGGCAGGTGGGTTCTTTATCACTAGCGCCACCTGGGAAGCCCATGATCTATGGAACCATATGATATATCAATACCACATGATATCTCTTATATGTGGAATCTAAAGTATGAAATAAATGAACTTATTTATGAAATCCAGACAGACTAACAAACATAAAAACCAAACTTTGGTTATCAAAGAGGAAAGAAGTAGATAAAGGATTAATTAGGAGTTTGGGATTAGCAGATGTAAACTATTACATATTGAATGGATAAACAACAAGACCCTACTGTATCTTCAGTTCAGTTCAGTTCAGTCACTCAGTCATGTCTGACTCTTTGCAACACCATGAGCTGCAGCATGCCAGGCCTCCCTGTCCATCACCAACTCCTGGAGCCTACCCAAACTCATGTCCATTGAGTCGGTGATGATATCCAACCATCTCATCCTCTGTTGTATCCTTCTCCTTCTTCCTTCAATCTTTCCCAGCATCAAGGTCTTTTCAAGTGAGTCAGCTCTTCGCATCAGGTAGCCAAAGTATTGGAGTTTCAGCCTCAACATCAGTCCTTCCAAGGAACATCTAGGACTGATCTCCTTTAGGATGAACTGGTTGGATCTCCTTGCAGTCCAAGGGACTCTTAAGAGTCTTCTCCAACACCACAGTTCTAAAGCATCAATTCTTCTGCACTCAGCTTTCTTTACAGTCCAACTCTCACATCCATACATGACTACTGGAAGTGCAGAGAACTATATTCAATATCCTCTGATAAACCATAATGGAAAAGAATATGAAAAAGAACATATGTATATGTATAACTAAATAACTTTGCTGTATAGTAGAAACTAACACTATAAATCAAATATACTTCAGTAAAATTTAAAAAAAAAAATAATGCAGGCTGAGGTGTGTGTGTAGCAATTTGTAACAGCCTTTCAAAGCAAATCATTTGAGGCAGAAGACCACAGCATTATAAAAGCAATACTATGTCCAGTCTGTTCACATGTTGTTGATTCTGCAGAGGCGAAGGCAAGCTGTGGCCCAAAACTGAAGACCCTGTCAGCTGGAGAAAACAGAGAAGTTTTGTGCTTACAAAAGGGCCAATTATTTCCAGGCCACAAACAGCCACATTATTAATGCTTAGCCAATAAAAGTTTTCATTAAAAAAAAATGCCCAAGTATTTTATGAAGACCTGAATATATTGGACCTGAGTCCATTCAAGATTTAACTATGAGATGTGAACAGATGCTTTCAGCAGGATGAACTGAGGCTGAAGAAATCCTTACACCCAAACAACTAATTGCAGACAGTAGCAGTCTTCACCACCCCCAGGGTTTCAATGGGCCCTTCAGTTCAGTTCAGTCACTCAGTCGTGTCTAACTCTTTGTGACTCCATAGACTGCAGCACACCAGGCTTCCCTGTCCATCACCAACTCCCAGATCTTGCTCAAACTCATGTCCATAGAGTCGGTGATGCCATCCAACCATCTCATTCTGTCATCCCCTTATCCTCTTGTTTTTGAATGAAAACAACCCCTTATCAAAGAAGGAATCACTATCTGAGACTGAGAATGGACAGGTCGTGTATGAATATTCCATGAAGATGAGGAATGATGTCCGTGGGCTGAGAGGATGAAGCAAAACCTCCTCAATTCCAACTTCCAATTTGGTGTCTGGATGTAGCAGATGCACAAAAGTTTTTATAAATTAAGTGAACACATGATTAGATGAATCAATCAATCAAATACTGTTAAGGAAGAAAAACAATGAATCCCATCCTGGTTTATGGAATACTTTTATTAAAATGAGTCTTGCCACATGATGCTTTTATCCTTAAGCCTGCATGATCCCAGAAATGATAGGTTTTTCCAGAAGAAATTCTAATAACAAAATAATGATTTTCAAGTACCAATGTCTTTCCTGCCAAAGGGACCAAATACTATGAATAAGTCTGTGCTTTCTATTGCACAGTGACTGCTTGTTGTAAAGATATCAAAAACATTTTGATACAGTTCAACTACTTTTTGTTGAGCAACAAGTGTGCTGGGGGCTCAGCAGCCATAATACCTAGCAGAAAGACAAGATCCATTCCCTACTGTAGAGCTCCATGGGTCCTTACTCAGAACCTATTAAAACACAATCTTTGTAATCTGGGAGATCTGCACTTCAGGGCAGAGGTTCATCACTTTAAGGTAGAAGGTAGATTGATAGAGATAGGCAGAGTGAAACTGACAAGAAATGGTATCATACATTAAAAGGAAGAAGAAGTGAGTCAATGGAGAAGTCTCTAAGATGTATTAGTGCAAAAGGCAAGGTAGAGAAAATGTGTAGTACACTACCAATATCTACAAAAGGAGAGTTTATAAATATGCAAAACAGATTTACTTATATTAAGAGCTAGCTATCCTTAAATATACCTTGCTTTAGAGATTTAATTTTGAAACCATGTAAATATTTTACCTAAGTATGAAATAAAATTGAATTTTAGAAAAGTAATCCTTTAAAATCAAAATGAAATAAGTGAATCTAACTCTGTACTCAGTTGTTAGCATAACCACACAGAGAGGGATTAGTCCCTGTGATTTTAAAATGCAGCTATTTGACTCTATATCCATCCTTAGTGAAATATATCTTAAGGACAAAAAGAACTGCAAAAAAATTGTATTGCTATTCTCAGACTGTTGTGTATGTGTTGTGCAGTAGAGCAAATGAGTCATGATCTGGTGACTTTGAGAAATAGTATTTGCAATATGAGAGGAAAAAACATACATGTAAGATCAATGAGGTTCAAAACTCACTACTGGACACTTCATTGCATTCCAGAGAGGAGATCCAGCTCCACTCACCAGAACACTGATGCAAGCTTCCCTAACCAGGAAACCTTGACAAGCCACTCATCCAACCCTACCTACAGGAAGGAACCTCCACAATAAAGAGGAACCACAAACTTCCAGCATACAGAAAGGCCACCCCAACCACAGCAATATAATCAATATGAAAAGGCAGAGAAATATTCAGCAGGTAAAGGAACATGATAAATACTCACCAAACCAAACAAAAGAAGAGCAGGTAAGGAGTCTACCTGAAAAAGAATTCAGAATAATGATAGTAAAAATCTTGAAAACAAAATGGAATTACAGACAAACAGTCTGGAGACAAGGATTGATAAGATGCAAGAAATGTTTAACAAGGACCTAGAAGAAATAAAAAAGAGTCAATCAATAATGAATAATGCATAATAATGAATAATGCAATAACTGAGATAAAAACACTCTGGAGAGAACTAACAGTAGAATAACTGAGGCAGAAGATAGGATAAGTGAAGTGGAAGAGAGAATGGTGGAAGTAAATGAAGCAGAGAGGAAAAAAGAATTAAAAGAAATGAGGACAACCTCAGAGACTTCTGGGACAACGTCAAACACCTCAACATTCAAAACATGGAAGTCCCAGAAGAAGACAAAAAGAAAGGCCATGAGAAAATACTTGAGGAGACAATAGTCGAAAATTTCCCTAAAATGGGGAAGGGAATAGCCATCCAAGTTCAAGAAACCCAGAGAATCCCAAACAGGACATACCCAAGGCAAACACCTTAAGACAGATATTAATCAAATTAATGAAGATCAAACACAAAGAACAAATATTAAAAGCATCAAGGGAAAAACAAAAAATAAGACACAAGGGGATTCCTATTAAGATAACAGCTGACCTTTCAATAGAAACTCTTCAGGCCAGAAGGGAATGGCAGGACATACTTAAAGTGATGAAAGAGAAAAACCTACAACCCAGATTACTGTAACCAGCAACGATCTAATTCAAATATGAAGGAGAAATCAAAAGCTTTATAGACAAGCAAAAGCTGAGAGAATTCAACACCACCAAACCAGCTCTTCAACAAATGCTAAAAGATCTTTCTAGACAGGAAACACAGAGAAGGTGTATAAACTCGAACCCAAAACAGCAAAGTAAATGGCAACAGCATCATACTTATCAATAATTATCTTAAATATAAATGGGTTGAATGCTCCAACCAAAAGGCAAAGACTGGCTGAATGGATACAAAAACAAGACCCCTATATATGCTGTCTACAAGAGACCCACCTCAAAAAAGGGACACATACAGACTGAAAGTGAAGGGCTGGGAAAAGATATTCCACGCAAATAGAGACCAAAAGAAAGCAGGAGTAGCAATACTCATATCAGATAAAATAAACTTTGAAATAAAGGCCATGAAAAGAGACAGTGAAGGACCTTACATAATGATCAAAGGATCAATCCAAGAATAAGACATAACAATTATAAGTATATATGTACCCAACATAGAAGCACCACAATACGTAAGACATGCTAACAAGTATGAAAGGGGAAATTAACAGTAACACAATAATAGTGGGAGACTTTAATACTCCACTCACACCTATGGATAGATCACCTAAACAGAAAATTAGCAAGGAAATGCAAACTTTAAATGATACGAAGGACTAGTCAGACCTAATTGATATCTATAGGCCATTTCACCCCCAAACAATGAATTTCACCTTTTTCTCAAGTGTACATGGAACCTTCTCCAGGATAGATCACATCCTGGGCCAAAAATCTATCCTTGGTAAATGAAAAAAAGAAAAAGAAAACTGAAATCATTTCAAGCATCTTTTCTGGTCACAATGCAGTTAGATTAGATGTCAAATACAGGAGAAAAAAAAACTACTAAAAATACAAACATATGAAGGCTAAACAACATGCTTCTGAATAACCAACAAATCACAGAAATATTTTTAAAAGAAATCAAAATATGCATAGAATTGAATGAAAATGAAAACACAACAACCCCAAACTTATGGGATTCAGTAAAAGGAGTGCTAAGGGAAAGGTTCATAGCAATATAAGCTTACCTCAAGAAACAGGAGAAAAATCAAATAAATAACCTAACCCTACATCTAAAGCAACTAGGAAAAGAAGAAATGAAGAACCCCAGGGTTAGTAAAAGAGAAGAAATCATAAAAGTTAGGACAGAAATAAATGAAAAAGAAACAAAGGAGACCATAGCAAAAAAAATCAACAAAGTTAAAAGCTAGTTCTCTGAGAAAATAAAATAAACCATTAGCCAGACTCATCAAGAAAAAAAAAGGAGAAGAATCAAATCAACAAAATTAGAAATGAAAATGGAAAAAATCACAACAGACAAAACAGAAATACAAAGGATCATAAGAGACTATTATCAGCAACTACATGACAATAAAATGGACAACTTGGAAGAAATGGACAAATTCTTAGCAAAGTATAACTTTCCAAAACTGAACCAGGAAGAAATAGAAAATCTTAACAGATCCATCACAGGCAGAGAAATCAAAACTATAATCAGAAATCTTCCAACAAACAAAAGCCCAGGACCAGACGGCTTCACAGCTGAATTGTACCAAAAATTTAGAGAAGAGCTAACACCTATCCTACTCAAACACTTCCAGATAATTTCAGAGGAAGGTAAACTGCCAAACTCATTCTATGAGGCCACCATCATCCTAATACCAAAACCAGACAAAGATGCCACTAAAAAAGAAAACTACAGACCAATATCACTGATGAACATAGATGCAAAAATCCTTAACAAAATTCTAACAAACAGAATCCAGCAACATATTAAAAATATCATACATCATGACTAAGTGGGCTTTATCCCAGGGATGCAAGAATTCTTCAATATTTGCAAACCAATCAATGTGATACATTACATTAACAAATTGAAAGATAAAATACATATGACTATCTCAATAGATGCAGAGAAAGCCTTTGACAAAATTCAACATTCATTTATGATATATATATAAAAAAAAACCCCTACAGAAAGCAGGCAACGTCAACATAATAAAAGCCATATATGATAAACCCACAGCAAATATTATCCTCAATGGTGAAAAATTGAAAGCATTTCCCCTAAAGTCAGAAACAGACAAGGGTGCCCACTCTCATCACTACTATTCAACATAGTTTTGGAAGTTAGAGCCACAGCATTCAGAGAAGAAAAAGAAATAAAAGGAATCCAGATTGGAAAAGAAGAAGTAAAACTCTCACTGTTTGCAGATGACATGATCCTCTACATAGAAAACACTAAAGACTCCACCAGAAAATTACTAGAGCTAATCAATGAATATAGTAAAGTTGTAGGGTATAAAATCAACACACAGAAATTCCTTACATTCCTGTACACTGTCAATGAGGAAACAGAAAGAGAAATTAAAGAAACAATTCCATTCACCATTGCAACAAAAAGAATAAAAAATACTTAGGAATAAAACTGTATAAAGAAACAAAAGACCTATAAATATAAAACTATAAAACACAGATGAAAGAAATAAAGAGGACACAGGTAGATGGAGAAATATACCATGTTCATAGATCGGAAGAATCAGTATAGTGAAAATGAGTATACTACCCAAAGCAATCTATAGATTCAGTGCAATCCCTATCAAGCTACCAATGGTATTTTTCAGAGAAGTAGAACAAATAATTTCACAATTTGTATGGAAATGCAAAAAAACCTCGAATAGCCAAAGCAAACTTGAGAAAGAAGAATGGAACTTGAGGAATCAACCTGCCTGACTTCAGACTATACTACACAGCTACACTATCTATAGTCATCAAGACAGTATGGTACTGGCACAAAGACAGAAATATAGATCAATGTAACAAAACAGAAAGCCTAGAGATAAATCCATGCACCTATGGACACCTTATCTTTGACAAAGGAAGCAAAAATATACAATGGAGAAAAGACAATCTCTTTAACAAGTGGTGCTGGGAAAACTGGTCAACCACTTGTAAAAGAATGAAACTAGAACACTTTATAACACCATACCCAAAAATAAACTCAAAATGGATTAAAGGTCTAAATGTAAGACCAGAAACTATAAAATTCCTAGAGGAAAACATAGGCAAAACACTCTCTGACATAAATCACAGCAGGATCCTCTATCACCCATATCCCAGAGTATTAGAAATAAAAGCAAAAATAAACAAATGGGACCTAATTAAACTTAAAAGCTTTTGCACAACGAATGAAAATATAAATAAGGTGAAAAGACAGCCTTCAGAATGGGAGAAGATAATAGCAAACGAACCAACTGACAAAGAATTGATCTGAAAAATATACAAGCAGCTCCTGCAGCTCAATTCCAGAAAAATAAATGACCCAATCAAAAAATGGGCCAAAGAACTAAACAGACATTTCTCCAAAGAAGACATACAGATGACTAACAGACACATGAAAAGATGCTCAGCATCACTCATTATCAGAGAAATGCAAATCAAAACCACAACTTGGTACCATCTCATGCCGATCTGACTGGCTTCTATCCAAAAGTCTACAAGCAACAAATGCTGGAGAGAGTGTGGAGGAAAGGGAACCCTCTTACACTGTTGGTGGGAGTGTAAACTAGTACAGCACAACTATGGAGAATAGTGTGGAGATTCCTTTAAAAACTGGAAATAGAACTGCCATACAACACAGCAATCCCACTGCTGGGCATTCACACCAAGGAAACCAGAATTGAAAGAGACACATGTACTCCAATGTTCATTGCAGCACTGTTTACAATAGCCAGGACATGGAAGCAATCTAGATGTCCACCAACAGACAAATGTATAAGAAAGTTGTGGTACATATACACAATGAAATGTTACTCAACTATTAAAAAGAATGCATTTGAATTAGTGGTAATGAGGTGGATGAAACTGGAGCCTATTATACAGAACAGAGTAAGTCAGAAAGAAAAACACAAATACAGTATATTAATGCATATATATGGAATTTAGAAAGATGGTAACAATGACTCTATATGCAAGATAGCAAAAGAGACACAGATGTAAAGAACAGACTTTTGGACTCTGTGGGAGCTGGCGAGGGTGGGATGATTTGAGAGAATAGCATTGAAACATGTATATCATTATGTAAAATAGATCACCAGTCCAGATTCGATGCATGAGAAAGAGTGCTCAGTGCTGGTGCACTGGGATGACCCTGAAGGATGGGATGGGGAGGGAGGTGGGAGGGGGTTCAGATGGGGAACACATGTACGCCCATGGCAGATTCACATCAACGTATGGCAGAAACCACTACAATACTGTAATTAGCCTTCAATTAAAATAAATAAATAAATTTTCAAAAAATATTTATGAGGTTAAGTAGTTCTATAGTCCTAAAACTGAAATGGTAGCTGCAGTATTAACTTCTAGTATATCTTAAATATATATACATATATATGCATTTTTCCTATATGAATTATTTACCATATGAGCCACTAGAGAAGTTCAAGAATCTTTAGAGAAATGCTTGATTAAAGGTCTGGGGCAGAGATTTCATAAGTCTACAAAATCTTTAGGGAAACTATGTAACTCTCGAAGGGTCAGGTCAAAAGAACTCAGGAGCAAACTCAGAAAGGCTCCAGCTGGCCAAGGGGAGACAATTGGAACTTCAATAATGATAATAACTGGAATAGATTTCATCATCAGATACATTTTATCATCAGATACATTTCAATTCACAAGTTCATAAAAATCAAAAATAAACTAGTCATCACTGGAAGATACAAATGAAAAACTAATATCTTAAAAACTGGTGAAGAGAAGGGGAAACAATCAAGCATTAATTTGCTTTTCTTAAATGAACTATCCCTTGGGTAACTGTAGAGTTGACAAAGAGAAGCATCTATTTGCAGACATTTCCAGCTAATAAGCAAAGATGGCATCATAGAATTGGTGTATCAGTATTTTGCCACTATCAATGAGTTAATAGTGTAAGCAGTGAGCGTCACTGTCCCAGAGAGATGGTCAGGCACTGGATACTTTCTGATCAAACACAGCACTACCTGTGAAGTGGTCCTATAAGCTGAACTTGAATATATCAAGCCTCTAGATCTAACTTCTAATTTACAAGAAATATAGGCAACAGAGGAACTATTAAACTGGACCACACAAATACGATCAGAAAAATTCAATGTGATAAACTTTTCAAGACAAAAGATCCAGACCAAACTTTCTCACAAATAAATCACAAGAGAAAAAAATTTGTAAGGAAATCTGTAGATTAAAAGAGACTTAAAAATTTATGTCAGCTCGTCACTTACTTCAATCTTGATGCAAACAAAGTATTAAACATATATATGAAGCATTCAGGGAAATTTGAACACAGATTCGTCATTTGATGAAGTCAAGGAATTTTTGCTAATTTTTTGATGTGATAATGGTACTGTCTTTTTTTTTTTTTTTTTTTTTTCCTTATCTTACAGAGGTATAACCTGAAGTATTTAGCAAGGAAATGATACAATAGCTGGAGTTCACTCTAAAATAACTTGGAGCAGGGTGGAAAGGAAGTGGACAGAGAGGATAAAGAAAAAAAGATGAGCTCTGAATTGATAACTATTGAAGCTAGGTGTTGGATACATGGGAGCTCATTATAATATGTTCTCTACTTCTGTATATGTTTGAGATTTTCCATAATTAAAAATGTAAGAAAAAAAGCAACTGACAGCCTCATAGTGAAGAGAAACAAAAAGATAAATAAAACAACAAAAAAGCAATAAGCAGTGTCTAAGAAGGCAGAAGCATGGAATAGACTGTAAAGAGCCTTCTCAATAAAAGAAGGAACCAGAAAACCCACATAATTTCCACCTACCTGAAAAATTTCATTCAGGGAGGACTTTACCCTAACAATGATCATAAAAGGAGCTTCAACAAATTTTTTAAATTAATTAATTTATTTTAATTATAGGCTAATTAATTCACAATATTGTGGTGGTTTTCGCTATACATTGACATAAATCAGCCACAGGTGTACATGTGTCCTCTGTCCCGAATACCCTCCTCCCACCTTCCTCTCCATCCCATCATTTTTATTTATTATAAAAATGCCACGTACATATGTGTGGTATATACATATATACATATCATATATAAGTGTGTGGTATATATATGTGTGTGTGTATACATATATATATATATATATAACATAATGATATCTCCCTGATGATGTCATTTTTCCTCTTATTTCACAGATGAGAATGCTGAGACTGGAGTTCACCTTCCCTGCAGAAAGCTTGAGTTTCCCTCTCTCTGCATTGGTTCCTCTCTGGGAAGGACACCAGTGCCCCTTGATCAACCCAACAAGTCTCTCCCTTGGAGAAGTGACACCCTGCTCCCCAAAATAGCATATCCTGCCTGAAATAAGCAAACCTCCCACAATCCACNGAGAATGCTGAGACTGGAGTTCACCTTCCCTGCAGAAAGCTTGAGTTTCCCTCTCTCTGCATTGGTTCCTCTCTGGGAAGGACACCAGTGCCCCTTGATCAACCCAACAAGTCTCTCCCTTGGAGAAGTGACACCCTGCTCCCCAAAATAGCATATCCTGCCTGAAATAAGCAAACCTCCCACAATCCACTGACTCTCACATTCCCAGGGAACCCCTTTTTCATTCAGTGTGCCATCACTGTCCAATTTCACCTAACCGCTTTATTAATGTTGAAGGATGTTTTCATTAGTGTTTGAGGCTTCATGGGCTCATTAGACAGAAATATTCACTTGCAGATGGCAGCTGTCAGCTCCTAAGGAGGGTGGCTGCACTTCAGCACACTTAACACAGTGCCATGAGGCCTCGTTTCTGCGGTGGCAAGTGTGAGATGCGACGTGCTATAGTCCCACTTCTGGCTTTCACTCTGTGAGAAGAAAGCCTTCCCTTTGTTTAGTGGACATTGGAGCTGGAGAATTGGCAATAAAGGCAGCTAAACTGATTCAGTTCCTTGATGCAGAGTGAAAAGCAAAGCCATCCACTGAGAAGGCTGGTGATGCTATATCATCCTACGTGCCCAGGAACACACAGAGGTCCATCCCATCAGGTCAGGAGGTACGGGGTTTATGTGGCCCTCTGAGCAAGTCCCTCCATCCTCTAGACTTCACTGCTTCCATCTCAAAGATACGAGTGGTAATCCCCACCAAACCTAACCCTATGGGAACAGAGAAAACCATGCGGTTGACCTGGGATCGCTGATGTCACCACCAACATGGATATCTTGGATCTGCTAGCTCTGGGAGCAGAGACTCCAGTAATATCAGCCTGCAAGTGTCAGTTGCCTGCTGGGCATGCAATTCCCACAGTTCATCCTCACAGAGACCCTATAAAGAAGGCAGCACTGTGATCCCAATTACAGATGACCACACTGAGACACAAAAAGGAAATAAATTTTTCAGTCACCCCACGAGTGGGTGGCAGAGTTAGGGTTAGACCCCAAGTCTCACTGATGTCAAAGCCATGTCCTTAACTTCCTGCTACACTGACTTTGTCTCTTTGAATCCTAGAACAAGGGTTCAGTACAGTTCAGTCACTCAGTCGTGTCCGACTCTTGCAACCTCATGAGTCACAGCACACCAGGCCTCCCTATCCATCACCAACTCCCAGAGTCTATTCAAACTCAAGTCCATAGAGCCAGTGATGCCATCCAGCCATCTCATCCTCTGTCATCCCCTTCTCCTCCTGCCCCTAATCCCTCCCAGCATCAGGGTCTTTTCCAACGAGTCAACTCTTTGGATGACGTGGCCAAAGTATTGGAGTTTCAGGTTTAGCATCAGTTCTTCCAGTGAANGAAGGCTTTCTTATCTCTCATTGCTATTCTTTGGAACCCTCCATTCAGAGGCTTATATCATTCCTTTTCTCCTTTGCTTTTTGCTTCCCTTGTTTTCACAGCTATTTGTAAGGTCTCCTCAGCCAACCATTTTGATTTTTTGCATTTCTTTTCCATGGAGTTGTTCTTGATCCCTGTCTCCTGTACAATGTCAAGAACCTCCATCCAAGGAGGTTCCTTCATCATAGTTTCTATCTATCAGATCCAGGCCCTTAAATCTATTTCTAACTTCCTCTGTATAATCATAAGGGATTTGATTTAGATGATACCTGAATGGTCTAGTGGCTTTCCCTACTTTANTTCCATGGAGTTGTTCTTGATCCCTGTCTCCTGTACAATGTCAAGAACCTCCATCCAAGGAGGTTCCTTCATCATAGTTTCTATCTATCAGATCCAGGCCCTTAAATCTATTTCTAACTTCCTCTGTATAATCATAAGGGATTTGATTTAGATGATACCTGAATGGTCTAGTGGCTTTCCCTACTTTATTCAATTTAAGTCTGAATTTGGCAATAAGGAGTTCATGATCTGAGCCACAGTCAGCTCCTGGTCTTTTTTTTGCTGACTGTATAGAGCTTCTCCATCTTTGGCTGCAAATAATATAATCAATTTTATTTTGGTGTTGCCCATATAGTGATGTCCATGTGCAGAGTCTTCTCTTGTGTATTGGAAGAGGGTGTTTTTTATGACCAGTGCCTTTTCTTGGCAAAATTCTATTAGCCTTTGTCCTGCTTCATTCCATACTCGAAGGCCAAATTTCCCTGTTACTCCAGGTGTTTCTTGACTTCCTACTTTTGCATTCCAGTCCCCTATAATGAAAAGGACATCTTTTTTGGGTTTTAGTTCTAAAAGGTCTTGTAGTTTTTCATAGAATTGTTCAACTTCAGCTTCTTCAGTGTTACTGGTTGGGGCATAGACTCGGATTACTGTGATACTGAATGGTTTGCCTTGGAAACTAACAGAGATCATTCTGTTGTTTTTGAGACTGCATCCAAGTACTGCAATTTGGACTCTTTTGTTGACGATGATGGCTGCTCCATTTCTTCTAAGTGTTTCCTCCCCACAGTAGTAGATATAATGTCATCTGAGTTAAATTCACCCATTCCAGTCCATTTTAGTCCACTGATTCCTAGAATGTTGCTGTTCACTCTTGCTATCTCCTGTTTGACCACTTCCCATTTGCCTTGATTCATAGACCTAACATTCCAGGTTCCTATGCAATATTGCTCTTTACAGCATCAGGCCTTGCTTCTATCACCAATCACATCCACAGCTGGGTATTTTTTTGCTTGGCTCCATCCCTTCTTTCTTTCTGGAGTTATTTCTCCACTGATCTCCAGTAGCGTGTTGGGCACCTAATGACCTGGGGAGTTCCTCTTCAGTATCCTATCATTTTGCCTTTTCATACTGTTCATGGGGTTCTCAAGGCAAGAATACTGAAGTGGTTTGCCATTCCCTTCTCCGATGGATCACATTTTGTCAGACCTCTCCACCATGACTCGTCCATCATGTGCTAAATGCCCAATCAACACTTTAAATGAATAAATGAAAGAATGAATGATTAGTAACCCCCAGAGAGAATGATGTTCATGCTGGTGGGGAAAAGATTGTTCAGCTCAGTGCACTGAATTTGTGTCTTGGGAACTGCTGTGTTGGAGATGCCCAGGGTTTTGTAAATACATTTTTCTGCCTATAATGGCAATAATACATGTTTGCAGTAGAAAATTAGGCAAGTGCAGAGAAGTGTAAAGAAGAAAATAAAACTCATCCATAATCCACCCTGGAAAGGTAAGTACTGTTGACATTTGGGCATATTTCACTCCAGGAAAAGAAAATCTTAAATAATGCAAGGCCTGAGGCAGCCCTTGTGGTCTCCACATTTGTATCAGTAGCACTCAAGTCAAGGGGCTTCAGAAGAATTCCAATGGCCCCCTCCTCCTGACAGCAATAATAATAATAATAAGCATTTATATAGCACTCACCATCTTGCAGATATTACTGTAAACATTTCTCATATTAACTCATTTAACAGCAGGAGAAAGAGCCATTTTATAGGGTAAATTTCAAGATTTTATGGTGTCATAAAATTCAGCCAATAACATTAAACACCTCTCTTTCCTTCCCCTGCCACTCACAAGGGAAAAAAAAATCTTTTCCAGGTAATAAATGAGCAATGACTTCTTAAGCATCTGCTTTTAACAAAAAAGCACTGGGCAACGTTCCGAAAAAAGGGGTCTCTTATCCCCACAGACTCTCACTCAGTCATCAAGGAAATGGCACGAGGCCACTGAGCAATAACCATCACTTTAGACTGGAAGCATCAGCAGTATCTGGGAACTTGTTAGAAATGGAAATTCTTAAGCCTCATCTCAGACATATTAAATCAGAAACATTGACTTAGGACCCAGCTGTCTGTGATTCAACATGCCCTCTGGGTGATGTGACACACACCAAGTTTGGGAACCTACACTTTAAATATCTGCGATTAAAGGGTTGATGCCAAGCACACCTGATGTCCAGCTGAAGGGGGAAAACCCACTGTGGGGCTGGAGCAATCAGGACAGCCTTTCCAGAGGAGGCGATTCTTGCCTATAGCTCAAAGTTGTTCCTTTCGGAAGAAGGAGAAGCAGTGCGGCAGAGGTGAGAGAGCATTGGTTGGCCTTCAGTCTTAGACAAGAGATGGACACCTCACCTTGCTGCATCTGGAGCAGCACAGCCAGACGTAAGGGAAGTGTTCACTCCTTTACCTTCAGATTTCATCCCTGTCATCACCAGTCAATAGCTGTCAATGGTGATTACTCTGAAGAGGCAGGGAAATGCCGGATAGGCACATGGAAATGAGAGGTGTCAGCAGCGAGGAGTCCAGAGAGGGTGGGGAGGTGAGTCCTGGAGCATGGGCAGGCCTTCATTGATAATCCTTTCCCTGGGGTCACTCCCCATGTCCTCAGTTGCCACCAGCCCCCAGGACCCCATAGCCCCCAAATATGGCACCCAAGGACCAGAGCACAAGAGGCAAGCTATCCATCAGCCCACGGCAGTGTATCCACAGAGAATCTATCAGATGGACAGGCGTGGACTGAGGTGGGGCATGGAGAACACTCACAAAACAGGCCCACACTGGTCTTGCTGGTTTCCCTCAGATCCATTACTTCCTCTTTGACTCTGTTCTGTGGGACAGAGGGGCTGACCCCTTAGGCTGCAATTCCCAGGCTCTGAGATCTGCTCACTTCCAGGTGGCTCAGCTCATGAGCAAGGCAGGAGGAAGAGAGAAGCCTGGTGTTTATCCCCTGCTCTCTCTGCTGCAGGGGAATGGCCAGCCCTAGTCGCCATGGTCTCAGCACCCATGCAGCCCCATCATGGGCTGGCAAGCTTCTTCCTTGTGTCCCCACCCTTACTTCACCAGCGCCTGCAGCCAGTGGTATAACCATATCCAGTTTGCCCCACCAAACTGCATGGTGTGAGCTCTCATTCTCCCTTGGACCATCTGACCCAGTACCCACACATGCTGGCCACCTCTGAAGTCCGTCCTCCAGTGTTCATAGCCCTCCTGGGGCTCTCAGATCCACAAAGGCCCAGATTCCTTGGCAGGCCCCAGACCTCCTCCTCAAGTCTGTTCCAGCTTTGTTTCATACACTCCTCTGGCCAAAGAGAAAACCTTGCCAGTCTGAGCCTCATCTTGTGCCCTAGTCCTAGTCCTTCCAGGTGTCTTATCCCAGCCACTTCACCTTAACTGTACTGACTTATCAGAACTTCTCCTTCCTTCCATGTGAATGTCCCCTCCATCAGGAAGCACACCCCCACACTGCTTATACACTCTCTCCTCTGATCTTGAGGTCTCTTCTGCCCCTCCCTTGATCTATCTCGCCTACAACATTTAAACATCTATGAAGGATTTGCCCAGACCTGGTCCCCAGGTCTGTAAGTACAGGACCAATATATTCCAAGCCTTTTTCCCCATAGCACCTGGCATAGAACCTTCCATGAAATAGAGCCCTAACTGATAGCATATAGACTTGACACCTCTTTCATCTAGTGATCTTTCTGAAATTATCATTTTAGCTGGATCTCCTGTGAACTCTGCACAGCACTTCTGCCCCTAGGGGAGAGTCTGCAGTTCTCTGTGTGCCCTACAGACCCACTTCGATATGACAAGGGCTGTGGTGGGTGCCCCAGACGAGCTACTGATTGGACAGTTTTTCTCTTTCTGAACTGGTCCCCCCTACCTGTCCCCCACTCCTGCTCAGCAATGGACACCTAGCAGGAAAACAGTCAGATGCCCCTCTCCCCACCCAGCCCAACAGCTCAGCAACAGGTTCATGCCCTGAAGATTAGAGTATGGAGAGTGAAAAATGAAACCTTGGTGGAGCAACCCAGGCATTCTAGAAGCATCTGTGCTTTGGAAAAATTGCTTGCAGCTTGACCCTCTGGAATTCTGATCCCTTGGTCCATCTCTCCACGGGCAGCTCAGCCCTGAGGGCTGAGGTCCCAGAGCACAGAACAGAAGCTTGAAGGTGTCTGTGAACCAAGGGATGATGGAAATGAAAAGACGTGGGAGGTTCATCTCCCAGGAAGTCAGAAGTATCCCTTCAGCAGAAACCTCAGTTTAGATCACCAAATAGTTAGGGAGTGGCTACCATACACCAGGAACTAGAACAACCAAGATGGTGAGATTTTGAGAACACTGTCTCTTCAGCTATGCACCCTCTGGTCTTTGCATAGTGAGTGTGCCTGCAAAGGCTGGGGGAATCAAAGAGGAAAGGCAGGAAAACAGGAAGCAGGAAGCCAAGTTCCTGTGTGTAGACCAGCATCTGGGATCCAGAAATGGACAGGGAAGTTCCCTGGCCCTGCAAGACCTGAAGCATCCTGATTGCGCAGACAGGACAGTCCTTGAGATGGTCACTCTCCCAACTTGTTGCTTGGCTGTTGAGAACAGGCCCTCCTGTCAATTCTTCTCAAGTGGGGCCATGAGTGCCCCTTGGCATCAGGAGGCCACCTAAGAGAGACCCAAGGAAATATAAAAGCAGCCAAGTGTGAGGACTTGACATCCAGGGCTCTGGCACCCCCAGATGGAAGGGAAGATACTCACACAGCAGATATAGCGACATCCCAGGTGGCTTCCTGGAGGAGGAAGACATGGAGCAGAGACTGGAAGCATAGGGTGGGTCTATCTGAATGGAGAGGGAGGAAGAGGAGCATGTGAGCAAATGGACAGGGCAGGAATACACACAGAGCAACACAGGATACAGAGTGAGAAGTTAGGCAACAAATACACCAAGCGGAGCTTCCTTATGAAAGTCACTCAGTCGTGTCTGACTCCTTGTAACGCCATGGACTATAGACTGCCAAGCTCTTCTGCCCGTGGAATTCTCCAGGCAAAGAATACTGGAGAGTAGCTGTTCCCTTCTCCACAAGATTACCTGACCTAGGGATCAAACCCAGGACTCTGGCATTGCAGGCGAATTCTTTACTATTTGAGCCACCAGGGAAGCCCAAGCATACTGAAGAAGGTAGCCTATCCCTTCTCCAGGGGATCTTCCTGACCCAGGAATCTAATTGGGATCTCCTTCATTGCAGACAAATTCTTAACCAGCTGAGCTACCAGGGAGCTTCCTTATAGAAAAGCATTAGTGTGTGCGTGTGTATGTATATAATAGGTGCTTAAGCAACAGGAACCTACTGTATAGCACAGGGAACTACATCCAATATTCTGAAATAACCTATAATGGAAAAGACTCTGAAAAAGAATATACTGAATCACTTTGCTATATACCTGAAATTAATATAACATTGCAAATCAACTATGCTTCTTTCAATGAAATTAAAAAAATAATAATAAAATATAAAATTTTAAAAATAAATTCTTTTAAAAGTGTTAGTAAGTGCCTATACAGTTGTAGCACAAACTGATAGTGCCATCACCCTTAGCTGTTTATCACCTGCTGTCACATGCATGGCTTCCTTCAATTGTTCCGACGATCCTCTTAGCCACCTCTGATCAATGGCTTCTCACATTCTCCACTCAGTCATTTCACACCCTTCCCTTATCTTTTAAGTTTCTACCATCTCCTCATGGCCCTTGCTTTTAGCACATGATCTGTGTCCTGCCTCACACAGAAATGGAGACCTTCTAGGAAGTTTCCTTTGTAGCCACTCAAACTAAGTTAGACATTCACTGCTGGCTGCCTGAAGTCCCAGCATGAATGCCTGTTTATGGGCTGCCTTTCCTGCTAGCGGGCTTCCCTGGTGGCTCAATCAGTAAAGAATCTGCCTGCAATGCAGGAGACCTGGGTGTGATCCCTGGGTTAGGAAGCTTCCTGGGAGAGGGAAATGGCAACCCAATCTAGTATTCTTGCCTGGGAAATCCCATGAACAGAGAAGCCTGATGGACTATGGTCCATCGGGTCGCATAAGAGTTGGACGTAACTGAGCGACTAAACCACCATAGGTGAGATCATATGGTATTTGTCTTTCTCTGACTTATTTTAATATAATGCCCTCAAGATCCATTTATGTAGTTGCAAATAGCAACATTTTCCTGCTAGATTGGACATTCCTTGAGGGCCTGTCTTATCTCTTCCCAGTCCCCTGGGCTCAGTATGTAATCTAGACTAGAGTAACTGCCTAGGACATGTTTGCTAAGAGGATAAGTGACTCAGACTTACTTATCAGGTGGGCATTATTTTCTCCATTTAGTTAAGGGAAATCAGGTCAGAGAAACTGATAGAATTGTCTAAGGCTCCCCTTCCAGTGAAAGGCAGAACAAACCCCTAAACCTACCTCTCCCAATCCCAGTGTTGACACTCTTCAGACTCTAAGATTGTCAAGAGAGGAGCCAGCAAATGCCCCCAGGATGGGTTAGCCTTCCCACCTGGCCAAGAGGCTGCCCTGCACACCACTGCCCAAGACAGCACAGACAGGAGAGATGGGGGCCTGTGGCGGCAGTCACTGTAGAGTTGATGCCTCTGTTCATTTCTGATCTGTATGTGGGCTTTCCTGCCAGTCATCTGCAGACGGTGCTGGATGAGCGGCCAGCTTCTGGAAAAGCTGCGTGGGTGGAGTGTGGCCAACATATGGCTCCTATGCCTTCCTGTTTATGCATGTTGACGTTTTCCCACGCTGTGTGCTGAGCCTATATCTTCTGTTTGTTTTGAAGTTAGTGTAATTAGTGAACTGGGCTTGACTTCTCTCTCTGTGCCAGCTCTTGGCTCACTGCTCACTGAATATTAGAGGCTTTTCCGGGGATGCGTTATCAATGCTGTGATAGCATTCGCCCTTCCAGGGATGTGCCAGCCAGCTGCCACATACTACCCAGAGAGGGAGGATGCCAAGTCCACAGCAGCAGAGAGGACAAGATGCTGCTCTTCCCCTCACTTCAACTCCTCTGTGCAACCACAGTTGGTAGGACATAGGGTATCCTAAAGGATGTTTTTAGGGGCCTTTCAGCACACGCAGGTGGCAGTACTTCATGTGACTCTCCCACCCCTTTGTTCAAAACCTCTCAAAGAGCCCCTTGTTCTACACGGAACTTCAGAAGCACCCTTCATCCAGATCCATTGCATTCCAGCCCTATCCTACTCCTACCTCCATGCTCAGCTCTCCCCCGATCCTGAAGTCCCGCTCACCTATGCTCTCTGCTTCTCACACCTGGAAAGCCTTCCCTGCTCTGCCCCATATGGGATCATATGTGATTCTGCAGTTGGGAACTGTTTTGTTACTGCCAAGTATGGTTTATCATAACCATTCTACAGATGAAGAAACTGAGGTATAGAAAAGTTGAATAACTTGTCCATGGTCACTAAGCTAGCAAGAGGCAGGGCTAGGATTTTGGCCTGATATCTCTTTCACCACAAACTCTATGATTTTAAAAGTTTGATGCCTCCATACCAGACTCTCATCTCTCAGGATTCAGTCCCTGCTTCCTCTCCTTTCTGAGGTCTCTTCTGAATCCTGTTTATTCTGCCAGAACTTCTCTGTTTCCCTCCCCACCATTTATCTAGGCAGACTTCAAGCTGAGCACATGAAATGCTGCACAGCCCGGGGTCTCTGTCGCCCCACCAGACCACGAGCTCCGCAGGCAGGGAAGAGCTCACAGCCTGCCAGTGTCCTTGGTGCTGCTAAGATGCATGGACATACCTGTAGGTGATCACTACACTTTTAATTTTTATTTTTTAAACAACTTTTTTATTTTTAATTTTTATACAGTTTTTACAATTATTACAACATATTGGCTATATTCCTTGTGTTGTACAACACATCCTTGAGCCTATTTTATGCCAATAGTTTGGGCCTCCCCCCACCACTATCTTGTTTTAAAATGAGCTAATTAATGGGTGACAAAACCTCTAAGTGAAATGGGGGCAAGAGCTAGATGCACCCTGCATTTAGGAGGGTCCCACACTTGGGGCTTAATGCTCTGTGAAATTCATAATAATCAGTTTTTGAACCTGCATTGTAAGTGAAGCATGTGGGTACATGGAAAAAATAGAGCCTGGGACTGGGCTCTACCTTTGGTGACAATTTCATTTGATTTTTACCCAGGTTGTTACTTCTCTTCTCATTCTATTTTGCAATAAGGGAAGCTTAGGGAGTGAGTCCCTGAGGCCAGCAGAACCTAGGTCCACTGCTTCCTGGCCCCATGACACTGAGGTTCACTTTGGTCCTCTCTGAAGAGGAGATGGGAGGGGGGCTTCCCTGATAGCTCAGTTGGTAAAGAATCTGCCCACAATGCAGGAGGCCCCAGTTCCATTCCTGGGTTGCGAAGATTCCCTGGAGAAGAGAAAGGCTACTCACTCCAGTATTCTGGCCTGGAGAATTCCATGGACTGTATAGTCCATGGGGTCTTACAGTCAGACATGACTGAGCAAGGAGAGAAGATGAAAACATTTGCCTAATTTTGGTTGTGATGAGAACTAAATTAAGTTCTGAAATGAACCTGGTACATACTAGGCCCTTATCATACCCAACTCTTTAGGAGTAACACGTGTTCTGTGACCTTCTGTGGGTCCTGCTCAGCTCCAGCTGTGATGTTATTTGCAGGACGAGGTTCCTCTATCATTTCTCACTAGCTCTTAATTGCCACATCTCTCTCAAAGCCCCACTAAGAAGAGAGAAACAGACTCCCATCATTCCCCAACTTTTCCCTGTAAAGCAGCTGGGGATGGCGTCTGGATTTTCCCCATTTCTTGGCCATTTCTTGGCTGTTTTTCTCTTTGAAGAAGGTATATAAATATTCAGAGAACACTGGCATTTAGATGCCCTACAATTTAAGGATCTATTTAAAATTAAGCATGCTGAATAAAAGTCCTTTATGAGGTGTTCTAAACCCCTATAAAATACCATCGCTGACACCTCAGCAAACGGGTTATTTGCAGCATCATAAACAGGGCAAGTAGTGGGTGTCACAGCTGCGCCTGGCTCTACCCCGGCTCCTTCTCATAAATGTGGATGGACCCTTAGAACGCTGTGTTTATGAGCCTGGCAGAAGGCACCACGCCCAGCCTAGGGTTGAGGATCCATTCAAGAATTGTGTCCTGGGACACCGGAAATTGCTAAGCAGAGGTGAAAAGCAAACTGAGACAGGGTTTAGGAAAAGCAGCACATCAATCTCAAGGTCTGAAATGTCTTTCTGACTTTATATCCATTTATCTGCTTGTCTGCTAGTGAGAGCCGGTTGGTCTGGAAACTTCCCTACATTCCTCCTGCTGGGGCCTCCTGTGGATGTGAGGGGCTGAAGCACCCCATCCCAAAACCTACAAAGGGGCCTTTGGGCTGTGTCCAGTGACACCTTTTGCCATGCTTTCTCAGATAAAATAAAGTTACAGTTCAAAGGAAGACTTAAACACACACCACACACACACACACACACACACACACACACACACACACACACACATTGTGCCAATGTTCTTTCTTGGTTTTTATATTATGTCAATATTACAATGACATAAAATGTAACTATGGGGAGAAATTGAGTGAAGAGGACGCCAGATTTCTCTGTACTCTTTNCTGTGGATGTGAGGGGCTGAAGCACCCCATCCCAAAACCTACAAAGGGGCCTTTGGGCTGTGTCCAGTGGCACCTTTTGCCATGCTTTCTCAGATAAAATAAAGTTACAGTTCAAAGGAAGACTTAGACACACACCACACACACACACACACACCACACACACACACACACACCACACACACACACACACACACACACACATTGTGCCAATGTTCTTTCTTGGTTTTTATATTATGTCAATACTACAATGACATAAAATGTAACTATGGGGAGAAATTGAGTGAAGAGGACGCCAGATTTCTCTGTACTCTTTGCAACTTCCTGTCAATCTATACAGTAAGTCCCCTACCCTTGCAAACTTTCAAAGATGTGAACCTCAGGCATGAAATTGTTTCTTGCCCTCTGTCTCCTATTGCTAATGATACTTCAGCTCTACTATGTCCCACTGCTCTCCCTCATCTAGTCAATAACTCTTCTTGCCTTTCCACTTGATGCCAGCCCCTGTATGCAAGCTGTTATACTGTACTTTATGTTTTCTTTATTTTTTGTGTTTGTTGGTTTTTTATGTATTACTTGNACTTCAGCTCTACTATGTCCCACTGCTCTCCCTCATCTAGTCAATAACTCTTCTTGCCTTTCCACTTGATGCTAGCCCCTGTATGCAAGCTGTTATACTGTACTTTATGTTTTCTTTATTTTTTGTGTTTGTTGGTTTTTTATGTATTACTTGTGCAAAAAGTATTATAAACCTATTACAGTACTATATAGCCAATTGTTAGCTGGGTTCCTAGGCTAACTTTGTTGGACTTATAAACAAACTGGACTTACGAACATGCTGTTGCAACAGAACTCATTCATATGTAGGGGACTTACTGTAATTAATTTTACATTAAACAAATTCAAAAGGAGACACTAGGTTTTGAAGAGTGCATACTGGGCTGCTTGGTAAATGGCACATGATGAGAAGAGGCTATCTCTACTTGCCCCAGGGAAGGGTTTCTTGAGTGGACTTTGGTGATTTAGGTTTTTCTTAAGCTGATCTTTTTAATTCAAACTCTAGAAAGGGAATTTGATTCACTAGACATTTGCCAAAATGCCTACTAAGTATCCTACTCTATGCTAGACTATTGCGTTTGAAATTTATCAATTATAATTATAGTAAACACCGATAAAGCATTATAGAGAGCTCTATGTTTTATACTATACCAAGACCTATAAATCTTCACACAGGCTAGTCCCTTAGTCAGCACATAAAATTTTCATTGATTGGTTGGCTGATTCAGTGCTGCTTTTACTATATCNAATGGACATGGGTTTGGGTGGACTCTTAAGAGTTGGTGATGGACAGGGAGGCCTGGCATGCTGCGATTCGTGGGATCTCAAAGAGTAGGACACGACTGAGCAACTGAACTGAACTGCACTGAGGATGGATGGCACAAGATCATTGTGGGATGTGAATTGCCTGAATGCACTGGGTTTTTACCTATACCCTGCCTTGCAGTTAAATTAAATGACATGGAATTCTTCTAAAACTCTAAGTTCTATCTGCCTCCAGGCCTTTGAACATGCTGTGTCCACTATCTGGGCTGCTTTACACACTTTCTTGCCTTACATTGCTTCTACAGTGTACATGCTGCCCCAGACTGACCAACAGTCTGTGAACTCCTTGAGGACTGAAACTATATCTAATCTATATATCTCTAGCTTAGACTTAATGCTATTAAATCCACACTATCACGTTTGTTAACTGAATCAATGAATGCTAAGAAGCAGCATGAAGTTGGCTGGAAGAAGCAGGGAAGATGCTCTGAGAAGCAATGTGGTTTTTAACTGATTAACCAGGTGCTTGAGTTTTTTAATTTACTTTACATTATTCCAATGTGAGACCAACTGACAGATCAATAGATTTTATAGTGGCAGTGTGAGGCTTGAATTCGATCTGAGGAGAAGCAAACATCATCTCTAGATTTAGAAGTTTTTTTTGGTTTGTGTTTTAGTCTATCAATATTTTACAGAGAAGGCAATGGAAACCCACTCCAGTACTCTTGCCTGGAAAAATCCCATGGACAGAGGAGCCTGGCAGGCTGCAGTCTATGGGGTCTCAAAGAGTTGGGCACGACTGAGTGAATTCACTTTCACTTTTCACTTTCATGCATTGGAGAAGGAAATGGCAACCCACTCCACTATTTTAACTACAAAACGCAATTTAATCCAAAGTAGGCTGGGCAATCACTTCTGAAACATTCTAGGAACAGATCTCTGAGAGCTTAGCTTTATAAAAAGATAAATCTTTCTCTCCTTGACTTTTTAATATTCAGAGAGTTCCTTGGTTTGGGAAAATTGTGGTTGACCAGTTGCCACTTCCTACTGAGCTGGGCTGAGCCCACCCAGCTATCCAGCCCTATTCCAAGGGTATTGATAGGAAATGACTTCCTTGGAGGCTCCAGGCTCAACACCACTTCTCCTTACCTCCTAGCTGGAATCACTTCTCTTCCCCTCACCCCCTCATCCCTCCTCACCATGATGAGGAACGCAAGCTTTGAAGCCAGACTACTTGGATTCGAAACCTCTTGCTATCCTTTCTAGATAAAAAATTATGGAGAAAGCACTTAATTTTCCTGAGACTCAATTTCCTCACTTGTAAAGTAGAGATTTTAATTCACCTACCTCACAAGGGCAGTTGTTCTCAGCTGGAAGCAATTTTGCCTCCAAGAGACATTTGAGAGTGTCTGGAGACATTTTTTGATGGTCATGATTGCTGGTAAGTGCTATTGGCATCTAGGAGATAGAGGCCAGGGATGCTCCTAAACCTCCTGTAGGACATCCCAAGAGACAGTTCCCACCACAAAGAATTATCCAGCCCAAACTGTCAACAGCACAGAGACTGAGAAACTCTGTTCACAGGGTTATTATAAAGCATTTGATATACTTACCACCTCCTCCCCAACTTCATCTTCAAAATCCCATCATTTCCTTTGGCCTCTAGCTTCATATTCAAAATCCTTTCTTCATCTGTTCTTACCCCCATCACTGCCACAAATATCCTGATGAAAGCCCATGTCTCTTTACACCTGAGACCTTCATCTAATCCCTAATTTGCCTTCCTTGGTTCCCCATTTTGGAGCAAACTGTGGGCTTGTCACCACTGAGGCTTGGTATTCTCCTCTGTGTGTCTTATGCACCAGTTGCAATGCCTGAGACATGGTGGGTGCCAAGTGAATGTTTGCAGGACCAGCTTGAGATCCATGTCTTGCTGAACAGCCAGATCATCTGTTCCAATACATCGCCAGGCACTAATCTCCAAAATGCTGCTCAGAGATGAACTTTTAGCCATCTCACCCAAAGTCCCAATCTTCACTTGTAGCTTCATTTCCTACCATTCTACACGAACCTTTCTTTGTCATGTTCACTGTCTACAAAGCACATCTCTGTCTAGTCTTGTCTCTTACTGTACATTTGCTCAATCAGTGTTCCCTACTTTGGTTCCTCCTTCTTTCTTTCCACATAATCAAATTATTTCCATCCTTCAAACCCAAACCCAAATTCGCCTCCTCCCAAAAGCTTTCCTTGTGACCCCAGTCCATCAGCCACTCTCTCTTTCACTTTCTCTAAAACACATGGTCACCTTGAGCATGATGCTTCTCCTTCTGAGACTCAGTTTCCAAATCTTTGAAGCGAGCATTGATAAAGTGTTTTATCCATCTTCAAATCCACAGAATTTCTCCAACCAAGTATTAAACCTACAAAGAAATAGAGCAAAGTTTGAGAAATAACTCTGCAGTCTGTATCTGTAGATGTTTAATATATCTCCTAGCTTGTTCTTGAGAGTTCTTGTTGTTACTCAGTTGCTAAGTCGTGTCCAACTCTTTGCAACCCAATGGACCACAGTACTTCATTGTCCTTTACCATCTCTCAGAATTTGCTCAAACTCATGTCCATTGAGTTGGTGATGTCATCCAATCATTTCATCCTCTATCTTCTCCTGCTTCCGGTCTTTCCCAGGTTTGGGGGTCTTTTCCANGTCGTGTCCAACTCTTTGCAACCCAATGGACCACAGTACTTCATTGTCCTTTACCATCTCTCAGAATTTGCTCAAACTCATGTCCATTGAGTTGGTGATGTCATCCAATCATTTCATCCTCTATCTTCTCCTGCTTCCGGTCTTTCCCAGGTTTGGGGGTCTTTTCCAATCAGTCAGCTCTTCTCACCAGGTGGCCAAAGTATTGGAGCTTCAGGTTCAGTGTGTCCTTCCAATGAATATTCAGGGCTGATAGTCTTTAGGATTGAATAGTTTGAATCCTTGCTGTCCAAAGGGCCCTCAAGAGCCTTCTCCAGCACCACAGTTCAAAAGCATCAATTCCTTGGCACTCCGCTTTCTTTATGGTCCAACCTTCACATCCATACATGACTACTGGAAAAATGATAGCTTTGACCAGACAGACCTTTTTTGGCAAAGTGATGTCTCTGCTTTTTAATATGCTGCCTAGGTTTGTCATAGCTTTTCTTCCAAGAACCAATCCTCTTCTGATTTCATGCTTGCAGTCATCACCCTTTTTCTTGGAGCCCAAGAAAATAAAGTCTGTCACTGTTCTATTGTTTCCCCATCTATTTGCCGTGAAGTGATGGGACCAGATGCTATGATCTTTGTTTTTAGTTTGGGGTTTTTTTTTTTTTAAAGGGTTTTAGTGACAATTTATTTATTATATGTAAATTACTTAGAACATTGTTGCCATGTATACTCAGCCAGGGTTTTCCACTCTCCTCTTTCACCTTCATTAAGAGGCTCTTTAGTTCCTCTTCACTTTCTGCCATTAGAGTAGTATCATCTGCATATCTGAGGTTGTTGATATTTCTCCTGGAAATCTTGATTCCGCTTGTGAGTTACCCAGCCCAGAATTTTGTATGATGAACTCCAAATATAAGTTAAATAAGCAGGGTGACAATATACAGCCTTAACGGTCCCAATTTGGAACCAGCCCGTTGTTCCATGTCTGGTTCTAACGGTCACTTCTTGACCTGCATACAGGTTTCTCAGGAGGCAGGTCAGGTGGTCTGGTATTCCCATCTCTTTAAGAATTTTTCACAGTTTGTTGTCATCCACACAGTCAAAGACTTTAGCATAGTCAATGAAGCAGAAATAGATGTTTTTCTTGAATCCTCTTGCTTTTTCTATGATCCAAGAGATGTTGGCAATTTGATCTCTGGTTTCTCTGCCTTTTCTAAATTCAACCTGTACATCTGAAAGGTCTCGATTCATGTACTATTGGAACCTAGCTTGATGAATTTTGAGCATTACTTTGCTAGCAAGTGAAATTAGTACAATTGTGTAGTAGTTTGAACATTCTTTGGCATTGCTCTTCTTTGGGATTGGAATGAAAATTAACCTTTTCCAGTCCTGTGGCCACTTGATGCGAAGAACTGACTCACTGGAAAAGACCCTGATGCTGGGAAAGATTGAAGGCAGGAAGAGAAGGAAACGACAGAGAGTGAGATGGTTGGATGACATCACTGACACAATGGACATGAGTTTGAGCATTCTCTGGGAGTTGGTGATGCACAGGGAAGCCTGGCGTGCTGCAGTCCATGGGGTTACAAAGAGTTGTACATGACTGAGTGACTGAACCGAGTCCTGTGTCCACTGCTGAGTTTTCCAAATTTGCTTTATAGTGGCATCATCTTTTAAGATTTGAAATAGCTCTGTAGGAATTCTATACCTCCACTAGCTTTGTTGGTGGTAATATTTCCTAAAGGCCACTTGACTTCACACTCCAGGATGTCTAGCCATCATGGTTATGATGATCACACTATCATGGTTATGTTGGTCATTAAGACCTTTTTTGTACAGTTCTTCTGTACATTCTTGCCACCACTTCTTAATCTCTTCTGCTTCTGTTAGCTCCTTACCATTTCTGTCCTTTATTGTGCCCATCTTTGCATGAAATAGTCCCTTAAGTGAAAGTTGCTCAGTTGTTTCTGACTCTTTTGCGACCCCATGGACTATACAGTCCATTGATTTCTCCAGGTCAGAAGACTGAAGTGGGTAGCCTTTCCCTTCTCCTGGGGATCTTCTCAACCCACAGATCAAACCCAGGTCTCCCACATTGCAGGCAAGTTCTTTACCAGTTGAGCCACAAGGGAAGCCCAAGAACACTGAAGTAGGTAGCCTATCATTTCTCCAGAGGATCTTCCCAACCTAGGATCAAACTGGGTCTCCTGCATTGCAGGCAGATTCTTCACCAACTGAGCTATCAGGGAAGCCCACAGATATAGTTCCTTGGTATCTCCAATTTCCTTAGAGATCTTTAGTCTTTCCCATTCTACTGGTTCCCTCTATTTCCCATTCTACTGGTTTCTTCTGTTTCTTTGCATTATTCATTTAAGAAGGCTTTCATATCTCTCCTTGCTATTCCTTGGAACTCTGCCTTCAGTTGGGTAAATCTTTCTTGAGTACTTCTTGATTTAAATTGTCCAATCAGTCTGCTTAAGATAAGAAGGAGAGATCATTTTATTTAACTAGTTGAGTAAGGGTGGATCAGGAAAAGCCAAATCGTTATCAAAATTCCAGTCCCTTGTTTCCCTGTGGTCCTCAACCTCAGGTTCTCAGAGTGGAAGGCTGACCATATGTTACCATAAGCTTCACCCTCAGAAGATTTAGCTTCTGTTAATAAATGTAACTGGGAGCAATGAAGTATGTGGATCTCATTTTAATAAGTCAGAACATGTAAATGAAGACTATGGTTAGCAGAAACCTTTTGTCCTGGAAAATGAGACATCTCTTCCTGCTGCAGCATGTTTGGGGGAGGAGCTCAGGATGGAGGATGAGAACTGCTGAGCCTATGTACAGACAGCCATTTGCAGACAAGGTTTGAGGAGCCCTAAGAAGCCACCGAGGATGAGATGGCTGGATGGCATCACGGATTCGATGGATGTGAGTCTGAGTGAACTCCAGGAGATGGTGATGGACAGGGAGGCCTGGCGTGCTGTGATTCATGGGGTCGTGAAGAGTCGGACATGACTGAGCAACTGATCTGAACTGAAGAAGCCACCATCCCCCTTGAATCTCTGCTGTCCATCTGATACAGCACCCGAAATCCCACTAGTAGGGGCTCAATTCAAGCCCACACACATCTGGCTCCTCCTTCAGGGTTCACTTCTAATTCTGTCTTTGAAACTAGTCCTGTTTCTCCTCTGGGAGAATTTAAGAATGTTGAGTGGAGAGCATAGAAAGTTCCAGAAACTTTTGCATTCTTTGGAGAACCTGATAAAGTTGTCTTTTTTACATGGTAATAATGCAATAATTGCGCTTCCCCAGTGGCTCAATGGTTTAAAAAAAAAAAAATCTGCCTGCAATGCAGGAGACATAAGAGAATACAAGTGTGATCTCTGGGTTGGGAAGATCCCCTGGAGGAGGGCATAGAAACCCTCTCTAGTATCCTTACCTGGAGAATCCCCATGGACAGAGAAGCCTGGCAGGCTGAAGTCCATATGGTTGCAGAGTCTGACACGGCTGAGCACAATTAAGTAATTAATTCATAGTCACACACTCACTGAGAAATCTCAGCCTCAAACTGTCATAGCTGAAATGTACTAGAGGAAGGTGAAAAAGAGTTTCCTGTCTTTGGGTCTTCTTCTCTAATCTGAGAGGCAATCCCATAAGGGAAAATCCATCAGAATGAAGCAAAGGAACAGCCTTGGGGTTGGGGGCCTGGCAGCTGCCATAACAGCCTCTCCAATGTCTGACCAAGAAGAGTGGTTCTTTCATTCACACGTTCAACAAACATGGTGTGCCAAGCCTGTGGATCATGCCAATGACTATTTCAATTCTCTGAGATCTGATGTGCCCTAAATCCTCTAGGGTTGTTGGAGGGCAGAGGCATACATCCTTGACCCCATAATCTCACTTTTAGATATTTATCATACAGACACACTTACACATGTGCAAGATGTGTAAGACAGCACACAGGCAGCCGTGTTTGCAGCACCATTGTGATAGCACATAATTAGAAACAGTTTACATGTCCATCAAAGAGAAATGTTCAAATGGATTATAGTACCGCAAGAAGGAGGTCATGATGACTACCTAAAACAAGAGCAATCCAGCATGTATGTTAAATTGAGAAAGCATGACAGTGTGTGGAGAAAAATACTATTCTAAGTATCTGCCTCTATTTGCAAATGCATAACCCTGGAAGGACACACAAGGAGCTCTTAATAGCGGTCAAATCTGGGAGAAAAACTGGGTGGAACAGGAACCAGAAGGATGGCTTACTCTTTTGTGTGTGTTTCTTATTTGTCTCTTTTGAATGTGAGTCAAATGCACATTTGCAAAGAATAAATAACTTTACAGAAGGAAAGAAAAGCAAGGGTTTTTTATGAGAGTGAGAATGCAAGCCCTTCCACCGACTCGCTATGTACTTGACGTAGGTACCTGAAGTAGGCTGTCTCGCCTTGCTGAACTTTAGTTTCCTGAGCTTTTAGGCAGGGACAATATTTGCATCACATTATCATGAATACTAGAGGATATAATGAAGACTAGTGGTCCATGCCAGAAGCTCAGTATTGTCACCCACAGCCACCAGTATTTTGGTTACCCTCATCACAGCAAAAGAAGAGCAGCAAATGTCTGCCAAAAGGCTGGTGAGTGCCTGCATCAGAAGATGGTGTTTCTCTCTCCTTGGTCATTGGGTGATCTCTAACCCTGACCAAGGCTGACCCTGACCTTGAACTCACTGTATTCCTAAATCCTGTTCAGATAATTTCCTGGTCATGACCCTACTCATGACCAGGGCAGATGTTGGCCTAAGTGGAGACTGCAGGAAAGTCAGAAAAACAGTGGAGAGCCAGGCTAGGGGTGTGGCTGTGACAATTTTGGTTTAAAGTCTCTTCAGTAAAACTGCCCTCATGGCTGGCAGGAGTGTGAATTGGCCCAACACTTTACAAAACTGTTAGTATTGACTAAAGTTAAACACAAACCTACCCTATAAGCAGCAATCCCAGTTCTCTATATATACCCAACAGAAATGAGTACATGTGCCCACACAAAGACTTGCACAAGAATGTACATTCATAGAACTTTATTTATAATAGTCAAAAAATGATAAGCACAGAAACATCCATCCTTAGAAGAATGGATAAGCAAATCATGGTATATTCATGCAATGGAATACCACTCATCATTAACAAAGGATAAATTATTGTATTGAGTAAAATACTGAATAAATTATTTGTACCCAAAGCAAGATGGACAAATCATACTGATGTCATATTGGGTTAAAAAAAAATCCAAACACAGAAGTAAACATACTGCATGTATTCAACAACTGGCAAAATATATCAGTGGTAATAGAAGTCAAAATAGTCATTATCATAGGAGGGTAGGTATTGAGTGGAAAGGGGCACTAAGGAAAGCTTGAGTGCTAGAAATATTCAGTATCTTGACTGGATGGTGTCACATGGGCATCCACATAAGTAAAACACCACCAAACTGTGCCCACAAGATCTGTGCATTCAATATATTTTATGATGTGTATAGTACATTTCAACCAAAAAGGAAAAAATGTAATAATAAAACACATCTCTCCCATAAAGTTCTCCAAGCTTGTCCCTGCACTGACCCACTCTCGCTGGCCAGAAAGTCCATACAGTTATTTAAGTTGTTGCTCCGATGTGGGGCTGGACCTCCCTTTCCTGGCTCTGTTCAAATTGGTCCTGGAAAACGGCCTCCTTCCAGAGATGGCACCATGTCCCTCAGTGCCTGGTTGTGCAGCCAGTTCCCTCCAGTGTGGAGACAGGAGCTCCCACTCCCCACCCTTCCACACACACCAGCTTGGCCGGGACTCACCAGCATGGAGCAGGGAGGCAGGTTGCTCTCCTCAAGGTTGCCCTGTATCCTCCTGGGAAGCCACTCCAAAGTGGAGTGGTACTTCTGGGCAGCCAAGAAGCAAAAATCCACCTGCAACTTCTCAAAGGGGTCTTTTGCTATTTATTTGGTGCCAAAACGAGAGAGGAACAGCTGGAATCAGAATTGTTAATGTTCTGGTCTGAGGTCTTCAGAGGCTGCTGGCTTCCACTCTGAGCTCCCTCTGCTGGTTCATTGGAAAATGTTTCTGCTTGGCCATGATCTACGTTCCGACTAAACTGGCCACAGCCAGGGTACCCCATGCTGGAAAGCTCCTTTCATGTGTCCTCCTCCTTTCTCGATCTTCCCTGGGGTCCACAGGGTGAAATCATGGATCTTCTGATCAGTCTTACGGCAGGAAAGCCACATGGCCAAGAGAAGCAGAAGGGTGGCCTTGAGACAGATCATCATTTGGGCATTATCCCTGCCTCCAACACACACACACACACATATTTCTGATGAAATTTCTGGTTCCTCAGGGAGAGACTATGAATTTCACTTACAGAATAGTTTCCCCCAAGAGTTATGGAAAACCACCCAAATCACACTGTCTTCTAAGTCCTAATTTACCCGGAGTTGAAGGTGGCCTTGGAGGCAAGGGTTACAAGCTGCTTAAAATAAATGCATCTATTTCCATCTCTGGGCCCCTCTCCAGGGAACCTTGTCCCTCAGGAATTCTTAGAACTGTTTTTAACTGGACAAAGCTAGGAGATTTGTGAGCTATGCCCAGCTGAACATAGGTTTCTGCTTTTGTTCCAGCCTAGGGCTTCAGAATTCCCTCCGGAGTCATTAAAACCACTTGAGTTGTAATTATAGTTATTTGGCCCACTGACCCCTGGGAGTGGGGGGCACGGGGCGAGAAACAGAATGCACTCTTTTAAGACTCTTCAGCTCTTTTCCAGTAATAACTATTTAAAGCCCTGTCAAGCTAACCAATTGCTGCCATCTTGTCAGAAAGATGTCTTTTTTCATCTTTCCATTTGAAAGACAAGATTGGATGTAGGAAAAACTTAGCTTTAAAGTCCTTAATGGCTGTTTGAAATGACAAAGAATATAGGAGCATCAGTACACCATGCACAGCCTGCCTCTGCTCTGGTTTCTGTCTGGGTCAGCTTTTCCAGCACCTTCAGTATTGGAGAATATATTTGTTCAGATCCACAGAACCCGGTAGAACAAAGTATGAACATCATAATAGCCTGGACTCTGAGGCAATAAATTTGAAAACATCTAGTTGATTGTTTAAAACACCACCCAAGTAATAATTGCCATCATTTGTCCAAAGCAGCTGGCTTCCTATTTTATCCACTTGGGCCACATGATGGCTGAGAGTCACATAGGTACCATATTTCCAGGGCTTCCCTGAACCACATGTGATTCCCTTCCTGACTCCACCCGAAGCCACTGCCGTCCTCTCCACTAGAGGAAGCCTCTCACCCTGCTGGAGTAAGCATGATGCTGTCATGAGGATAGCAAGAAATCTGCTCTCATTTGCTCAAAAATTGATTCATGTCACAAGTCATGATTTTTAGGGACAGACCGAGTTGAATCTTGGGCAGCCAGGAAGCCACCAGCCAAGTGAGTCCAGGGTCCCCTTCACATACATCATCCACCTGGTCTGTCTTTTGCTCGGTTAGTACCGCTCAGCCCTGGCACATTCAACATGCTGGTGGTGGCTGGGCAAAGGGCATGCAGGTGCAACATTCCAGGTAGAAGTTGTGGCTCAAGGGCAGGTCAGGAACTGGCAGGAGGAGGCAGCGGAGGACCTTCGGGTGGAAGAGCCAATCAAGAGAGGAACCACTGTCTGGGAGGTGGGCATGCCAAGGAGAGCAGGAGCGTGGATATTGACATCAGGTTGCCAATAGTTGCTATGCCCAGGAGAAAGAAGGTTTGAGTGGCCCAAGAAGTTTGGGAAATGTTTGATCAAAGTTAAATGGGTTTCTTTTCAGCGAGACTTTTAAGGAGACCCTTTAACCTGCAAATGATGAAAATTATGAGATCCAGCTTCCCATCCACATGAGATCTATAGGAAGACTGATAGTGACTCTTGATGATCCTCTGGCTTCCCCTTCCAGAGTGTATTAGTTCGCTTGGGCTGCTGCAACCAAGTACCACAGGCTGGCTGACTTAACGGGAATTTATTGTCTCTCAGTTCTGGAAATTAGAAAACTGAGATCAGCGTATCAGTCAGGCTGGTTTCTTCTGAGGGCTCTCTCCTTGGCTTGTTGATAGAAACTTTTCTTTTTGTCTTCATATGGTCTTCCCCCGTGTGTCTGTGTCCTAATTGCCTCTTCTTATAAGGACACCAAACATACTGGATTAGGTCCCACTCTAGCGGCCTCCTTTCATTTTAATCATCTCTTTAAAGACCATATCTCCAAATACAGCCATATTTTGAGGCACTGGAGGTTAGGGCTTCAAATTGCCTAATGAATTCATATCGCCCATATGAATTTGGGGCAGGGGATGATTCAGCCTGTAACGCAGACCTTCTCTTCCCAGCTTCTCCCACAATTGTGCAGAGTCTGTTTCTTGTCATAAACCCTTTATTCTGTGACATGCACAGTGGCTCCGCTTCCCCAAGTTCTAACACAGAAATTGGTAGTAGAAGTGGGATGATACTGTAAAAGAAAATGAAAACAAGAGACATTGGTTTGGGACTGGATGGCAGTAGCTAAAGTAGTGGGATCAGTGCATGCTCAGTCGCTCAGCCGTGTCTGACTCTTTGCAGCTCTATGGACTGTAGCCCACCAGGCTCCTCTGTCTATGGGAGTTCCCAGGTGAAAATACTGGAGTGCGTGTCCATTTCCTTCTCCAGGAGATCTTCCCAACCCAGGAATCAAACCCATATCTCCTGTGTCTCCTGATTTAGCAGGCAGATTCTTTACCATTGAGAAGTGCGATCAGGGAGTGCCTCAAACTGAAGTCTGTCTCCAGCCTGAAGAGGGATAGCAGGGGATTCTGGCTATGGGTGGGCTGGAGTCCCTCAGGGTCAGGGAATATCCTGGACAAAAATTCCCCTGCCAGCCCACCCATGACTCACTGTGTCAATGGCTGAACCCAGAATCTGAAAAGGCAGCCCACATCAAGGATGTCCAGCCTGGTCCTGCCACCAAGCAGAGCACCAGACAAGAGGCCCCAACCCCAAGGAGACAGCCATCTCCTCCAGATGACCAGACGCACATGCAAAGCAATTAGAGAGTCACCAGCAAGAATTATGTCTGTGTGTATGCCACAGACAAGCACATTCGTCCTTTTCTCTACATTATGCTCCAGTCAAACCAAACCACTTACAGCTTCCTGAAATGTCAGGCTATTTCACGCCTCGGGGCCTTTGTTCTAATGCTCTCTCCTAGCCGGAAGCCCTGCCAGGGTAGCTGCCCAGCAAACACCTATTCATCTTTCAAGCATCACCTTTCCTATGAAGCTTTTTCTCTTGCCCCCCACCCCAGGGTGGCTGTCATCTATTAAGCACTTGCCAAGTGCCAGCAAATGTGCATGGTAGCTCATTTCATCTTCTTGATAGCCCTATGAAATAGGTGTTCTTGGCCCCCTGTTGACAGGTGATAAAACTAATGTTCAGAGAGATTAAGGGATTTGTCAAGTGCACCTAGCTTATAGGAGGTGCAGCGGGGCTTCAAACTCAGACTGTTGTGATCTAACTAAGTCTGGCTCTGCACATATTCATATATGCAATATAGACTGCTCCTCTGAACCAGGCTTGAGCCAGAGACTGAGGCCATGCCGGGATGAATATGAGCATCTCACCATGCATTACAACCATCTGGAGGTCAGAGATCACATCTGAGAGCAAGCCTCCCTAACCATTGCACCTCTTAGCACCCAGATAGACACCAGATTTTTTGACCTTGAACAGGACACAAAAAAGCTGGTCAGTATCAGGAGGGGCACTCTCCACAAACAAATAGCTCCTATTATGTATTTATGGGAACTTTACAGATGATCAAGGTGGTACTACAGACAGTGGGAGAAGGAAAGATTGCTCAGTCAGTGGTGTCAAGAAACTGGTTGGTCAGGAGGAGAAAAAGAAAGCCACATCATTACTCTATAGCAAAAGATTCTAGAAAGAATGAACACCTAAGCATGGAAAATAAAGCTATAAACGTCACAGAATATAGATGGATTATTATTGTTGTTTAGTCCCTGACTTGTGTCTGATTCTTTGCAACCTCATAGACTTCAGTACACTTATCTCCTCTGTCCTTCACTGTCTCCCAGAGTTTGCTCAAACTCATGTCCATTGAATCATTAATGCCATCCAACCATATCACCTTCTGTTGCCCCCTTCTCCTCCTGCCCTCAAGCTTTCGCAGCATCAATTTTCCAATAAGTTGGCTCCTCTTATTAGATGGCCAAAGTCTTGGAGCTTCGGTATTAGCCCTTAAAGAGAAAACTTAGGGTTGATTTCCTTTAGGATTGACTGCTTTGATCTCCTTGCAGTCCAAGGGACTCTCAAGAGTCTTCTCCAGCACCACAATTTGAAAGCATCAGTTCTTTGGTGCCCTGCCTTCTTTATGGTCCAGCTCTCACATCCATTCATGACTACTAGAAAAACCATAACTTGACTATATGGACCTTTGTTGGCAAAGTAATGTCTCTGCTTTTTAATACACTGTCTAGGTTTGTCGCGTGTGCTATGCTTAGTTGCTCAGTTGTGTCCGACTCTTTGCAAGCCCATGGACTGAAGCCCTCCAGGCTCCTCTGTCCACAAGGGTTCTCCAGGCAAAAATGCTGAAGTGGGTCACCATGCCCTCCTCTAGGGGATCTTCCCAGTCCAGGATTGAACCCAGGTCTCCCGCATTGCAGGCAGATTCTTTACCAGCTAAACCATCAGGGAAGCAATATAACTATTATCAAGTACCCCAAAGCACAAACAAAATAACAAAAATAGTTAGATATCACAACTTGGTAGTCATGGGGTTTAACAAGAGCATCATAGGCAAAATGAACAGATCAATAACAGACTGGAAGATATTACAATAGCCAGTGCCATTAATGGATTATTATGTACTATAGACTCTGCTCGGAGAAGGCAATGGCACCCCACTCCAGTACTCTTGCCTGGAAAATCCATGGATGGAGGGGCCTGGAAGGCTGCAGTCCATGGGGTCGCTGAGGGTCGAGCACGACTGAGCAACTTCACTTTCACTTCTCACTTTCATGCATTGGAGAAGGAAATGGCAACCCACTCCAGTGTTCTTGCCTGGAGAATCCCAGGGACAGGGGAGCCTGGTAGGCTGCTGTCTATGGGGTCGCACAGAGTTGGACATGACTGAAGCGACTTAGCAGCAGCATAGACTCTACCAGGAACTCCAAGTCATCAAAAAAAAAAAAAAAAAGGAAATCCAATTAATTTTTTAAGAAGCAAGGATACGAATATATGAATTTACAGAAAATGAATAATGAGTTGATATTCTTACTCCATAGTAATCAAATATATGTAAATTAAATCACAAATGAGACTGCACTTCATAACTATCAGAGTAGCAGAAAAGTGGGTAATCCAAGTCCAGGTGAGAAGGAGTGACGAAAGTAAAAACATTGTGTGCTGCTTGCTGGGAGTTTAAAGTTGTTACAGCTGTTTTGGAAACCAATTTAACAGAATTTAGTAAAATTATGTGTATTTATGTCCCATGATCTGGCAATTCCACTCCTGTTTGTACAACCCAGAGATTTTTGCGCAGATCTAATATGAGAACCAGTATGAGCTTGTTTGTCAACAGTGTTGTTATTTCTGAGAGCAGGAAGTTAAATTTTGGGATCCATCACTGGAGGGATAATTAAGTGAAATGTGCTGGAGAATCAAATCCCAGGCAGTAGTGAGAAGCTGTGGACTAGAAGCACATAAATCACCATGAATGGGTCTTAAAAGCATAGATTTGAATGGGAAAAGTCAAAACCAGTTTGGGTTTTACGGTGCAATACTCTTTAAATCAATTAAAGTCAGGCATGCATAAAACAGCTTCAGGTATTTTACAAGGTGACATGCATATCTAAGATTTTTTACATAAAACTCATTAGAGTAATAGCTTATGGGGAGCTAAGGGGAGATAGGTGTGGTGATCAAAGGTGGGAGAAATAGATAAGCAGCAAGCAAACAAACATCTAGCGAGGGGCCCTTCATGGATGAATGGTGATGTGAGGTGTGAACCAAAGGATATGAGGAGCTGCCGAGGCCAGATCAGAGGAGGAAAGAATGAGACAGAAGGCGTGGGAGCAAGAGAACCGTTTCCCCAGCAATGGCCCTGGAGTAAAAGGCTTGGCTTCTAATCCTGATTCTGCTACTTGATGAATCTGACTTTGAGCAACTTACTTCACTGGACTCTCTCAGTCTCTTCAGCTGTAAAATGGAAATGCTAGCAGTACCTACATCAAGGGATCATTTGAATCATGGGTTAGACAGCATCCATGCACAGCACCCATTAGTAGCCAGGGCTGAATGGACAGAAGCCATGAATGTTTCTATATCAATTCTGTGCTCAGCAGTTATGCCGTGTACTTTAAAAGCCTAAAATGACCTGACAGTGAAGACACACTCAGGGTCTTTTAATCAGCCATTGCATGGATCATTGTGTTCTGCTGCTGCTAAGTCACTTCAGTTGTGTCCAACTCTGTGCGACCCCATAGACGGCAGCCCACCAGGCTCCCCCGTCCCTGGGATTCTCCAGGCAAGAACACTGGAGTGGGTTGCCATTTCCTTCTCCAATGCATGAAGTGAAAAGTTGCTCAGTCGTGTCCGACTGTTCACGACCCCATGGACCGCAGCCTACCAGGCTCCTCTGTCCATGGGATTTTCCAGGCAAGAGTGCTGGAGTGGGGTGCCATCGCCTTCTCCATCGTTGTGTTCTACCAGCAGAATTTTCACTCCACCCTAGACATTGTCAGTCATAGGGACCACAGTGTCCTCCACTGGTACCTCTTTTGTAATGGACAAGACCTGGGCAATGCAGCTGAGAGCTGGATAGGAGAATGGAAAGGGTGTGGCTCTAGAGTCAGAGACGACCTGGTTTCCTGTCCTGGATCTGTACTCATTCCTTAAGCTCTCTGTGTCTTCTTGTCTTCATCCATCAACACAGATAAGAACAGCATGCCCATAAAGTTGTTGTGAGCGTGAAATGTGATCATTGGGCCAAAAGCTCCTAATGCATAGCAAGTGCTTTGTAAATAATAGTTGCTATTACTTGTGGCAGGGGATAGAGGGGACATTCTGAATTAGGTGAGAACACCCTAGCAAAGACCAAAAGACAAGGAAAGAGTGTGTGTAAAGCCTGCAAGGAGCCCTTAGTTCTGTCCTAGTTACTAGTTAGGGGTGTGTGGTGGGCTTCCAGTGCAGAAGGACCCCAGCACTTAAAGGAGGAAGTCTGAAAGCTAAACAGAGTGCTGAGAATCAGTACTTGCTTCATAGCTGAGCGTGCTGGAAAGTTGACACTGTCAGATCTTTCAAATGATTATTCTTATAAATGATTATTCTGCTTCCCTTGGGAGCTCAAGAGGAGCTTATAAGAGAGAAACTCAGCTTTCCAATGATGGGGCTGTTTTCGAATCAGAGTTGGCATTTGCATCAGTTTGGCTGATAGGGAACATTTCTTTTTTCCCACTCCAGCATGATGGAGTGGGATAAAAGAGTTTGGTTCTTTGCACGAGAGGAAAATATGTCTGAAGCTGCAGCCCTGGGGAAAAGATGAAGGGTTGTTGGCTTCACTGGTGTGATGGGAAAGATGACTGTGAGCAGGAACATGACGTGGGGCTGATGGGGTCCAGCAGGGCGCAGTCAGCTGGTGACGTTCACAACAAAGACAAGTTCCTATGCATTTTTTGATTTTTATATTTTGTTCTGATTTCACTGGTTCATCCTGCCGGTGTGCCCTTGATCTGCCCCCATCACAGATATCAGAAATCTTCCCAGGGCTCTTATCTGCACTTGATGGTTCATGGCTTGGACACTTCGACGGTTCTCCTATGGCTTCAGAGTCACTTTAGATTTTCAAACCTCTTCCCTGCCTGAAGCCCACTTGCCCAAGAGTAACTCTGCTTTGGTAGGATGCTGTTCCTCCCTTGTCTTCAAGGCCCTCCACGATCTTGCCCTCTGACCTGAACTCCCCACAGGCTCATGGACACTTTGCAGATCTCTCCTCATTCCCATGGCCACACTTTTGCCCACCCTGCGAGGTCCTTTCATTCCTTCCCTCTTCTCATGAGCAACTCCATCCAGGCCCACCCANCACACACACATCCACATTCACACGTAAGTCAAATAAAGGCCAAAACAAATCAAAAATACAAAGACTGTTAGATGGCGTACCCCCTTGAAATACCTACCCCTTACTGGTCCCCTCCAGAGCTGCTGATTGTGGCATTTTAAGAGTTAACTGCCACAAGGTCTAATTAAATGGAGAAATGGAAGAAAATGTGAATATGAACACAAATCTCACATGCACCTCCAAGGGAAGATGTGTTTTTAAGTTTACCTTAAATACCACTGAACCGTTTCATTTTTCAAAAACTAGAAGCCAGCCTCCCTTTCCTGTTACAATTTGTGCAAACATGGCACATCGTCAGCATGCCTTGCTAACCGCAGATTCCATTATGTGTTTAATAATTGACTGTTCAATAGAGCATTGATGCATTTTGTCTGGAACTAATTCACCTTTGTCTGTGCTTCGGCACGAATGTTCGGTGAATCACAGATGGGATCGCAGAACTGTTTCAAGTGCTGCTACCCAACACAGAGTCACATCGGGATTATTCCTGTCAGGCCCTGTGCTCACAAATGTTCTAGCATGCTAAAGCCACCTGAAAATGTGATGTATGGAAATCGTCAAGTGCAGGACAATATCTCTTCCCTTCTAATGAGGACTCACAATTCACAGTCTGCAGGCCACTTAAAGAGGGAGGAAATTGTTGACTGTTAAATTAACAAAAATGGACTCCCTAACAGCCCGTTAAGACCATGTTGCTACCCAGTTGGAAATCAGGCTGAGACGTGTTGGTTGGGGAAGTCAAGTGTTAGCAAATGCATACGTCTTGGACTTCTCTGTATTGGAAAGAAAATCCCTCCTCTCTCCTAAAGAACTTCTACGTTGCTTTTCTTTTTTAAATAAATGTATATATATTTTAATTGAAGGATAATTGCTTCACAATACTGTGTTGGCCTCTGCCATATATCAGCAGGAGTCAGCCATAGGTATATGTATGTCCCCACCCTCTTGAACCTCCCTCACTCCTCCCACCCCTTCCCTTCACTCCTAGGTTGTTGCAGAGCCCTGGTTTGAGTTCCCTGTGTCTACAGCAAATTTTCATTGGTTATCTGTTCTACCTACAGTACTGTATATGTTCCCATGTTGCTGCTGCTGCTGCTGCTAAGTCGCTTCAGTTGTGTCTGACTCTGTGCGACCCCAGAGACGGCAGCCCACCAGGCTTCCCTATCCCTGGGATTCTCCAGGCAAGAACATTGGAGTGGGTTGCCATTTCCCTCTCCAATGCGTGAAAGTGAAGTCGCTCAGTCGTGTCCGACTCCTAGCGACCCCATGGACTGCAGCCTACGAGGGTCCTCTGCCCAAGGGTTGCCAGGCAACATGTTACTCTCTCCATTCATCCCACCTTTTCCTCCTTCACTGCTGCCTGTGTCCTTAAGCCCATATTCTATGTCTGTGTATCCATTGTTGCCCTGTAAATAAGTTCATCAGCACCATCTTTCTAGATTCCACATATATGTGTTAATTTAGGATATTTGCTTTTCTGATGTACTTCACTCTGTATAATAGGCTCTAGGTTTATCCACCTCATTAGCACTGACTCAAATTGTGTTCCTTTTAATGGCTGAGTAATATTCCATTGTATATATATATACCACAGTTATTGCTTGGGATTTATGGATTGGAGAAGCACCGAAAACAGTACAAATGGTGTGTGTAATTTTGTGATGAACTGGGTGCACCATCCTGCAGGGCTCTTTCCTGGGGAAGAACCAGTGCTATGTCTGGGCTCAAGTGCTGACTGGGGTTGGCATAGCATGAATGCCACAGGTTTAAAAGGAGGCGGGGAAGAACTTACTCCAAAGCTGTTCTTACCCATTGCACTTATCTTGGCTGTTTTTTTTTTGTTTTGTTTTGTTTTTTTTACCAAAAGCAGAGTGCAAACTCTGCTTCTGGTAACAAAAAAAAAAAAAACAGCCATGGAGTGGGCATGCCCTCCAGCAGGATAAGGCCCGGTTGCTTCTGCCCAGCCAAGAAATTGTATTCTAGTATGTGTAAAATATTTCTTTTTAGTCTTTTGTAAAAGCTGGGTATATTATTTGATAGCAACCACATTGTTTCATAAAATGATCCATTTATTTAAAAACCCAGCCATAGTATTGGATATCAAGACTGCCTTCTTGTTATAGCTTGAATTTATCAGTGGAATTTCCATTGCTTGGGGATATGAGATCTTTTTTTTTTTTTTTTTTCATTTTAGTGATTGTCCTAAGGTAATGGATGATTAAATTCATCTGTTCCACTAAGGGACTCTATAGTCTTCTGTTAATCTCAGGGGAGGAAAACTATTGCCTGGCTTTCTCTGCCATCCTTGTTGCTCTGATTTGCTTCATTTTGTTGACTTCAGTACAGGCCAGCATATTAGCATAGCCCAGGCTTCTGAGGACCACCTGTGCTTTTGGGGGCAGCCAAAGCCTATGATTTGAGCTGCAGTTATAATTAAGTCTGAACCTGGGCCAACACTGGAAAAGTTTGGCCGGCTGATCAATTCTTTTTTTCATTAATCAGCAGAGTTGTTAAAATACCCTCAAACCATTGCTAGACCTCAAAGCCTCTTGAATGAACAGGACCCAGCTGCTGTTTTCCCTTTATTATCTTTTTCCAGAATAGTCTAGCTAGAGAATGTATGTTAGTTGCTCAGTCATGTCCAACTCTTTGTGACTTCATGGACTGTAGCCCACCAGGCTCCTCTGTCCATGGGGTCCTCCAGGCAGGAAAACTGAAGTCGGTTTCCCTTCCCTTCTCTAGAGCTAGAGAATTAGCTATAATAACAACATAAGCTTATAGAGGTGCAGTGCATGCACGCTCAGCCATGTTCAACTCTTTGCGACCGTATGGACTGTAGCCTGCCAGGCTCCTCTGTCTATGGGATTCTCTAGGCAAGAATACTGGAGTGGGTTGCCATTTCCTCCTCCAGAGGATCTTTCCAGCCCTGAGATCAAACCCATGTCTCCAGCGTCTCCTGCATCGGCAGGCAGATGCTTTACCACTGAGCCACCTGGGAAGCCATAAACTTATAGAGTGCTTATTCAAACGCAGGTTCGGTTGTGTTTGTACCTTTCAACTTATTTAATTATAAAACCCATAAAAGGTAATTATCTTAAAATTACAAATAGGGAAACTGAGGCACAGAGAGGTTAACAATTTGCTCAGACTCACACAACCAGTAATGGAACTGGGCTCGGAACACAGGTGATCTGTTGCCATAGCCTATATACTAAATCACTGTGTTTGCTGCCTCGTGTGAAATAAAAATGCAATATGTGACTGTGTCATTAATGACTAAAGGCTTTTGATCATTCTCGTCATGAGTTCCTTCACTCATACTCTAGAAAGTACAACCGCATTGTGATCAACCTTAAAGGAGTAATAAAATATAGAATCCTTCCCTTCCAAAATCCAAATGGAATAGCAAGCTGAGTATTGTGCGATGGTGCAGAGAGGAGGCAGGAGAAGCAAGATTGTCAGCTGTGTTCCTGCTTGCTCTGTGAACTTGGTGATCTGACTTACCTCTCTGGGCCCACCTGCCCACGTGCATGGTGCAGTGCTGCCTTGCAGCACCCCATCACCTTGCAGGAGAGGTGTGCACACGCAGGTGACAGTGGCGGTCGCTATAGGATGATGGAGGGCCAAGGTGTAGGGTAGGTACATACTCAGACATAACTTTGGTCTGCAGTTCTGACTTCCAGATTTACACAAAGTCCTTATGTAGTTGTGGTCTGGAAACTGTGCCATAAAAAGTGGGAAAGAGGCCAGGGCAGTCTTCCTGAAGAAGAAGTTGAACTGGTCGGAATCATGAAATTAAAGATGGCTTTCAGATGTTAGGAGCCATAGCCGTTTGATGGGACCTTTGATGATTCTAGAAAGCCCCTATCCTATCACTTGTCTGTCCTGGATCTCTGTGCTAGAATAATAAGATGCTACCCAGAGCATGGAAAAGGACCCTTCCCAGAAGGTGGGGCAAACTCCCACATGCCTGGTCAAGTCTATCATCTTCTCTGGGAGTAGATGGGAGTATACTGAAGGGCAACGGGAAACCCACTTCCCAGGATAACCTCCCCAGACTCCATGACCTGTGGGCTTCCTGCCAGTACTTACATACAGGCAACCAAGGTGTCCCAGGCCCTGGTACTGCTGGGTGCTGTGGTAAACAGGTACACCCTGTTTACCCCTTCAGAGATGAACGAGGATACAAATAAAATGTATGTACACAGTCTGTAAACATCCATTCTGCCTAAGGCAAGGGCCTCATCCATTGGCACCCTCACCGTGTGCACCCACAGCACACTGGCTGATGACTGTCACTGCCTTCAGGCTGCACAGACACAGAGGGGCTCCCCTGAAACCTCACACCAAGAGGCTAGAATCTGGAGCCCACCAGGGGACTCTGAGTTCTAGGGCTCTAGCTACTGAATGAGTTTCAAAGGGCTTGGTAGTAGGTAATTCTACCAGAGAGGGAAAGGTTACTAGCCAGACCCCGATCTGCCTGGTTTCCTGTCCCACATTCTCTCCAATCTACACACTTGGGGCAAAGAAAGAATTGCCATTTGCTGACAGTCCAAATGGGCCAGACACTGACTTGGAGATTCAACTCTATAAAGTAGGTGTTAGCAAGCATGAAAATCTGTACAATTAGCTAATAGCTATACGATGCTAAATAGCAGAATTAGGATTCGAGATCATCAGACATACCATGGGCCTGTCTGATTCACTTTTCTCACTACAGCCTGGCTTATAAAATGCTTCAAGCCCAGACTGCCTCTCCAGCCTCACCTTCCTTACATTCTTGCTCTCCCTGAATTATCTATATTCCCCAGGTATCCCAGGGCCAGTGCCCAAGCTCTTCTAAGTTCCACCTCTGTCTGTCCAGTGCCTCTCAAAACTCAGCTGAGATATCATCTCTGCTGGAAGAAGACACCCTGGATACTCCCAAACCCCCTACTACCACCACCAAGGCTGAGCTGCCTCTGGGCTCCATTGGCACCTGTTATCATTGCTGTTGTTCAGTCGCCCAGTCGTGTCTGACTCTTTGCGACCCCATGGACTGCAGCATTCCAGGCCTCCCTTCACTCACCATCTCCTGGAGTTTTCCCAAGTTCATGTTCATTGCATCAGTGATGCCATCCAGCCATCTCATCCTCTGATGCCCTCTTCTTCTTCTGCCCTCAATCTTTCCCAGCATCAGGGACTTTTCCTAAGGGCACCTGTGCTGATCTCTATATGACTGACTAGTGCCATTGTCCTGAACTTTTGTGTCCTTGAGGCCAATGCTGGGTTAGATTCATTCTCCAGCTCAGAGCCTAGACCTTGACCTGGCTCAATTGGGACTCAAGAATTATTTATGGGAAGAAAGGAAGGAAGAAGAAGAGAGAGGGAGGCAGGCAGCAAGAGGGGAAGGGAGGAATCCTGTCCCCTACGGTCTGTCATACCTCCCTTCCTGCCCTACCTGGTCTGTCTGACCTCTCCCCACTACCTGACTCTCAGATCCAACAAAAACTGATTTTTCTACCCTTAGATTAGGGGAGAGATTCCCAGGCTAGGGGAGAAAATTGACCCTGCAGTCAATCTTTAGTCTTCCTGAAGGACACAGTTTGTTCACTTGTGTTCCACAGTGAATTTTTAATCACACCAGCCGCTCCCCTCCCCCTGACCTGACAAGTCTCAGTGCTGCCTGTGCTAAGGGACCGGGGACTCTGTTTGCCTAGGATCTGCAGTGAAACTAATCAGAAAGGAGGATTGCTGCTTAAGCCTCTGCACTGATGGCTGAGCCTCCTGCAAACAATTTCATATGGTAACTGTCCCCACAGTTCTGGGGGCAGTTCAGAGCTGAGAGCACTGAGTTGCAGGGAGAGTTTTCTCACACCGGGTTACAAGGTCCATTATTACCAAGAAGGTTATGGAAGTTAGTGAAATAAAATGTGTAATAAGGGCCAGTGTGGAACTAGGCTTCCCAGGTTATAAAGACTTTCAAGTGTGTGACCTCAATGAATCTTTACAA
>SJYA01000207.1:223985-241001 GCA_006410615.1 Neotragus moschatus
GGCTGCACAGACACAGAGGGGCTCCCCTGAAACCTCACACCAAGAGGCTAGAATCTGGAGCCCACCAGGGGACTCTGAGTTCTAGGGCTCTAGCTACTGAATGAGTTTCAAAGGGCTTGGTAGTAGGTAATTCTACCAGAGAGGGAAAGGTTACTAGCCAGACCCCGATCTGCCTGGTTTCCTGTCCCACATTCTCTCCAATCTACACACTTGGGGCAAAGAAAGAATTGCCATTTGCTGACAGTCCAAATGGGCCAGACACCGACTTGGAGATTCAACTCTATAAAGTAGGTGTTAGCAAGCATGAAAATCTGTACAATTAGCTAATAGCTATACGATGCTAAATAGCAGAATTAGGATTCGAGATCATCAGACATACCATGGGCCTGTCTGATTCACTTTTCTCACTACAGCCTGGCTTATAAAATGCTTCAAGCCCAGACTGCCTCTCCAGCCTCACCTTCCTTACATTCTTGCTCTCCCTGAATTATCTATATTCCCCAGGTATCCCAGGGCCAGTGCCCAAGCTCTTCTAAGTTCCACCTCTGTCTGTCCAGTGCCTCTCAAAACTCAGCTGAGATATCATCTCTGCTGGAAGAAGACACCCTGGATACTCCCAAACCCCCTACTACCACCACCAAGGCTGAGCTGCCTCTGGGCTCCATTGGCACCTGTTATCATTGCTGTTGTTCAGTCGCCCAGTCGTGTCTGACTCTTTGCGACCCCATGGACTGCAGCATTCCAGGCCTCCCTTCACTCACCATCTCCTGGAGTTTTCCCAAGTTCATGTTCATTGCATCAGTGATGCCATCCAGCCATCTCATCCTCTGATGCCCTCTTCTTCTTCTGCCCTCAATCTTTCCCAGCATCAGGGACTTTTCCTAAGGGCACCTGTGCTGATCTCTATATGACTGACTAGTGCCATTGTCCTGAACTTTTGTGTCCTTGAGGCCAATGCTGGGTTAGATTCATTCTCCAGCTCAGAGCCTAGACCTTGACCTGGCTCAATTGGGACTCAAGAATTATTTATGGGAAGAAAGGAAGGAAGAAGAAGAGAGAGGGAGGCAGGCAGCAAGAGGGGAAGGGAGGAATCCTGTCCCCTACGGTCTGTCATACCTCCCTTCCTGCCCTACCTGGTCTGTCTGACCTCTCCCCACTACCTGACTCTCAGATCCAACAAAAACTGATTTTTCTACCCTTAGATTAGGGGAGAGATTCCCAGGCTAGGGGAGAAAATTGACCCTGCAGTCAATCTTTAGTCTTCCTGAAGGACACAGTTTGTTCACTTGTGTTCCACAGTGAATTTTTAATCACACCAGCCGCTCCCCTCCCCCTGACCTGACAAGTCTCAGGTGCCTGTGCTAAGGGACCGGGGACTCTGTTTGCCTAGGATCTGCAGTGAAACTAATCAGAAAGGAGGATTGCTGCTTAAGCCTCTGCACTGATGGCTGAGCCTCCTGCAAACAATTTCATATGGTAACTGTCCCCACAGTTCTGGGGGCAGTTCAGAGCTGAGAGCACTGAGTTGCAGGGAGAGTTTTCTCACACCGGGTTACAAGGTCCATTATTACCAAGAAGGTTATGGAAGTTAGTGAAATAAAATGTGTAATAAGGGCCAGTGTGGAACTAGGCTTCCCAGGTTATAAAGACTTTCAAGTGTGTGACCTCAATGAATCTTTACAACGACATAGGAGAGAGATCATTAAAGCCATTATTTCACTGGATGCTTACGAGAGGCCAGATCCTGCACACATTTGCTTTATAAATACTATCTATTTATGTCCTCAGCATCTATGAGCCAGGTTCTGTTAAAGATTCTTATTTTATGGATGGATCCCAGGAATGTTGTTTCTTTTCTAAAGTCATACAGTTGGAGGATGGGAGGTCTGGAGCTTGAATTCAGATCTGTCTGATAACAAAGGCCATACACTTGACCTTTCAGAAGCTACATGCCCATTTTGCAGATGATTAGTACAGGGACTTCCCTGGTGGTTCAGTGGTTAAAAATCAGCTTTGCAAAGCAGGGGATATGGGTTCGATCCCTGGTCTGGGAACTGAGATCCTACATGCCACGGGGCAACCAAGCCTGTGCACCACAGCTAGAGAGCTTGTGCACCACAGCTACTATGGCCCCCCATTCTAGAGCTCACGCACAAAAAGAGAAGCCCACACACCGTAACTAGCGAAGCCCACACACAGCACAACTAGAGAAAGCCTGTGACTTGCAGCAAAGACTCAGCACAGCCAAAAACATTTTTTTTAAATAGAAAAGTGCATAAACAGCAGAACCAGGGCAGGATCTGAGCAAAGCTGCAGAGAAATGAGCCTAGGATCTGGAATCTGATAGAAAGGGATGGCCATCTCTCTACCGCTTACAAGATGCGTGTCCTTGGGCAAGTTGCTGAGTCACCGTCTTCTCAACTGTAAAACAGAGACACAGCACCTGTCTTGCAAGATCATTTGCTGCAAAACTCCCCAAGGGGCTGCTTTGAGAAAATGAAAAGCTTTTCAGTTTGGACGTCTTCTAGACTCCTGGTGCAGTAAGCCTTCTGAAGGCACTGAGTCGCCACCGGCTCAGGCTCTCTCTGTGTCACGTGTTCATTCGCTCGATGGCCACAGGGTAAAAGGAATCATTACTGTTGTTGAGCCCAACTGTGATCCAGGCACTGTGCTACACGCTGTCACATGCACGCCACAGGCCTGCAAGGCAGGAATTTTTAGGCATCTTACAGGTGAGGAAACTGAGGCAGAGGGAGGTAAGGTGAGGGTCTCAAGGTCTGGTCTGGGGCAGAGGCCAGGTCACCTGGCCCTACCACTCTGGCTGCCTCATCCTTCCTGTGATTGTCACCGCTGTCCATCACCTTCAGGAAACAGCCTTTCTTTGTTCAGGACACTGTCTTTGGATGAAGAAACAAAACCAAATCTTGTCTGTATAGGTTTGGCTGAATTTTAGACAGCCCAGCTATACTAAGTATGTGGCTTCCCTGGTGGCTCAGACAGTGAAGAATCCACCTGCAATGCAGGAGACCTGGGTTCTATCCCTGGGTCAGAAAGATCCCCTGGAGAAGGGAATGGTAACCCACTACACTATTTTTAACTGGAGAGTTCTATGGACAGGGGAGCCTGGCAGGCTACAGTCCATGGGGTCGCAAAATGTCAGACTCGCTGAGCAACTAACACTAACACTACTAGGTTAAGAACTTAATTACTCAGCCTTTTACTTTTTTACTTTTCAAAATAAAATGCATTCATCACCTGGGAAAGAGTATTTCCCCTCCTGTTTGCAAATAATGTTAGTCTTCTTGATACCCAAGGGAATTTACTTAGAAGTAAGAAAGAAAAAGAAAAAAGAGGGAAAAGAGAGAAAAAGAAAGGAAGAAACTACCATGAATAGAAGACCTATGGGACATAATTACAGAAATACTGCAGGTTCTGCATTAACTGAAAAATTGCAACCATTTCATTGTGGGAGTAAAGCTATTTTCTTTTATTTTAAAGTGGATCCTTCACCTTCCAAAAGGCTAATTATGGTGCTGCCTACATCTTGTGTTCATAGGTTCCAATTTCATCTTTTCATTAACCACAACGGCAAATAACAAAATTGAGCCAGCGCTTCGGAAGCATCTTTGTGACAGCTCTGGTAGCAGGCGGGAGGAACATAGCGATCACTCACCCTGTGACTCAGGCCATGTTTTCCATAATTGAGCCCACCACGGACTTGTCAGAGGCCCCCCCTCTAGCTCAGCCAAGAGTGCCTGAAACAAAGCAGGTGGGCGGCTGGAGCCAGGAGGAGCTCCAGGGAGTGTAAGTGGAAGGGAGAGTAACGCAAAAGCTATTACAACGTAAACGCCCTAAAATGATGTTTATGGAGAGTTTTTAATGATGTGAGAGAATGTTTGAAATCTAATGCTTAGGGGAAAAAGCAGGCTATACACTATGTCGACAGTATGATTTCAACTCTGTAAATATCTGTATCTCAATCTAGGACTATCGTCAAGATATTGGACTATATCTGATATTTAATACATCTCAATCACCAGGTTTTTATATAATTTTATTCCTTTTTGGCTGGGCTGGGTCTTCGTTGTCGTGCGGGCTTTCTCCAGCTGTGGCGAGTGGGAGCTACCCTCTTGTGGTGCTTGGGCTTCTCACTGTGGCAGCTTCTCTTGTTGTGGAGCACAGGCTCTAGGTGCACGGGCTTCGGTAGCTGCAGCACGTGGGCTCAGTAGCTGTGGTCCTGGGCTCTAGAACACAGGCTCAGTAATTGAGGTGCAAGGGCTTAGTTGCCCCAAGACATGTGGCATCCTCCTTGATCAGGGATCGAACTGGAGTCTTTTGCATCTCCTGCATTAACAGGTAGATTCTTTATCACTGAATCACCAAGGAAGCCCCCAGGTTTTTTAAGTGTCTAAATATAACTCAATCTCACAGAAAGGCAGGGATCCAAAGCCTCCTTGAGATGACAAGGCTCCCCTGAGAAAGGGGGATTTCATTTTTCTAGGGGTTGCCCTTCACCTCTTATTCCAAAGCCTCTTCTGTTCTGTTGTTGATTCCCTCAAGAGACCTCAGCACCATTCCCCTCACCGCTGCTCCTCTCCCTAAGCCACTCTATCGCTCTCTGAGCAAGGACCTATCTTCTGCATTTGCCAAGGCACCAGCAGCATCAGGCTGTTTTGCAAAAGAGGCTTTTATTCACAAGTTTTGAGGATGGGGCAGTAGTGAGTGGAGCTGGGGCTGGGGGAGGGGGAAGTATTGTACAGCAGAGGGTGCAAAAATGCTGAGAGCTTAAAAAAAAAAAAGAGAGAAGCATTTGTCTCTGAAGTTCACTGTACATGCCAGTGCTCTGACCAAGCAAAACCTGCTTGGCTTCTTGTCTGACAAAGCAGGCTGGTGACACTGGGTTTCACTCTCCGCCTGTATAGGTGTACATTCCCATTCCTCTCTGGTTTTCTATGTGTCCATCTCTGGGACTTTCTGTGTTACCTGTTCTCCATTTTATCCTTCTTTCTCTTTCTCTCTCTCTCTGGGTGCCCCTCACTTTTTTCTTATGTGTATCTCTGTCTCAGATCACCTCATAGGCTTTCACTCTGTTCACATTCTTTCTTTCTGGAGCCCTCTAAACAGAACCCATTCCTCTCTGCTTTCAAGAGAAGATTAAAATTTTTTCTGTTTGATTAGCATGCAGAGAATTCAGAAAACTTCTGTTTCAACATTTCAACACACCCAGACTAGCCAGGTAGAGCAAGGGAGGGGAGCTAAAAAGCCCATTAATGGGTCTTCCCAAACAAATGCCTTCCTGTCCTTCTGCCCAAACGCAGAACAGCTGCAGCTTTAAAAATAGCTTACTTTCATCTTTTGAAGGAAATATGCCAAAATTTTAGCCCTGGCTGTCTTTGGGTGGCAAGAAATGCTTTAGCATTATTTATTTCTACCTATTTTTCTGAGTTTTCCAACTTGCCCAAGGCAAGACTGGACTACTTTATCATAATAAAATCTCCCATGTATTATGCACCTGCCAGACACCCGATTTAGTCTTCACAACAGCCTTAATGGGTAGATGTTATTATGCACATTTAGAGGTTCAGAGAGGTCACGCAATTTGCTGAACATCACACAAACATAGGTGGAGATCCAACCAGACATTAGGCTGCCAGTCACTACATCCTCTGCTTCACCTGCAGATGTAAAGGCTTTCCACACCTGAAAGCTCACAAGATCATTCAAGCTGTCTTGCTCTCCTCCTCACTGTAAATGCAAGTGGTTCTACAGGTTATGACTCACAATACTAGCCTTCCCTGGGAGGATTCTACTTTCCTGCATCAGATCTGTGGCCTGTGGGAAGACTATACATCCTAAGCCTGTTGAACTTGAAAGTGGCATGTGATCTACTCAGGTTAATAAAACATGAATAGAAAGGCCATATCACTTTTGCGCCAAAGCAGTAAGATCCAGCTTATGGTTCTCTGTCTTTCTCCATTCTGCCACAAGGCAACATCCCCAGAAAGGTCCAGGTGTAAACATGGAGCAGAGCTGTAGTTAACCCACGATGTACATGTAGCCTGAGCAAGAAATAGATCATTGTTTTTATAACCCACTGAGATGCGGGGATTGTTTGTTACCACATCATAGCATAGCCTAAGCTGACTAACTCTGTATATGCAAAAGTTTAAAAGCATAGGGGCTCACTAACATGTTTCATACTTCCACCTCTTGGAAGGGAAAAATAGGGGGAGTCTTGCCCAAAGTATTAGTGTGAAGTTCAACTTGTCCCTTTCAAAAATGATCTTGGGAAAATGATCCCCTCCCTTAGGGTGTATTTCTGCAGCACATTCTATTGATGGGGCCAGATTGTCAGAATAAGTCCCAATTACAGGTCCTGGAACTGCCCAAAGAGACACAGGCCAATTAGTGCACAGCTCGAAGTCTGAGAGGAACCCATGGAAGGGAAAGCTCTGCCACTGACTGTGGCCACAGCTGGAGGCTCAGGTGCCATCTGGGCAGATGGTGAGCAATAAAGATGGACGGCTCAGGGTAGTGCAATCAATTACCACATTTGGTCTGAGATACAGAGAGCAACACAGCCTTCACAGGCAATCTGTTCTCCATGCCTTTAGCAAAGCTGCCTTCGAGGGAAGAATGGAGAATTAATCCAAAAGCTGAAGGCTCAGAAGAAAAAGAATTGCTGTCACCACTGAGGAATGGGCAGGCGAGAAGACACCTCTGCCCCAGGAGGAAGCAGTCAAGTGATTTTTCAAAGAATCCCTGGGGGGATGGGCACAATCATCTCACCCCTAAGTGACCCAGTTGGTAGTTCTGTTGCTGAAGTATCTTTATTCAATGTGTTCTTTTCTCTGGCTGTCTCATCATTCCTGCATTCTTTTATCCAGACCATCCATTCCTTCGCTCATTCATTCTTTCATTCATTCAGCCAGTGGGACCTCTGAGCACAGCACTGCTCCAGACGTCAGCAGCCTGACTGGCATAGACAAAGACTGGTTGGTAGAAGGTGTGGCAGACACAGACCCACTGCTAAGATCCACCTTCAGAGAGAGTGGCTTCCAAATGGGAGGGGCATGGCTTCCTGACCACCTCCAGCTGGTAGCCCTAGTTTTCAAGCCAAGGTCCAGCTACTTTCACAGCAAACTCAGGCCAATGACTTAGCAGAGTGGGCCTAGGGGCCTGGTCATTTCTATCTAACACAGGATGCCTCTAGAGGGCAGTCTGAGCCCCGGAGCTCCACCAGCTGTCAAAGACCATGGGGTCTCCATCATGGTCTGCTGGCTGTCCTTGCCCAACCTACTTCTACCCCTTTTCTTTCACAGGCATCACTCCCCTGTAAACTTTTTACACCTTTAACTCCATCTCAGTGACTGCTTCATGCAAAACCACACAGGCACAGAAGAGGAAACAGAAGGAGAAGAGAAAGCACAGGTTCCTCTGACATCAGGAACGCTGTGGTCTGAGACCAAGTAGTGTTTCTCTCCAGCTCCTTCTCAGAAGACAGATCAAAGCTGATGCTGACTACACCATAAGGCTTAAAATTCAACAGTCAAAAAACTAAGATCATGGCATCTGGTCCCGTCACTTCATGGCAGATAGAAGGGGAAAAAGAAGAAACAGTGGCAGATTTTATTCTCTTGGGCTCCAAAATTACTGCAGACAGTGAATGTAGCCATGAAATTAAAAGACACCTGCTCCTCAAAAGAAAAGCTATGACTAACCTAGATGGTATATTAAAAAGCTGAGACATCACTTTGCCAACAAAGGTCCATCAAGTCAAAGCTATGGTTTTCCGAGTAGTCATGTACAGATGTGAGAGTTGGACTATAAAGAAGGCTGAGTGCAGAAGAACTAATGCTTTCAAATTGTGGTGTTGGAAAAGACTCTTGAGAGTCCCTTGGACAGCAAGGAAATCAAACCAGTCAATCCTAAAGGAAATCAACCCTGAGTATTCACTGGAAGGACTGATGCTGAAGCTGAAGCTCCAATACTACACCACCTAATGCAAAGAGCCAACTCACTGGAAAAGACCTTGATGCTGGGAAAGACTGAGGGCAGGAGGAGAAGTGGGTGACGAGGGATGGGATGGTTGAATGGCATCATCGACTCAATGGATTTCAGTTTGAGCAAACTCAGGAAGATAGTGATGGACAGGGAAGCCTGACATGCTGCAGTCCATGGAGTTGCAAAAAGTCAGACATGACTTAGTGACTGAGCAACAACAGCACCAGAGGAGCTCTGTCATCTCTTGCTAAAGCTGTCACCATTTAGGAGACAGGAGGTTAGTGGGGAAGGCCAGAACTTAGTCCTGTGGCTCTACAGACTAGCTGGCCAGACTGGTCCTGGACAGACTACTCTGAATGTAAGCATTAGTGTTGACTCTGAAAAGCTTTTGGAGTGCTCCAGACTCTAAGGGACCAGTGGAGGTCAGGGCTTTGCTGAGGAAGAAAAGTGGAAAGGGCAATATGGTTTGCTGCAAGGACATGAATCATGGAGGGCAGCATGGAGGAGAAGGGATATTTTATTTGAGTCTTAAAGAGTGAGCTCCCTAGGGACACAGGTACAAACCAGGACCCATGGCCTGTTCTGTATTCATGTGTTTAGAGATCAGAATAGGAACAAGGCATCACTCAAGGCCCTTTGGGTACCAGCAACTTTGGTTGACTCTGGATGATGTAAAGGATTTGCTTGGAGGCTATGGGAGAAGAAAGAATCAGGCAGGAGGCAGATAGGAACCTGGCAGTTCTGGGGCGTCATGTGGCAGGAGCTCTTCAACAGCTCCTCCGGGGCACTGCTGCAAAAACAAAAGAATGCCATTTTAGTGTCTTGGTTTGTCCACTCACTATTCAGTTTCCAGGGAGGGGCAGAATGTCCTCGCTTTAGCTAGGATGTGATCTGATGCCTTGAGTAGTAGGCCTGCCAAGGCAGGATGCACACTCCAAGATGCACGAAGAGATCCAGGAGAACGTGAGCTCACAGGGGTAAGAGAGAAGTTTCTACAAATGCAGCAGTGAGCACTATCAACGGCAGCACATGGGGACAGTCAAACAGGGACAAAGATTTACCCACAGGAATTAGTAATCAGCTGATTGCTTACTTTAGTGTGGAGGCAGGGATGAAGCGAGATGCTCTGGGTAGAGGATTCAATGAGAAGAGAGAAGATGCAGACAGACCACTCCATTGAGAAGTTCGGAGAAGAAGAAAAGGCAAGAGATTGGTTGTTTGAGAAGATCCACTGGGTAAGGGTGGATTCTTTTTAGAACAGGAGAGATCTGAGGTTCTTAGATGCTAAGGCAAAGGAGCAGAAGAGAGGCAAAGGTGAAAAGATATGAGTAGATTGTACAGTTAGAGCTCGGGGGCAGGAGGATGCTCAAGAGCCTGGGCAGAATGACTGGCCTTTAAACTCTCTTTGCCACTGTTCCTCACTGCTCAGAATGTATTATTATAATTATCTTAAATATTTATTTGGCTGAATTGGGTCTTAGATGCACCATGCAGGATCTTCATTCTGGAGCATGGGCTCAGTAGTTGTGGGCATGGTCTTAGTTGACCCAAGGCATGTGGGATCTTAGTTCCCCAACCAGGGATCGAACCTACATCCCCTGCATTGCAAGACCAATTCTTAACCCCTGGACCACCAGGGAAGTCTCTCAGAATGTACTATACATCACAGGCTTTTGCTCTCTACTTGATTAAGATTATTTTAACTTCAAATCTGCCATCAGCTTCTTGAAGGCAGGAATCATGTCTCTGTAAGTAGAACAGGAAAATGAACAGTGAAAATGAGCATATTAGTGGCTCAGTCATGTCTGACTTTTTGTAACTTTGTAGACTGCAGGCCATCAGGCTCCACTGTCCATGGAATTCTCCAGGCAAGAATACTGGAGTGGGTTGCCATGTCTGTCTTTATAGGGATCTTCCTGACCCAGGGATTGAACCCAGATCTCCTGCATTACAGGCAGATTCTTTACCACTGAGCCACCAGGGAAAGGTGCTGTATAAAAGGGATGGAGAGACCAGCAATCTAGGACCAATTTCTATTATCAGATTGTGAAAGCTGTGTGTTTCTGACACCCAACTCTAGGGGCCTGGCCAAATAGGTTTTTAATTTTCTTACAAAATAAGAGGTCTGTAGGCAGGTAGTTCAGAGTTGGTACAGTGGCCCCATGGTATATTTGCTATATCAGACTCCTACTATTCATCTGCTAAGGCAGTGGATAAATAGCCTTAGCACGTACTTTAGAGCAGAGGTCCGCAGCCCTGGAGCAGAAGACCAGTACCAGTCCAGGGCCTGTTAGGAACTGGGCTGCACAGCAGGAGGTGAGAGGCAGGTGATCGAGTAAAGCTTCGTCTGCTGTTCCCCATCACTACCCATCACTCCCATTACTGCCTGCACCATCCCCCGCATTGCTTTCATGACTACCTGAACCATCCTCTCTTCCGTCCATGGAAAAGCTGTCTTTCATGAAACCAGTCCCTGGTGCCAAAAAGGCTGCCAACTGCCGCTTTAGAGGCTGTGCTTGTCACTTCATAGACTCAAGGTGGCTGCTTGGCCTCCAGGCCCACATTCTAAGACAGAAGAAGGAAGGAAGAGGTGAGGACTCCTGTGTTTGGAAAGAAAAACCTTCCTACTAATCCCACACAAACTCTTGCTTGCTCCTCATGGTCTTCTTTAGCTGCACAACAGTCTCATGCTTTAAACTAAACAGGTGTTTCATTGCATCCTGATCGCCCTGCATCCCTGGCTTCCTTCCAGCAGCAACTTTGGGGGGTCCTTTGGGGATTTGCCTCTCTTCACCACGAGGCTTAGCAGAAGAGTAAATTAAGGCACCTTCCTTTCAATAACCAAAGTTGAAGGGGTTTGCCAGCAACTGCCCCAGGACAGCCAGGGGATCATGTCCTAATCTTGGCAAACGTGAGGGGCCCTCCCGGGACCTGGGCTCTTGCATGAGTGAAATAAAGACAGAAGTGGCTAAAGCTTAATCGTCTATCCCTGCAGTGACATCCTCCCCAGACCACGTTTGCTAAGAGATCATTCCTAAGGTTTTCACTTTCTAGGTTTTCAGAACTGCTTTGTTTCTGCCTGCCCCTTTCTAAGTCTAGATTTTCAACCTTCCCATAAATTATGAAGGTCCAATCCTACCAATAAATTCCCAGTCTGAGCAGAGATTTTTCCATTGCTTATAACAACAATAACAAAAGAAATTCTGACAATACTCCAACCCCATCTCCAACAAGCTATGCATAAACCTGAAAAAAACATCTAACTTCTTCAGGTCCTCCTCCTTATCAAAAAACAATGGTTTATTACTAGAGTACTTTCCAATGTGAATGATGCATTACGACTTTGACCTTTTTCAGAAGGCCTGCTTTGTACAAAGTGAGCCTGGATCAACAGCACGGTCTGGATTAGAGTTTTAACAACAAGATTAGAATATAAAAGCTCCATCAGTAAGATGATGCTACTGGAACATTTCTTGGACAATTAAGCCCAGGTAGAGGTTCACCAAAACCACTCGACTGCTGGTAGCACCAGTATACAATGTTTTCATTAGCAAACAGTCACTGTTCAGTGTCGTCTTGCCATGATGTCAAGGCCTCACCTACCAGTTCTATAGTTTCAACTGTTCTCTATTCCAAACCCACTTCATTGCACCACTATAAAACCTATTTTTTAGGCAATCTTTGTCTTCACCTTAAAGTCCTTTCTGCAGCAGACACACATCTGCCTTACAGAATACAGAATCTGCTTTCCCTTTAGAATACAGAACAGAGGACTCTGTAAAACTGTAGTTCATACCTTCAGATAAAAAGTACTTGATGTATGACAAAACCAATACAATATTGTAAAGTAATTCGCCTCCAATTAAAATAAATAAATTTAAATTTAAAAAAAAAAGTACTTTGTAGGAACAGCAAAGTAGCCCCAGTTTGGCCTTATGTTCCAGAAAAAACTCATTACTTAGCTGCATTTAATAATCCATGAAACATTTCTATTAATTTTTGTGTGTGAATCATGTGCCTGCAAAATGGATTTAAAAAAAAAAAACCTGGGAAGCAGAAATAAAAGATATGAGAAAATAAAAATAAGTGAGGTCATAAATATTTGATTAAGACCTCAGTTTTCAGATAAGCAGTTACCATTTTGGGCCCTCAGATGCCAACAGAAGCCACAAAACACCATTCTGAATTATTAAAATGACCAGGGGAAAGTTTTCTTACTACATTTGAATGAGTACATAGCCCTTCAAACTAACCTCTGCTTAAATAGTAACACAGACATTGGTCAAAGGTAAAAGAGTCAAAGTTCCAAGTTGAACACTCACCTGTAATTATGAAGCAGATTATATAATATATCTCACCACTTCATTTTATTTCACTTTTTCTCTCTCTCTGCTCTCACAATCCTTCCCAACTTGAGAGGAATCCAATCTGGGTGAGTTGAAAGTCTGCACTCTAGGATATTTTTTTAACTGTATGCTTACTGATTTTGTTTCTATTTTTCATAAGTTCAATGCATTCATTCAGCCAACAAATATTTCTTGATTACCTGCTAGGGGCCAGGCACTGCTCTAAGTGTGGGGATAGGGAGTTCCCTGGATGTCTTTTCTCCTTTGCTTTTTGCTTTTCCTCTTTTCAGGCCTAGGGTGTTCAAGAAACAGCAGCAAAGTCAAGGAGCCTAGGGGTGTGGAGTGGTCACTGTCAGGAGATGATGGCAAGGAGAGTTCATCAGGGCAGATCTTGTGAGGGCCTTGGAGGCTGCTGGGAAGAACTTGCTGTTTTATGCTAATTGTGGTGGGACCCGCTGAGGACTTCTGAGTTGGGGAGTGCTGTGTCCTGATTCATATTTCAAAAGGATCAGTTTAACTCAATAGTAACTATGACCAGTGGAGCCAGGTTGATAAAGTGGTACCTTCTAGTGGAGGCCTGTTGCATCAGCCACGTAAGAAAGAATCAGCATAGGCATTATCTGTTCATTACCTATAAGAAAAAATCCACCTTTTAATTAATTAATTAGCTTACTTATTTTTGGCTGCGCCTGGGTCTTCATTGCTGCACATAGGTTTTCTCTAGTTGTGGCAAGCAGGGGTTACTCTTCCCTGCGGTACGTGGGCTTCTCATTGCAGGGGATTCTCTTGTTGCCAAGCAAAGAATCTAGGCTCACAGCCCAGTAGATGTGGCATATGGGCTCAGTTGTTGCGGCTCAGGGGCTCTAGAGCACAGGCTCAGTAGTTGTGGTGCTCGGGCTTAGTTGCTCTGGGGCATGTGGAATCTTTCTGGATCAGGGAGGGACTCTGTACCCCATGTGTTGACAGATGGATTCTTAACCACTAGACCACAAGGAAGTCCAATATGCACCTTCTAAAGTCTTTCATGGATTGAAAAAGTGGTCCCATTTGATTATTTTAAAGTCCACCAATCTCTTTTTTACATCTTACTTTCAGCAGCCAAAGCTTGCACTTTCTGAGAGCTTAGAAGCCAACGTTATGGGTTCATCCCACCACAGAGGCTGACCCAGCTTGCAGTACCATCAAGGTCCTGTCCAAAAGCAAGTTTTCCAGAATGTTCATAGGTCACACCTGTAGGCCTGAGATGATATGCAGAAAGTGCTTCACCAGGTGACAGAAGGAAGGTTCGGAGTAGTCAGAGTTTGATCTCATTCAGTAACCACATTTTACATGCCTAGAAGTAATTTGTAAAATGTTCAAAATAAGCCACCTAGTCGGTTCCAGTGTTTTCCTTTTAGTGACCTCTCTTCTTCACTCTTTCTTAGGTGGGATAATTCTGAGCCAGGTTCTTTACACATTCTTTGCTTTCTAGAGTTTTCCTACAGGACCAAAATCCAATTATATGTAGCCGGCTTAAAATGCATCCCAAATAAATTTACATATTGGCTTCCCAAAGAAAGCACTTGCACTTGAATCCCTATCTCAGGGTCTGCTTCTAAGGGACCCAAACTGAGATGCCCTCTGTGTAAAACCCTCCCCCATCCTGAGATGGCTTTACCTGGCCACTTCCTTGACTCATAAAGGCAGAGAGGATTCAGGAGAGATGAAATTTACCCATAAAGGAGCAATAAAAAAAATTACCCTGTTATATCAGTGATTCATTAGCCCTTTGTGCCCTGAAGCAAAGGGCCTGACCTTTCTAGATTGTCCCTGATCTAGAGTATTAGGAGCTAACTCTCCAGAATGGATGTCTTAACCACTGCTCCTTGCCCCTCCCTGACCTGGGTTAAGTGAAGCAGGGCTATTATGTAAGGTTCTTACCTCCCACCACTAGAAGACACTACCTCACACCCAGAAAGCTAGGCTTCCTCCTGTTGTTGTTCAGTCTCTCAGCTGTGTCTGACTCTGAGACTCCATAGACTGTAGCACACCAGGCTTCCTTGTCCTTCACCATCTCCCAGAGCTTGCTCAAACTCATGTCCACTGAGTCGGTGATGCCATCCAACCATCTCACCCTCTGTTGTCCTTTTCTCCTGCCTTCAATCTTTCCCAGCATCAGGGTCTTTCCCAGTGAGTCAGTTCTTTGCATCAGGTGGCCAAAGTAATGGAGCTTCAGCTTCAGCATCAGTCCTTCCAATGAATATTTAGGATTGATTTCCTTTAGGACTGACTGGTTTGATCTTGAAAGGCAATGCCAAAGAATGTTCAAACAACCACACAGTTGCACTCATTTCACATGCTAGCAAAGTAATGCTCAAAATTCACCCAGCGAAGCTTCGAAAGTACATGAATCAAGAATTTTCAGATGCTCAAGCTGGATTTAGAAAAGACAGAGGGACCTGAGATCAAATTTCCAACATCCACTGGATCATAGAAAAAAGAAAGAGAATTCCAGAAAAACATCTACTTCTGCTTCAATGACTAAGCCAAAGCCTTTGACTTTGTGGATCACAACAAACTGTGGAAAATTCTTCAAGAGCTGGGAATACCAGAGCACCTTACCTGCCTCCTGAGAAATCACTATGCAGGTCAAAAAGCAACAGTTAGAACCAGACATGGAACAACAGACTGGTTCCAAATTGGGAAAGGAGTATATCAAGGTTGTATATTGTCACCCTGCTTCTTTAACTTATATGCAGAGTGCTGCTGCTGCTGCTGCTAAGTCGCTTCAGTCGTGTCCAGCTCTGTGCGACCTCATAGACGGAAGCCCACCAGACTCCCCCATCTCTAGGATTCACCAGGCAAGAACACTGGAGTGGTTTGCCATTTCCTTCCCAATGCATGAAAGTGAAAAGTAAAAGGGAAGTCACTCAGTCGTGTCTGATTCTTAGCGATCCCACGAACTGCAGCCTACCAGGCTCCTCCATCCATGGGATTTTCCAGGCAAGAGTGCTGTACCTCATGAGAATTGCCAGGCTGGATGAAGCACAAGCTGGAATCAAGACTGCCGGGAGAAATATCAATAACCTCAGATAAGCAAATGACACCACCCTTATGGCAGAAAGTGAAGAACTAAAAAGCCTCTTGATGAAAGTGAAAGAGGAGAGTGAAAAAGCTGGCTTAAAACTCAGCAATCAAAAAATGAAGATCATGGCATCTGGTCCCATCACTTCAAGGCAAATAAATGGGGAAACAATGGAAACAGTGACGGACTTTGTTTTCTTGGTTTCCAAAATCACTGCAGATGGTGACTATAGCCATGAAATTAAAAGATGCTTGCTCCTTGGAAGAAAAGCAATGACCAACCTAGACAGCATATTAAAAAGCAGAGACATTACTTTGACAACAGAAGTCTGTATAGTCAAATCTATGGTTTTTCCAGTATTCATGTATGGATGTGAGAGTTGAACCATAAAGGAAGCTGAGCACTGAAGGACTGATACTTTTGAACTGTGGTCCTGGAGAAGACTCTTGAGAGTCTTGGACTGCAAGGAGATCCAACCAGTCAGTCCTAAAGGAAATCAGTCCTGAATATTCATCGGAAGGACTGATGCTGAATCTCAAATACTTATGCTTCCTCTTGAACCAAGGCTTAATCTTCATTACCCCAGAGAAAGAAGCATCCCTTGCATGGATAGGTCGTTGCCCATCCCCTCCTTGGCATTATGTGTCAAGCCTCTTCTTCCTTGAGTCAGGGCCTTGACTTAGAATGATAGCCCTTGATTTTAACTCAACCTATAGTCCCAACATGCTACACACAGATTTTAAGTCCCTAACCTTTCTCACAAGCTTCCCACTTTGCTGGGAGATAAACCATGTTATCAATAAGAGAACAGCCAAAAATCATTATACTCAAATTTCTTTAAAATCTCAGAGTGGGAATGGCCTTTATGTACAAAATCCAGAAGCAATAATAAGAAAAGGTCGATAAACTTGACCAATATTTAAAATTTCTGAGTTGCTTTAAAAAAAAAAAAGGAGGGGTTTAAAAAAAGGGGGGGTGGGAATCTTTATGCATATTACTGGGCTTCCCAGATGGCAAAGAGGGAAAGAATCTGCCTGCCAATGCATGAGACCCAAGAGATGTGGGTTCAATCTCTGGATTGGGAAGATCCCCTGGAATAGGAAATGGCAACCCACTCCAGCACTGTTGCCTAGAAAATTCCATGGACAGAGGAGCCTGGTGGGCTACAGTCCCTGGGATTGCAAAGAGTTAGACACGATTGAGCACACAGACAAAATGCNCAATGCATGAGACCCAAGAGATGTGGGTTCAATCTCTGGATTGGGAAGATCCCCTGGAATAGGAAATGGCAACCCACTCCAGCACTGTTGCCTAGAAAATTCCATGGACAGAGGAGCCTGGTGGGCTACAGTCCCTGGGATTGCAAAGAGTTAGACATGATTGAGCACACAGACAAAATGCATATACATATGAAATCACTTAATCCTCCACAAAAGGCTGTTAGCTCCTGCGAGAAGGATCCTGAGGTTTGGAGAGGTTAAGAGGTTTTGCTCAAGGTCAGCTTGTTGAGGCACATTTGACTCCCTCCTTTCCAAGGCAAACCATTCAATATCACAGTAATCCGAGTCTATGCCCCAACCAGTAATGCTGAAGAAGCTGAAG
>SJYA01000207.1:248059-322814 GCA_006410615.1 Neotragus moschatus
CACACACCACCCTGCTGAGCTTTGAGTAGAGGCCCCCTTCCGTTTGCTATTGAGGGCATGTATGCATTAACCTGCTCTTACCTTTCCTAACTCTCACAAGGATCTTGAGCTACGCTGGAATGAGAAGTTTACTTCTGAGGGAAGGATTACAATTGATGTCTAAAGGATGGTTAATATGTTGATTACATCTATTGTTTCCTGCAAAAATGAGTGAACCCGTCTTGAATAGCAGAGAGCTTGTGGCCTGGATGGAGGGGCAGTCTGGCCCCATCTTGGTTTCTCTGCCTTTGCGACAGCAGGGAGTGAAATGACCCAGCCTTTATAATCAGACAGGAGCTTGTCCTGACTCTGTGTTTTGAGGTACCGCATCCTTGGATGAGCCTCGAGCTTCAGGGGACCATCAGAAACAAGATGATAATACATACTTCTCTGCATAGTGCTTGCAAAGATAAAAGATAACACAAAAGACAGCTCAGTCACCAGGCACAGTATAGATGCTAACAAAATATGAGTTAGACCTGAAAAGTGCCTAGTGCAGAGTATACTAAATAACTCTTAGCTGTGGCCATGGTTCCTATTGATTATTGACTTAATATGATTGGGATATATTATTGTCATCCACAAGGGTTGAAAATGTGAAGAGATCAGAATTTAGAATTTCCGTGGCTATAATGACATGAGCTTTTGCTTTGGCCACAAATGGCATTTTGAACATTTAAGTAGCTGCTTGTCATTTTTTCCATGCCTTACCCCCAGCTCCAAAGCAGGGTCTGGGTCCTCTGTACCCTGAGCACAGCGCCACAGGGAAGATGTTAGGAGTCTGGGTGGTTGGCATGGTTTCTTGATGAGCAAGTCATCCCAATAATGAAACTGTGCAGCTCATCAGAGCTGGGCTAGAAACAAAGCACCTTCCAAAGCCACAAAGCCACGGTTGTGTTCTCATTTACGTTCTACTCTGTCAATTAACATTACATGCCAATTAAATGGGACATTAAGCTGCCAATTGGCATGCAACGCTGCATGCTCGAATCCTCTCCACTTCACTCAATGACCTGAATTCCTTGCCTCCCATCCATTCGCAAGGCTCTTCCTCACCCACATCCCAACCCCAACAGAGACAAGCCATGCCCCCGTGCGGGGTCTCCTGTGGAAGCGAGGTTCAGGACACTAGTGAGTGTGGCTGAATACTTGTGGAATTCTAATCAGAATATGACCAAACGTTTCAGTTGCTTGGATGGATCAGAGTTAGCAACAATCTCATGTTTAAAAATGCCTCCTAGAAGCAGAAAAGACAGGAGCTAGTGCCTGAGAGCACAAGGGATCCCCCTGGTTCCTAAAGCAGCGGATTTTCAAGGAGCTGTTCTGCTGCCAGCCCTGCTCTTCCTAGTTTTAGGTAAGCTGGTCACAGTGCGCAAACAATTGCACTCATCTAACACGCTAGTAAAGTAATGCTCAAAATTCTCCAAGCCAGGCTTCAACAGTACATGAACCATGAACTTCCAAATATTCAAGCTGGATTTAGAAAAGGGAGAGGAACCAGAGATCAAATTGCCAACATCTGCTGGATCATGGAAGAAGCAAGAGAGTTCCAGAAAAACATTTATTTCTGCTTTATTGACAATGCCAAAGCTCTTGACTGTGTGAAAGTGAAGTCATTCAGTCGTGTCCGACTCTTTGCGACCCCGTGGACCGTAGCCTATCAGGCTCCTCTGTCCATGGGATTTTCCAGGCAAGAGTGCTGGAGTGAATTGCCATTTCCTTCTCCAGGGGCTCTTCCCGACTCAGGAATCGAACCCAGGTCTCCCGCATTGCAGGCAGATGCTTTACCATCTGAGCCACCAGGGAAGCCCCTTGACTATGTGGATCACCACAAACTGTGGAAAATTCTTAAAGAGATGGGAATACCAAACCACCTGACTTGCCTCTTGAGAAATCTGTATGCAGGTCAGGAAGCAATAGTTAGAACTTGATATGGAACAACAGACTGGCTCCAAATCAGGAAAGGAGTACATCAAGGCTGTATATTGTCACCCTGCTTATTTAACTTATATGCAGAGTATATCATGAGAAATGCTGTGCTGGATGAAGCACAAGCTGAAATCAAGATTGCCAGGAGAAATAACTTCAGATATGCAGATGACACCACGCTTACGGCAGAAAGCGAAGAACTAAAAAGCCTCTTGATGAAAGTAAAAGAAGAGAGTGAAAAAGTGGCTTAAAGCTCAACATTCAGAAAACTAAGATCATGGAATCCGGTCCCATCACTTCATGACAAATAAATGGGGAAACAGTGAAAACACTGACAAACTTCATTTTGGGGAGCTTCAAAATTGCTGCAGATGGTGATTGCAGCCATGAAATTAAAAGACGCTTACTCCTTGGAAGGAAAGTTATGACCAACCTAGATAGCATATTCCAAAGCAAAGACATTACTTTGCCAACAAAGGTTCGTCTAGTCAAGACTATGGTTTTTCCAGTAGTCATATATGGATGTGAGAGTTGGACTATAAAGAAAGCTGAGCACTGAAGAATTGGTGCTTTTGAACTGTAGTGTTGGATAAGACTCTTGAGAGTCCCTTGGACTGCAAGGAGGTCCAACCAGTCAATCCTAAAGGAAATCAACCCTGAATATTTATTGGAAGGACTGATGCTGAAGGTGAAACCCCAGTACTTTGGCCACCTGATGCAAATAACTGACTTATTTGAAAAGACCCTGATGCTGGGCAAGATTGAAGGTGGGAGGAGAAGGGGGTGACAGAGGATGAGATGATTGGATGGCATCACTGACTCAATGGACGTGAGTTTGAGTAAACTCCGGGTGTTGGTGATGAACAGGGAGGCCTGGTCGTGCTGCAGTCCATGGGATCACAAAGAGTCAGACACGACTGAGCAACTAAGCTGAACTGAACTGATCAGGGTGCACAAATGCACTTAATCCAGGGATCCTGGTCTGACACAGCCCACAAGCTAGCATTTCATTTTTCAAACCCTTACTTTTATATTGCCCTTGGCAATAGATATGGCAGTGCTTAATTCTTTCCTCCTTCTGTGGTTCGGGCACTTTAGTAATTTAAAAGCGCTTCTTTTCTCTCTTCATCTAGAGAAGTAAAAATAATTATAATAGAAGATGGGCAATTTGCAGCTACAATGCCAGGCTGATAATCAAAAACTTGTAAGTGGAAACATGAGCATATGTTTATCACTTCTTGAAATTAGGATGCAATTGAAAGTAGCTGTGGCCTCAAAGAGAGGGCATTATAGAAGGGAAAGCAGCTGAGTTGTTTGTTGGAGACCTGCCTGCTAATGAGGTTTGTAAGTTGCTATTGCCTCAGGAGCAGTGAATAAAGGAAGGTGTCCCTGGGGGACTGCTTTGCTGCTCAGGAGACCCTCAGGTAATCACTTGTGGATTGAACATTCTGTGTAAGTGTGTCTGGGCTCACCAGCCACCACCATCAGGATCAAGCTCCACCTTGGCAACACAGAACACAAGGCCCTTGGCAACCAGGTCTTGGAGAACCCTATCTTTCCACCCCCTCCTAAACCACCCCCTTCCCCTCCACCAGCTTTAGCTACTTTGTTGACCCTCTTACATCCCTGAGTCTAGCAAGCCTATGGCTTCCCCCTTCCCCAGGTTTGCAAGCACCGTTTTCCCAACTCAGTCCCCTACGTAACTCCTGTTCATTCGTCAAAGCCCCAAACACCTGTTACTTCCTCTGAGAACCTTTCTATGTGCCTTTTGCACATTGCCAGCCTGACTGGGATGGGAACCCTCTTCTGTGCACTCTGCCTCCCTCTGTTTCCATTTATGCCAATTCCAATACACGTTTTGAATAGCAGGTAGCTTGTCTGCCTCCCACCAGCACAGCCCTTACCCTCTGTCTCCCCACTTCCTGGCACACTGCCTGACACATAGTAGATGCTGATTGATGTTTGCCAAATGAAGGGATTATAAATGACAGTGAAGGAGTGTGAAACAATTTTAAAGTTTGTCTTTAAAACACAGCTATCCCATTGATGAAATAAAGACATGATGCATTCTATAGCCAAGTGGGAGGTTTGGGTCTTCTGTGTCCACATTCATTTTTGTGATTAAACTGATGGGTGGGTCATGAGGTTGGCCTGTCCAGTTTTTAAGTCAAGAGCAAAACTGGCCTGAGACACCTAGTGGTTTCGCTTCACTTCTGTCTTCCATTCTACATGTCTGTATATCACAATCAGGACAACAGTATGCTTACTGCTTTGCATCTTATTTTTGTGATATTATTGGAAGCATGGCCGGGCACAGAAGTGCTTTTGGCATGAAGAGAAGGTCAGCCTTATTAATAAGGCATCTGTGAGCCCTGGAAACAAGTTCATCTCCATTTGTGCCCCTCCTCTCTAACCCAGAGTCCAGCTCGCTCTCTGCCTGCCGCTGAGTAGACACGTTCACCAGTGATTGACTTTCTCATCACTGCCCTTATTTCTGAGCAGTTCTGGGCTCGTGGGCAGTAGAGGTGTGACTTTTACATTTAAATCAGCTTCCTTGTTTGAAGTTGATTTTATTTTTATCTTCAGGCAAGTTAGCTCTCACACCCCAAGCCACAGGAGAGAAGAGGAAGGTATGTCTCCTGCCCAGGGTCTCCCCTATAAGACACTCCCGTAGAGCAGGGATGCTCCAGAGCCATTCTCAGGCCGGGGCTGTGCCATCTCCAGACTCTACATGAGCTCTGTGCTCTCCCAACTCCTGGGACCCAGGGATGAGAGAGGAGAGGAGTCCGGTCTGGGAGGGAGCAGGATCTGACATGAGGTCAGACCCTGCATGTTCTGACAAAAACTTGGCTGGTTTCCATCCTTCTGACCCATGAAGCACATGGCAGCACGAGCCAGGATCTCTGGTCCCTCGTGTCTGCATCCAGCTCTGAGATGTGGCCACGCCATAGGTCTGAGTTAGAACGTGTTGTCCTCTGTGATTCTGGCAGTGAATGAGTACAAGTAGGGAGGGGAAGGGGGTGTCTCGGCCACCTGGATTTGCTAGAAAGGTTCAGGAGCTGGGGTAGGACTGGCCAGTGGGGAGGCTTATTTCTGCATTCAGCAGTGTTTCCTAAGCCCAGATTACCTTCCAGTCCTATGCCACACAGAGATCCTAAAGACAGCAAGCTGAGCCAGGCTCTTTTGGTCTGGAGTGCGTAATCCAGGGGGCCAAGCAGGCCAGGCGTATACACATACTGTCCCCAGCCCCCCAGGCCTGGCCGAGCCCCTGCCTGAGCCCCTGCCCACCTTCTTCTGCCACGCCTCTGGCATGCAGCACTTATCAGTCAGTTGCATTTGTTTCCAAATGTGTTGGTGCCCACTGTACTTGTAATAAATCACATGACATTACTAAATGTTGCATAAACTGATGGATTAGGATAGGGTGGAGAAAGAGTAGGGCTTTTTGAGGATTGAATTGAATACTTTGAAAAGGCTCAAAAAGATAAGTGGCTCCTTCCCACCCACCAGGTGTTGATGAAAGAACTCGACTATAAAAAACTGGTGGGGCGGGGAACAGATCAGCAACATCAAGGTAGATCCTTGCCCTCAGCTCCCCCTGGTACCCTCTCCACCTGGAAGAAGCTGTCATGGGGAACTGGTGCTGATGGATAGGGTTTGTGAAGCTTCAAGCCCTGCTCAAAAACAGAGCCTTGGCCCTGCATCAGACCGCTCGCTTGTATGGGTCTAATTTAAAGCTAAAGTTTTGCCTAGACTTTCTGGGAGTGATTCCTTGCTTTGACCATTTGTTTCTGCTTCCCCAGCCAGAAATGAGGGTAAGAAGTCACCTTCAACAGCCAGGGTGGGGCTGAGGGCTGACTGCTAGAGGTTGAGCCTTACACGGCCGTGTTACGGACCACCTCTCTGCCTTGTCAATAAGCTTGGGCTCCGTCCTGAGGACAGAGGGGAGGATGAACTCAGTGTATTTAGGAGAGGCTGGACAGGGGAGCAGGGAGCAGGGGAGCCATGTAGTGGCCCCATGAACACAAGGAAGGCCAGGGCAAGCATTATGGGGAGTGGGAGGGTGGAGAAGAAAGGCGATAAGAGAGGGACCTGGGATGTAGAATGCACAGGAGTCCATGATGGATGACTTGAGAGGAGGGTGATGGTGGGAGGGGAGAAAGGGGGCCTCAAATCCCTTGCACACAGCTGCCTAGATGATGGTGCTGTTCATTTACAGAAAGTTGGAGAAGGTGGTTTAGGTAAATTGAGGGGTAGGGTTGCACTCTAGGTGGACAGTAGAGCTCCCAGGAAAGGGAGGAAGCAAGAGGTGCCTGGCCAGATGCCTGCCTCCTGTGTTCAGTGAGCATTGATTAAGCACCGTCTGTATATTAGGCTGAAGGCCAGGAATGCCAGGAACAAGCATGTTGGTCTCAGACACAGAAGAAGAAGGGCCAGCTTGGGAGAGAAGCACAGCTGCTGGGTGGGCAGCAAGGCATCCACCCCTCAGTGCCATCCCCAGGGCTGCTGATGTGGGACGAGGAGCCGCTCTCGTGAGGAAAGAGTGAGTTATGACCACTGGAGTTCGGGGAGGTAGTAAACAGCTGGGGGGAGGGTGTTCTGGACAGAGGCCAGAAACTCACCTGAGGATGTGGAGGCAGAGAAGCAGAGGGAGAGGTCAGCATTTTGTAGTTTTCTATTACTTTTTAACTACGAGAGTTTATTTGTTGTTTATATTTTTAAGAAAAAAAAACCTTTTTTATCAGGTTTTTAACCTTTTGCATCATTCCATGACACATTGAGAGGTGTGAGGTTTTTTGCATCAGAATTTTTTAAAAAATACCTATTCTGAGTCTGGTTTTCTTTGCAGAATGACCTCTTAGGAACCTTTTCATCCAAGCATAAGTATTTTTATAAACTGGAGCAGACACAGGAAGTGACAGAATACCACCAATAAGATGACATTTATGAAGCAAAGATTCCTTAAACTGAAACGTCTCCTATTTTTTTCTCACTGTGTCCATCTGTTCAACATTTTAACTCCATTGTTTCAATAAAATAGGGGTAGGATGCAGTATCTTGAAACCTGTTTTGTACTTTGAATATTTTTAATCGTCTCTTGAGTGAATGTGCATCTCCTTGGTGAAGGACCTCAAGCTCAGGATTTTCTTGACTTTGCTTCTGGACTTCCAANAAGCATAAGTATTTTTATAAACTGGAGCAGACACAGGAAATGACAGAATACCACCAATAAGATGACATTTATGAAGCAAAGATTCCTGAAACTGAAACGTCTCGTATTTTTTTCTCACTGTGTCCATCTGTTCAACATTTTAACTCCATTGTTTCAATAAAATAGGGATAGGATGCAGTATCTTGAAACCTGTTTTGTACTTTGAATATTTTTAATCATCTCTTGAGTGAATGTGCATCGCCTTGGTGAAGGACCTCAAGCTCAGGATTTTCTTGACTTTGCTTCTGGACTTCCAGAGTTACAGCCAGCACTGGCAGCGATTGCCAGCTTCTCTCGGGGAAGGGAAGAGACGGTGGTTTACTGGGTTTCTATCCTGCCTCCTACTGAAAGAGGCTATGGGGGATCTGTTTGCTCTTGCTTTCAAAATTAAAGCGACTTCAATTTAGTTTTGAGAATTTTGCAGTTCCATTTAAACACTGTGCTGTTGGGGACCTGGGAATCTAGGCTGTGAAGNAGGGAAGAGACGGTGGTTTACTGGGTTTCTATCCTGCCTCCTACTGAAAGAGGCTATGGGGGATCTGTTTGCTCTTGCTTTCAAAATTAAAGCGACTTCAATTTAGTTTTGAGAATTTTGCAGTTCCATTTAAACACTGTGCTGTTGGGGACCTGGGAATCTAGGCTGTGAAGTTACCCCGCGTGTGTGCCCACGGGTCCACACTGCTGTCGTCTGGTTCATACCCAGGTCTTGGGAGGCAGCCCGAGAGCCCACAGTGTGGGGTCAGGGCCCAGCTCTCTCCTCCACTGTATGTAACCTGGAACAAAGTAGTTCACTTCTCTTTGCCCCGGTTTCCTCATCTGCAAAGGGGGAATAATAGCATCTAATTGAAATAACGTGCGTAAGCTGTTAGCAACGGTGCCCCATAAGTAGGAATGACACGTGTGTGCTCTGTCACTTCAGTCGTGTCCAACTTTTTGCAACCTCATGGACTGTAGCCTGCCAGGCTCCTCTGTCCATGGAATTCTCCAGGCAAGAATACTGGAGTGGGTTATGATGCCCTCTTCCAGGGGATTTTCCCAATCCAGAGATTGATCTTGCATTGCAGGCAGATTCTTTACTGCTGAGCCACCCGGGAAACCCCCAGTAATGACATGATCTGGCTCCAGTACAAACTCTCCAGCTTTCCTTGGCTCATTCACGCAGAGCTGCTTAGCCTTGTTTCTAGGCTCCTTTGCATTTTATGAGTACCTGCACTAAACTGGATTATAGTTCATGGGGCTCTTCCAACAGCCATGGACCACCTCTGGACTAAGATGCTATTGAATCTCCTCTGGGAGCCCACACCTGGCCCAGGCACCAGCTGGCTCAGTGCAGATGTCAAAGGGCAAGTCTTCTCCAGGCCTCTGTCCTCCAAGCATCCCCTCCAGCCTGGGCTCTAGGTAAGGACCTGGACCTTTCACTGCTCAGGCCTGAAGCTGGGTGGAAGATGACAGCTGGACACAGGTCAAGCAGTGGGCCCCAGATATCCCATCAGTAGGAGGGAGATTCGTGAACACCTGGGAGGAGTAGAGGGCATTCAGAGAAATACTTGCTTTGGAAAACAACGGAGGAGAAGTGGCTGGAACAGGAGCCCTGAGCCATGGCTTAAAGAAGTTCTGACAGGTCATTAGGGGGTTGAGTGGGAGTGGGGGAAACATAAAGAAGGGTCATTTTGCACCCTTATCCAGGATTCTGAGGCCAAGACTCTGGTGTTTGCTCTGTGCTCAGACCTGCCAGGGGCTCCCCCTGTGGGTCAGCAATAAAAAAATCCACCTACAGTTCAGGAGACGGGGGTTCAATCCCTGGGTCAGGAAGATCGCCCAGAGAAGGGAATGGCAATCCACTCTGGTATTCTTGCCTGGAAAATCCCATGGCCAGAGGAGCCTGATGGACTACTGTCCATGGGGCCACAAAGAGTCAGACACAGCTTAGTGACTCAACAGCAACAGACCTGCCAGCTTCCCACACAGGCAGCCTGCACCGTGCCATTGGCCTGGACCACCTTAACTCCAGCAGCTGCCTTTGAGCCGCACCCCTGGATTCTCAGGAGCCCGAAATCTCATCATCTGATGAAAAAGCAGTTCAGAGCCATTGGCGGTGGGTCAGCGGTACCGTCTTAGATAAAGTGCCACACATTATTAGCTTCCGCTCTCTTAATATCACGGATGTTGGGCAGACTTCCTCCTCTCAGAATCACCTCTGGCTTTGGACTCATTTGGCATGAATATATGTGGAATCATCAGCAGAGTTTTTAATCAAATTTTCCCCCCTTTGGATTACTGAGAAATGTACTTTCTCCAGCTAAGGTGCACTACAAAAACAGCTTTGCAGGGAAAAAAAAAAAAAAGAACTTATAAAACTTACAGGGGAAGCTGCTGCATGGTTTCTGACTCAAGAGTTTTCATGTTACAAATGTTTTATTTTCTGCAGGTCTCTCTGTATTATCTTTTCTGTTGAAGTTCTTCATATAATCAGGCTTGAATGAGTCTCCAGTATTCTTACAGAGTCTTACAGAAGCCATAGTTAAGGTGTCATGACAACTCTGGGGAGGTCCCAGGTAGCTCAGTGGTAAAGAACCCGCCTACCAGTGCAGGAGATTCAGGTTCAATCTCTGCATCAGGCAGATCCTCTGGAGGAAGAAATACTCACTCCAGTATTCTTGCCTGGAGAATCCCATGGACAGAGGAGCCTGAGGGCTAAGTCTGTGGGAAAACAAAGAGTCAGACACAACAGAGCATGCACGCACAGAATAACTGTACCGCTTATTTTCCAAAAAGCTTTTACGGTAGAAATGTCCATAACTAATTAAATTAGGGGGTGATTTTAAATAATTACTTCTGAGGTATCAGGTGAAGACAGTTTTATGTTTGTTTTTTTTTTATGTAAAAGACCATGAGTTGATTTTCTCTGGTTATTTCTTGGATCCTACTGTTGAGAGGAAATCAGATACTCCTTTTTGTAAGTGAAGTTACAATATCTTCCCTGAAGGGTTTTAGAAATAAGCTCCATCTCTCCTGGAATGATGTCTGAGACTTCTGGTTCCAGGAAAGGAAATATAGTAGAGAATTCCTCCAGGCCCTTTCCAATCTCGTATTTCTCTGAATTTATTACCTGTGCAAAAGGAGTCTTCTGCATTTCCTGCTTTTGTTCCACGCTGCCGGTCTCATTAGGCCTAGTGATGAGGATTATATGTCATGATGCAATCCTTGGATAAAACCTAAAAATCTCCATAACCTAAGAGCTTGGCTTATAAGGCAGTGTCACAGTGTGTTAGAAGTCTCAGCCCAAGCTCTGATTCTAGCTCTGATTCCACTACGTGGATCAGCAGCTTTGCCTCTCTGGTCCTTAGTTTCCTCAACTATAAAACAAAGGTTTTGATCCAGATGTTCAGATTCTGTGAACGGAAGCACAAAACCAACAGTGTTCAATATTTGTTAGGTTTTCTTTTTTTTTTTTTTTTCCTCACCACACGGCCTATGAGATCTTTGCTACTGGGCCAGGGATCAAACCCAAACCCCCTGAGTGGAAGCACAGAGTCTTAACCACTGGACCACCAGGGAAGTCCCAAGGGTTCAATATTTGGATTAAGCCTAAGCCTTCTAGTTATAGCAGTCCCTCTGCTTAAGGACAAATCCAGCTCCCGATCTTTTGTTTTTGCAACAGTTTCTTTAAAGGAGATGAAAGTCTTTTTTCTGAAATTTGTAGTAAGGAATCATAAAATGTCACGACTTTTGATGATTTGCAGCAAATCTTGGAGAAACATAGTTGGAAAAATAAACACTTCATATTATATAGGAGAGAGAGAGTAGTGTTTCCTTTCACTCCACAAAAAGCAGTAATTTCACTGAGAGCCATCACTGCAGAGGTATTGGCAGAGACCTGTTACCTTCACAGCCCTGTGCTCAGAGGGCATGCGATAGAGATGGAAGTGACCCATGAGCCTGCTTTTATCTGAAAGGGAATTGCACATCATGCTTTCTTATTGTCCAGAAATCTCATCTTTGCTTTGATGTCCCAAGGTATACACTCCTATCACGTCTCCAGTGCCCCTGAATTGAATGGGGGGAGGTCAGTGCGCATTTCCCCAGCTTTATTCATGCCTTTTTGGTGCACAGTTGATCAACCTGATTGTACGTTGATCCCAAAGAGTGCTTCCAGTGGGCAAGTAAGTAGGGGACTCCTTCGATCCAAGATCCCTGTCTCCTTGTGTGATGGAGTGTGGTTGGGGTGTTCTTTAGGGTGCACTCTGAGGATCCTTTTCTAAGGCATATGCTCCTGTCCTGCTGGGCAGCTCACTAAAGGAGAAAGGCTGTGCTCAGACAGTTCTGCTCACCAGCAAGAAAACCACCCTTCCAGGGGGCAAAACCTTTCAAAACATCCTCATGTTTAGAATTTCTCTGTGCTCCAAAGACAGATTCCCCTTGGCTTTGATGCAAAACAGATGAGCCGGTGAATAGAGGGTTTGCCCTACTCCTGTGGAAGAGACAATAGACACACTTGTCTGGGCCTCTGATCTGCTGTGTGTGTGTGCTCAGTCGCTTGAGTCATGTCCAACTCTCTACGACCACATAGACTAGAGCCCACCAGGCCCCTCTGTCCATGGGAATTCTCCAGGCAAGAATACTGGAGGGGGTTGCCATGCCCTCCTCCAGGGAATCTTACCAACCCAGGGATCAAACCCAGGTCTCCTGCGTCTTCTGCATGACAGGTGGATTCTTCACTGCTGGGCCACTGAGGAAGCCTTCTGCTCTGCTGGCTATACCATTTTTTCTTTTATAAATAAAAACTTGGCAGCACCACTAGGGAACTTTGTGTAAAAACCAACATTTTTGCCTCCAGCCCTGCGACATTAGCTGGCTTACAGGCAGCCTCGTGAAGTCACAGCCAGTCTCTAAAGAGCTCCAGGTGCCCAGTCCTCCCTCTGGCCACAGTGAACCTAGGCCCTCATGGCATGTCTTTTATTGTGCGTTCATCTTTTCTTTCTTAAACCTGCAAAAGGAGCACACACTTAAGGAGAAAGAGGATTCGTGTAAAATAAGAAGTCCAAGTCTGTCCCTCCTCCTACTGTCCCCCCAACAAACCCTCCCCTATCCAGAGACAACGACTTACATCTGATGAGCACTCATCTGGGAGATACACACATATGTAGATGCATATATTATGTATTATTCCCGTGTACTACCATAGATGGCTTCATTCAACCAAAATGAGGTAGTATTATAATACTGCCTGTAGCATTCTTTCTTTTCTCCTCAACATTTACTCATTGATAACCTCCCATATGCATAGAGATGTTACGTTTTAATAGCTGTGTGCCAGAATATCCTGTTGGTAGACATTCAGGTCTCTAATATTTCACTCTTCCAAGTAAACCTTCAGAGGATAATGTTGTGACATACCCTCACAGGCATCTGGCTATGTTTACTGACAAGTACAATGAATTTAGGGTTTCCCAGGTGGCTCAGTGGTAAAGAGTGTGCCTGCAAATGCAGGAAACTCAAGACATGCAGGTTTGGTCCCTGGGTTGGGAAGATCCTTTGGAATAGGAAATGGCAACCTGAACCAGCATTCTTACCTGGAAAAATCCCATGGACAGAGGAGCCTGGTGGGCTACAGTCCATGGGGTTTCAAAGAGTAGGACGTGACTGAGCACACAATGTATTTATTTGAAGATATGCGCCACATACACACACACACACACACACACACACACACACACACCAGCCCTATCTAAGCTATGAGGTTAGTTTATGACAAGTTTCTTAAATCCTTGGTACCTCCTTCACACTTGGGCTTCCCAGGTGGCTCAGTGGTAAAGATTCCCCTTGCCAATGCAGGAGACACATGTTCAGTCCCTTGGTTGGGAAGATCCCCTGGAGGAGGAAATGGCAATCCACTCTAGTGTTCTTGCCTGGGGAATCTCATGGGCAGAGGAGCCTAGCAGGCTAAGTTCATAGGGTCACAAAGAGTTAGACACAACTGAGCAACTGAACATGCAGACACTGCCTTCACACTTAACATATTCAAACGTTTGCCTAGGACTAGACATTGGGACTTCCCTGGTGGTCCAGGGGCGAAGACTCTGTGTTCCTAGTGCAGGGGGCCCAGGGTCGATCCCTGGTCTAGGAACTAGATACCACATGGTGCAACTAAGAGTTTGCATGCTGCCTGCTGCAACTAAGACCTGGCACAGCCAAATAAATACATTTTTAATTAAAAAACTAGATCTGTTTGCTTCATGCACTCAGCCCCGAGCTTCAGGAGGAGAGTGGTCCAGAGTCGTTCCTGAGGCCCTGGGCAGGGGGTGGGGGGTGGTGGCTGCCTGCTTTTCTTACCCTGTGCTTGGTGGACCTGACTATTGTACATCCAGCCTTCTCACTGGCCACTTGCTTGGAGGCAGGAAGTTGACGTCTGCCACCGCCAAAGGAACCAGAGTGTTTGGGATGGTTTCGTACAAACCAAAACCTTCCCCTGCAGCACCTCCACAAGCGTATTAGCTTCCTGGGGCTGGTGTAACAAAAGATCACAAACTTGGTGGCTTTAAACAACAGAACTTTACTTTCTCAGAGTTCTACAGGCCACAAGTCTCAAGTTAGTATCACTGAGCCAAAATCAAGGTGTCAACAGGCCCACTTGCCCTCTGAAGGTTCTGGGAATGTGTGTGAGGGGCAGGACATCTCTCTTGCCTCTTCCAGCTTCTGGCAGCTGCCGGTTTTCCTTGGCTTGTGGCCATATCGCTGTTGTCTTCAAGAATATCATCTCCAAATTTCTCTCTGTATCATCCTCACGTGGACTTTCTTCTCTATGTATGTCAAATCTCCCTTTCTCTCCTCCTTACATGTGACTGCATTTAAGGCCTTCTGCATAATCCAGGATAACCTTCTCATCTCAAACTGCTTAACTTAAGCACATCTGCAAAGACTTTTTTTCCCAAATGAGGTCATATTGACAGGGTCCAGGGATTAGGACCTGGTACATTTGGGGACATCTTTCAGCCTCTACGATGTGATTCTCCAAATCCCATAAAGAAATCTTTTCTAGTGTATACTTTAGCTTCCTGCTGGGGCACACTTGATATTTCCTTGAACTTGGGAAGAATGTATTTTCATTCATAAGGAAGACAGAAAGAAATGTTATTTCACTCTGTGCATTGAAAGGTAGGCTAGAAAGTCAAGGTCAGACAGGAAATCTCTGGCTGACAGCCTCTTTAAACTGGAGACTACATGGCATGAACTGCAAGTACAACTGCGATGAGTTAAATCACAGACGTGTCTGTCTTCCTATTTTAAGTTGGAAACATTTAGGCTTCCTAAGTGGCTCAGTGGTAAAGAATCTGCCTACCAAGCAGGAGACCTGGGTTTGATCCTTGGGTTGGAAAGATCCCCTGGAGAAGGAAACGGCAACCCACTCCAGTATTCTTGCCTGGGAAATTCCATGGACAAAGGAGCCTGGTGGACTACAGTTCACGGGATCACAAAGAGTCAGACACAACTCAGCAACTAAACAGCAGCAACAGCCATGTCATAGTTTGTATGCCTTCACTAGAAGGAGTGGAGCAGCTGTCTGTTCTTCCTTCCCTCCTACAGATCAAACCATGAAGTTCATCTTTTAAACCTGTACAGAGGATTTACACACAAGTATTTTACTGTTGTGAAAACAATGGGGCAGGGGAGCAGCTGTGGGAGGGGGGCATTGAGCCGTATTAAGGGCGTAAGGCCAGGAGCAGCACGTGCATCTCAGGTGGTTGATGCTCCTGAAACACCAGGATGAGGTTCGTGAGCACATATTAACTGACAGAGCGTCAGCTCCTTCAAACTCACCAGTGTGAAAGGCCTATTACAGCTTTGGACCTGGCCCTGCCCTTGCCACGTGAATCCTAATGTCTCGTACTTCCATTTCCCAATTTCACAGCAGACCTGCATGCTCATAAATTAAACTGCATTGCTCAGCATTATCTGTGTGCGTTCCAGGATTTGGTCCAAAATGGCCCAAACGACCGCCTATTTCAGCAGAACTCCCTTTGGCTACCACCTGTAAATATGTTATAGAGACATTCAAACAGTGATCTGAGAGTGCAGACCAGGCGGGTGGAGAACACCCTTCTCTGCACAGAGGTCTGCCAGCAGGCGGGAGTGGCCCAGGGCAGTGAGCATGAGGGGATACTGGCAGCAGCCCTTCAGACAGGGGGTGGGGCCCAGGCAGACCCACCTCACCAGAAACACAAGAGGTGGTGTGTCTGCCAGTCTTCTTATAGAGAATCTGGAATATGAATGGCTAGAGTTGAAAGATAACTAATCAGTTCAAAGAAATTAAATAAAGAAAGCCCTGAATAGGGCTGGGTTTTGTCACTTTCTAAGACGGTGGAGGGAATTAAAAAACATACTGAGATGCTAACCACTGAACCAGGTTATCAAAGGTAAAAGAAATACAGCAATGCTTTGCTTCCCAACATAATAGACTAAACACTGATACTTTTGTAATCAAAATAATGCGACTAATTCAGAAGGGCCTTTTAATATAAAGTTATAGCATCATCCTCAGAGGATGAGACGGTTGGATGGTATCACTGACTCAATGGACATGAGTCTAAGCAAGCTCTGGGAGATATGAAGGACAGGGAAGCCTGGCGTGCTGCAGTCCATGGGGTCTCCAGGAGTTAGACGTGACTGAACAACTGAACAACAACAAGTCTAGGGCTTTAGAGTCAGTTATTTTTATATGTAGTCTTTTATAGTATACTTGTCTTGAACCTCATTTTCTAGATATTTAAATCTCAAAAGAAATCATTATTATTATTTGTGCACAATCAGTATTTATTTATTTTTCTATTAGTTTTACTTTTGTTTGTGTCTGTGTTTTTGTCTGGATCTTTTCCTTTCTGCCTAAACAACTATTTTGCTTTTTGACAGTTAATACTTGATAAATATAAATTTTCTTACTATTAAAAAAAGAAAGTTATAGTGTCATCCTTACCCCATTTTTCTGCCTCCCAAAGGTAGCCTCTTTAAATTATTTGGGGAGTTAAACATACGATGATAGCCACTGAGTCCTGTTAAGAAAGATAGGTTTAACTCATTTATATTTGTACCCTCCCCTTCTTCTTTCCTCTCATTTTTGATGTTTTTATTATTTTTTTTTTAATTTTACTGGTTACCTTTTTATTTTAAATAGTATACTTTTATTTCTTGAGTCACAAATGATGCAGTCTTAACATCCATTCCCACTTCTTTCTTCCAAACAAATCCAGTTTTGTTGAAAGTAGCAATGTGCCATCTAAACAAATTATACTTCTCTGTTTTCCTTGTGAAAAGGACAGTCATGTCATTGTGTTCTAGCCAGTAAGATGTAAGCAGTTGTGGATGGGGCTTCAGGAAAGTTCTACTGACTCAGCAGGTTGGCCTATTTTGCCCTTCCCCCCACTTTCTTCTTCTTACTTGGAACACAGATGTGATGGCCAGAGCCATAGCAGCCATCTTACGGCCATGAGACAAGATGAACTAGTCTATTCTAAGAATGACAAAGAAATCTAGAGGGATCCAGAAATACATGTGATAGCAGACCTGCTATACTACCCCTGAACCGCCTACCTTCTAGCTTCTTTTTTTGCAGGAGAAGTTTATGCTCTATCTTGTTTAAAGCACTCCATTCCCCCAGTCTGTCACAATCAAATCTCTGTTTCTTATTCATAAACTGTAGTCAGTATCAAGACTCTCTATGAGGTAAGAAGAAAATACTGGAGCTTCTCCTCTTTGTCCCATTATTCTTTCCTTAACCATTTCCCTTCTGGTAGCTGTATTCTCACATTGCCCAGGGTGTTAGCATTGTTGTCATATTATGGATTTATAATAGATTGACTCCAAAAGTTGTATACCATTAAATAGCATTTAAGTCATTTTGACTGTGTGAATGTTCACTCCAGGGTCAAGTACCCTTGGCCCACTCTAAGGGAAGTTCCTAACATCAGAGTCAAATGAATTTTCTTTTCTCATGTTCCGTCAGGGCTTCACATTTTAATTTACATTATTTTATAGCTTTCTGTTTTACTTGGGTTTTTTTTTTCTCCTAGTTATGGTTGAGAGAGAAAGGCTTTCACTCTAATCTCAGTTTACCCAGTCTCTCAGCAAACACCTGTTTCTTAGAGGCCCACCTTTTCCTCTTCTGCCTGGGACGTGCTCTGCCACCTGCACAGCTCTCATCCTCGTTTCACCAGCCTCCTAGGTTGTATCCCTTGCCACCTACTTTATTAGTTTTTCTTCTTGGTTTTGCTGAAACACACTCCAGTGAACTTCTTAAGAAAGTGTGCCTCAGAGGTAAACTTTGATTCCATTCATGTCTGAAAATGTATTTACTCTGTCTTTATACTTAAATGATAGTCTAGCCAGATAGACAATTCTAGATTCAAAGTCATCTTCCTTCAGAAGTATGCAGCCATTGCTCATTATCTGTGACATCTAAGATTGCAAAGGAGAGGTCGGATGCCAGTCTTATTTTCATTCCTTTGTCTATGAACTTTCTTATTCCCTAGAAATCCTTGGCATCTTTTCTTTATCCTTAGTGTTCTGATTACTTCAGATCAAGTGTATTAGCAATTAGATGGTTTTGGTTGCAAGTGACAGGACACCAACTCAAAGCTGCTTAATGTTAAAAAACTTACTGGCCCACGTAATTGAGATGTCCTAGTTAGGATTGATTTTAGGAGCAGTTCAATCAGGGCTCTGGCTTGCTTCTCTGCAGTTCTGTTGGTTTATGCAGCTGGGTAGGTCTCAGAACAATCTGGAGAGAACAGAAAACAAAGAAGCAAAGCAGAGGTTAATGAGCAAGACAGTACAATTGGAGCTTGGCATCAGAGAAGGCTCACCAAAGATCTTTGATTTTAAAATTTTAATTGTGGTAAAAATACACATAACATAAAATTCATCATCTTAACCATTTTAAATGTATAGTTCAATAGTGTTAAGTACACTCACAGTGTTATACAACCATCTCCAAAATTCACATCTTACAAAATTGAAGCGGTACTCCTCTCCAAACTCCCCATTCCCGCCTCCATCTAGTGTCTGGCAACCATTCTATTCTCTGTCTTTATGAGTTTAACTACCCTAGGCACCTCATGTAACTGAAACCATAGGGTTTTTGTCTTTTTCTGATGCTTATTTCACTTAGCAGTTTCCTCAGGTTTCATCTTATGTTAAAGCATATACTAGAATTTTCTTTTTTGAAGGCCAAAAAACAGTCTGTTGTATGTAAATACCACATTTTGCTTATCTATTCATCCATCGTGAACACGTGGGTTGCTTCCACATTTTAGCTATTGTGACTAGCTCTCCAAATATCTCTTTGAGACTCTGCCTTCAGTACTTCGGGGTATATACCTAAAAGTATATCTGATGAATCATATGGAAATTATATTTTTAATTTTTGAGGAACCTCTGTATTGTTTTCCACAGTACTTGCACCATTGTACATTCCCAGCCATCGTGCACAAGGATTCCAGTTTCTCCACATCCTCATCAACGCTTGTTGCTTTACGTGTTTTTGGTAGTAGCCATGCAGATGGGTGTAAGGTAGAAGCTTAATGTAGTTCTGATTTGCATTTCCCTAGAGAAGGCAGTGGCACCCCACTCCAGTACTCTTGCCTGGAAAATCCCATGGGTGGAGGAGCCTGGTGGGCTGCAGTCCATGGGGTCGCTGAGGGTCGGACACGACTGAGCGACTTCACTTTCACTTTTCACTTTCATGCATTGGGGAAGGAAATGGCAGCCCACTCTAGTGTTCTTGCCTGGAGAATCCCAGGGACGGAGGAGCCTGGTGGGCTGCCGTCTATGGGGTCGCACAGAGTCGGACACGACTGAAGCGACTTAGCAGCAGCAGCAGCAGCAATGATTCGTGATGTTGAATCTTTTTATGTGCTTGTTGGCCAGTTGTATGTCTTCTTTGGAGAAATGTATATTCAAGTCCTCTTTTAATTTGATTATTTGTTTCTGTTGTTGTTAAGGAGACTTTTTATGTTGCCCACGGGAGCAAAGTTAAATAGGTACAAATGGATATAGTAGGTAGAAAAAGCACTCTAGGCAGAGTGACCAGGCTTCGACAAGTCACCAGGTTGTGCTGGGCCAGAAGCACAGACAAGCAGGCAGCCAGGCACCAAACCAGAAAAGACATAGCTGTCCCCACCTGGACAGAGAAAGTTCTGTCCCCAAGTCCTGGGGGGGAGGAGGAAGTCCTCCAGGGGAGCCATTGAGGGTGTGAAGGCAATCCCACCAGATGCAGAGCTGACCTCAGGTCCCTGTGGGGATGTGCGGACAGTGAATGCAGTTGAGAGGGGTCTGCTTCCCTTGAGATTAGATTCTGAGGGCCCAGGGTCAACCAAAAATCGTGTTCTAAATAGTCCCTGGAGAATTCCCAGTACATTAGCCACATGGGGTCCAACATACCACCCCTCCCTGGGACCCACACAGAGGGATTCCCTCAAGGACAGGTGCAGTGTCTGGCTTGCAGCCCAGATGAAGTGGCTGCTGTGACTTTAGGGACCATGTCATGCAGGTCACTGTCTTTTTACACTGGAGTCACACTTGGCCAGCACACACTGTAAGGGTGAAACAAGAACCAAGGCCTCCTTAAGTATATCCGCTTGGATGCTTCAGGCCACAGTTAACTTACTACCCGACCAATAGCTGTGGCAGTTAAGGTATTTTAGGGGGAGCCTGGTGGGCTGCCATCTATGGGGTCGCACAGAGTCGGCCACGACTGAAGTGACTTAGCAGCAGCAGCAGCTTAGTAATAAGGTCCGGAGAGAGGTAGTACTAGGTTAAATAAGTGCCTTAATGAGACCGTGACTTTGGGTATCCCCTTATTTCTGCAGCTCTCTAGGCCTCTCCTACATGATGACAGGAGGGCTGTGGCAGCCCCAAGTGGTTCATCCTACTCCAGAGGCCAGAGTGAGGAGAGCCAAAGAAAGGGTCACCATGTTGCTGCTTTTCAGTCCCGTTGGAGCATCTTTCCCAGAGGCCCCTCCTCTTACATCTCATTGGCCAGGACTGGGTCACATGCCCACGCCCAACCAATCACAGCAAAAGGGACAGACTGCCATGGTGCATATGGTGCCATGGTTTCTGTGTGGGTCAGTGTGCCTCCTCTTTGAGCAAAACCAGGTTTGTTGACAAAGTGAACGGGTGATCACTGCTACAGGAAGGACCAGCATAACTTCTACCACATCATACTCCCTCTGGAATATCTGCTTGTGGAAGACAGTGAGCTTAAATCATTTCGTTTTGGCTATATTTTCTTTCACACTTAAGTTATTATTTTGTTGATCTAATGAGGCCTTCGCAGGCAAAAGTCACCTGAGCCAGAAGCCTGTGGGAGGAAGCTTCTCTCTTAATTTTGGAGCAGATATCTCGAGATTTCTGTGTCTGACTTTACCCCATCCTTTGGGCATTTGGTGGTCTGTAATTCATCTGGCCTGAGTGGGTTCTAACTCTATCCATTGAGCTTGACGCTGGGGGACATTCCTGTTTCCCCTGCAGCCAGGACTCTCCTTGTCCAGGCCGCTGGGTAGCGACTCTGCTCCAACTCCCAGGAACCCCATGCTTTTGCCCTGTACCCTCATAGATTACCATGTAACACAATGTCCTGTAAAAAAAATGCCAAAAGCCAGAGGGTGCCATTTAAATAATTTGGTACGACTGAGCGACTTCACTTTCATTTTTCACTTTCATGCATTGGAGAAGGAAATGGCAACCCACTCCAGTGTTCTTGCCTGGAGAATCCCAGGGACGGGGGAGCCTGGTGGGCTGCCGTCTATGAGGTCGCACAGAGTCAGACACGACTGAAGTGACTTAGCAGTAGCAGTAGTCAGAAATCATAGGAGCAAATTAGTATCTTCGCATAGTGAAAGGCACCAAGTCCTGACTTTGTGGGAGGGAGCCTAGTGCAGGTCACCTGGAGCACTGTGTATGACGTGCTGGTAGATATATTGGGCTTCTGATTCTCCCAGTCCAGGGCTGAGTTGCCTGAAACACTGACTTCTCTAAATCCCTCATACACTGCCTGTAGGGCTCACGCCCAGAGATAAATAGTGGCCTCATTTGGTTTGCTCTGGCAGGAACAGATTGAATCTGTCCTGGACCAGTGGTGTCTTTAATCAGGGCTGGCACAGGTGAATACTGTTTCCTAACTTTTTAATGGAAGGCTTCCTCCTCCTCTTAGAGTTGTGTAAGAGGTGAGGCCCTGATGTGTCTCTTTCATTCATCTTCATGACACCCCCATGGATGGGTATTGGGATATCCTCATTTTACAGAGAACTGGAGGGCTTATTCAGAGGCATAGAGCTTGGAACAAAAAGACAAGCATTTTCCATTCCAAAGGTCCCCCAATTGCAAGCACAGGTAACCTCATTTCAAGGCCAGACGTGCTCCTTGGGCTTCATTGTTTGAGTACACCTTTCCTTGTATGCATGAGAAATGTTGACCTGCACATCGGCTTCCTTGGAGACGTGGGCAGGGCCTGTGCTGCCTCTCCTGCTAGTGGATTCTGAAGCAGTAACAGGCAAGAAACAAGACAAGATTTGTCTGTTAAAGATTCATAGAGGCTGCAGTAATTTCTATGAACTGCCTACCATTTGGCCCTCATCTCTGACCAGCACAAAAGTAATTGTCCATAGCATTAAATATATGTTGAATGAACTTGGTTAAAAATTTTAATTAATCACAGTCCAAAACCTGGCTCAAGTCTGATATGACTTCATAGATCACTGCACAGATTTGCAGTTATCTGCTCATGACCATCGCATTCTGCTTATAACTCAATAAAGAAGGGAAGATGGGCTGCTCGGCTTATAATTTCTGGAGGAAATTATATTACATGAGATGGGAAAGGATTGCTCTGGACTTGGTTATATTGTGCCCAGTGACATTCTCAAGTGAACACCTATCTTTCAGAAGAAAGACTTGCCAGCATCTCCCTCGGCCTCCACTGGCCTGGCCTGTCTTCATGGAGGTCCCAGCCAGCTCCTCAGCTTTCCAGGTATTTCAGGAGCTCCCTATCACATCCTATCCACCCCCCTGCCCCATGCCTGGAGAAACTTGACAGCAGCAGCAACTTGTTTTCTTTTCAAGTGAATGAATGAACAAGCAAGGTAAACAAATTGCCTTCTTTGTTAGAATTTTTAATTTGACTCTAAGACTGGTCCTAAAATTCAGTCCAGAGGAACTTGGGATAGAATAAAAAGCAGTTGGAAGGTGCACAGAGAGGGGTTGGAAGGTGAGTGATGAGCCTGGTGAAACAGGTCATGACCAGATTATGAAGGTTTATGGATGCCATGCTCAGGAATTTCAACACTACTCAGAATCTGATTGGGTGGCAGAGGATTTAGAGGGAACCAGATGTGCATGCTAAAAGATCCCTTGGGCAGCTGAGCTGAGGATGTATCAGAGGTGAGACTGGAGACAGGAAACAGGTTAAGAGTGCACTCAGGTCCAATTGAGAACTAATGAGCCCCAGTCCAAGGCAACAACTTTGGAATCTGAGAGAGAGCTGGATAATAAAGATATTACAGAGGTGGAACTGACAGGCTGTCAAGGCCAAGGAGGAGGAAGAGCCCAGGTGGCTGCCAGTTTTGAGGTTTGGTCCCTAGAAGGGCCCTGGTGCCGTCCCCTGCTGCCATTATGAACAGTTCTGCATTTTGCTGCCATATAGGAAACCCACCCCCTCCCCTGCCCAGGGCTATAGAGGGTATGGAATGGCTTTCCCAACACTAACTGTGTCTCGCTGCCCCCTGTTGGACTGGAGCAGGGCCTTGGGCATGCACCCTGGACAAGGCCTGGGCAGAGACAAGAGAGGGAACAAAGGAGTCAGATGATGTGTCTGAAAGAAGAATCAGGATCCTGGGTGGGGCCTGGACAAGACAGCAGACACAGTTCATGAGGTGAGCGCAAAATTCCAGTCCAAAAGGGAGCTGACACCCTAGATTGCGAGTTTGAATGGGTTAAAATAAAGCAAATTGGGGACCAGGAAGCACTGGTTGTCGGAAGCAAGGGGGAAAGGAAGTTGGGAGGGTGGACAGACCTGGGGCTCTGCTCTTCTGGTTTGGAGGATGTTTCCTCAGCTGTCCTGCTTCAGCCTAGATCAGTGCTCCCTGGCTCCCATTTTCATCTACTTTTCACTTTTACCTTGTCCCCCAATGAATAAAGAGAACATTCCTTATCTGCCTTCAACTCTTCACAAGAAGCACTGGGATCCTTGCCCTCAGGGCTTTACAGTCTGTTCTGCAAGAAAAGTGAGGGCTCAACCTTATAGACAGAGTGTCACCTTGAAGAGGTCAAAAAAAGGAAGGCTTGACTTCCGGGTGGGCCACCAGGGGGAGCTCTGTGGGAGGGTTGGCTTAGAAGAGATTCTAGCTCTAGGAAGTGGCTTAACCAGAGATGCCCCCCACCCCACCCCCAGAAGCAGAAAGACTCAGAAGACTCATCAGAATGTGGCAGGTGGTCCCAGCTTGGTGAGGAAGTGGAGCACACAGAGCAAACAGAGAGAACATTCAGGAGACAATTAGGAGTGGTGGAATGAGGCCAGAGTCTCCAAGTCTCCTTCTGATGCCAGATGAAGGACCTGACCTAGCTCATAAATGCCAGTGGAGAACAAAATTACTGAAGATTTTATCACTGGCTTAGCACAAAGGCCCAGATTTTGTAAAGTGCTTGCTGCTGCTGCTAAGTCATTTCAGTCATATCCGACTCTGTGCGACCCCATAGACGGCAGCCCACCAGGCTCCCCTGTCCCTGGGATTCTCCAGGCAAGAACACTGGAGTGGGTTGCCATTTCCTTCCCCAATGCATGAAAGTGAAAAGTGAAAGGGAAGTCGCTCAGTCGTGTCTGACCCTTAGCATAGTTTATCACATTGGTCTGAGTGATTGAACCCAAACTTTAGAACTAGTTCATCTGCTNGTCCCTGGGATTCTCCAGGCAAGAACACTGGAGTGGGTTGCCATTTCCTTCCCCAATGCATGAAAGTGAAAAGTGAAAGGGAAGTCGCTCAGTCGTGTCTGACCCTTAGCATAGTTTATCACATTGGTCTGAGTGATTGAACCCAAACTTTAGAACTAGTTCATCTGCTCAGAATATTGAGAAAAGATTGGATTGGGGCCATATTGGTGGTGGAGAGGGGATTCAAGAGTTTCTCTTACCTTATCACATGTGAAAGCCCTCACTGGGGGTGGGGGTGACTGTCCAGTCCACATCCACTGCCCCTCTCCNTTCTTCATATCTTTTGCTTCTGTTAGGTCCATACAATTTCTGTCCTTTATCGAGCCCATCTTTGCATGAAATGTTCCCTTGGTATCTCTGATTTTCTTGAAGAGATCTCTAGTCTTTCCCATTCTGTTGTTTGCCTCTATTTCTTTGCACTGATCGCTGAGGAAGGCTTCTTATCTCTCCTTGCTATTCTTTGGAACTCTGCATGACAAAGATTAAAGGCTGTCAAATTCAGTGTTGGCACGAGATGGAGGGAAATGAACGCCCCCATGTATTAATAGGTAGTGATGGGAATTGATAAAATATTTTTGGAGGGCAGTTTGGTTTTCTGTGGAAAAAAATAATTGAAGTCTATACTCGTATCCATAATGAGGAGAAAAATCAATCAATGAAGACTGAACCAGAACTGATGCAGATGTTAGAATTAGCAGACAAGGATCTTAAAAGTTACTATAGTTATATATGTTCAAAAATTAAATAGAGACATGGAAAATATAAAAAAGGCTCATATCTAGAGATTAAAACTACAGTATGTGAGATGAACCTTAAACTGGTTCGGATTAACAACAGATTAAACATTACAGAAGAAAAGATTACTGAACTTGAAGATAAAACTATCTATCCAAACTGGAACAATTTAAAATGAAGCATAAAGAAAAAAAAGAATTTTTAAAAAGGAAGAAAAAAATACACAATAATTTAAATCATGCTAATATACTTGTAATTGAACTATTTCAATAGTTGGAAAAACACAGGAAGAACAGGAAAAATATTTGAAGAAGTAATCACTGAAGTGTTTTCATATTTGATGAAAGCAGATTTCATGAAGTAGCTCAACATACCCCAAGCACAAGAAACATGAAGAAGACAACACCAAGGTATATAATAATCAGATTTCTCAGAACAGATAATAAAGAAAAAATCTTACAGGCAGCTGCAGAAGAACAAATAAGGGAGACAGTACATTTCCTGCTTCTGAATTCAGCAAAAGGGAGTTCAGTGGAATCAATCTTTAAAGTCCTGAAAGAAAAGACCTGTCAATCTAGGATTCTATGGCAAAAATAGGATTCTGTGGCAGAATAGGATTCTATTCTGGCAAAAATATGTTTCAAAACAAAGACAAAGTAAAGGCATTTTCACATCTATAGAATCTGGATGATGTCACCACCAGCAAACCTGCACCACGAGAGAGATACCAAAGTCCTTTAGGCAGCAGGAAGATGATACCAAATGGAAAAATGGATCCCCACAAAGGAAAACAGAGCATTGATAACTACATGGGCAATTATATAAGTTGTTTATTATTTAGATTTCTTTAAAAGATAATTGACCATTTAAACAAAAATAACAATATATTATGGAGTTTATAACATATGTATAAGTAAAATTTATGACAACAGTATCAAAAAAAACTGGGAGGGGAGTAATAGAATATTATTGTAAGGTTTCTATTCTATACATGAAGTGGTATAATATCACTTACAGGTAGACTGAAATAAGGTAAAGATACATATTATAAACCCTAATGCAGCCACTAAAAAAAGGCAAACAGTTTTAACTCATAAGAATTCAAAGGAGATAAAATACAATCAGAATATACTTTGATTAAGAATATACATCATAATCTAAGAAGAATGAAAACTGACCTTTTCCAGTCCTGTGGCCACTGCTGAGTTTTCCAAATTTGCTGGCATATTGAGTGCAGCACTTTCACAGCATCATCTTTCAGGATTTGAAGTAGCTCAACTAGAATGCCATCACCTCCACTAGCTTTGTTTGTAGTGATGCTTCCTAAGGCCCACTTAACTTCACATTCCAGGATGTCTGGCTCTAGGTGAGTGATCACACCATCATGATTATCTGAATCATGAAGATCTTTTTTGTACAGTTCTTCTGTGTAGTCTTGCCACCTATTCTTCAGCAGAGATCTCTTCAAGAAAATTAGAGATACCAAGGGAACATTTCATGCAAAGATGGGTTCAATAAAGGACAGAAATGGTAGGGACCTAACAGAAGCAGAAGATATGAAGAAGAGGCAAGAATACTGGAGTGGGTTGCCATTCCCTTTTCCAGGGATCTTCCTGACCCAGGGATTGAACCTGGGTGTCCTGCATTGCAGGCAAATTCTTTACCATCTGAGCCACCAGGAAAGCCAATGTTGCTAGATATAAGATCAATATATAAAAATCAGTTGCATTTCTATATACACACAGCAAAGAATCATGTTAAAAATTTTAAATAATACCATTTACAATTGGGGCTTCCCTGGTGGCTCAGTGGGTAAAGCGTATAGAAAAAATAAATAGAGATAAATCCAGCAAAAGTGTACAAGACCTATATGCTAAAAGCGACAAAACGTTGTTGAGATAAAGACAACCTTATTAAAATAGAGAGACATGCCTTGTTTTTGTGGGTTGGAAAATTGAACAGTGTTAAAATTTCAATTCTCTCCAAATTTACCTATAGATTCAACTTAACCCCAGTAAGCTTTTCTTGGTTAAAAAAATGATAAGCTAATTGTAAAATTAATATGGAAATGCACGAAAGTAATTTTTAAAAAGAACAAAGTTGGGAGATTAAATTACTGGATTTTAAGACTAATTATAAAGTTACAGTACTTGTTACAGTGGGGTATTGGTGTGAAAATAGATCGATGTAACAGAATAGAGAACACCAAATTTTTCTCCCCACTGACATAGACAATTGATTTTTTGACAAAGTTGCAAAGGACAATGCAAGGGAGAAAGAATAATCTTTTCAAAAAATTGTTTTTCAGTCACTAAGTTGTGTCTGATTCTCTGTGAACACACAGACTGCAGCATGCCAGGCTTCCCTGTCCTTCACTATCTCCCTGAATTTGCTCAGATTTGTGTCCATTGAGTCAGTGATGCCATCCAATCATCTCATCCTCTGTCACCCCCTTCTCTTGCCCTCAATCTTTCCCAGCGTCAGAGTCTTTTCCAATAAGTCGGCTCTTTGCATCAGCTGGCCAGAGTATTGGAGCTCAGTTCAGCATCAAAAGGCAAAATGATAGGATACTGAAAGAGGAACTCCCCAGGTCAGTAGGTACCCAATATGCTACTGGAGATCAGTGGAGAGTTAACTCCAATAAATATTCAGGGTTAATTTCCTTCAGGACTGACTGGTTTGATCTCCTTGCTATCCAAGGGACTCTCAAGAGTCTTCTCCAGCACCACAGTTCAAAAGCATCATTGTTCAGCACTCAGCCTTCTTTATGATCCCACTCTTATATCTATACATGACTACTTGAAAAAACATAGCTTTGACTATAGGGACCTTTCTTGGCAAAATGCTGTGTCGGCTTGTCATAGCTTTTCTTCCAAGGAGCAAGTATTTTTTCATTTCGTGGCTGCAGTCACAGTCCACATTGATTCTGCAGCCTAAGGAAGTCTGCCACTGTTTCCACTTTTTCCCCATCTATTTGCCATGAAGTGATAGGACCAGATGCCATGATCTTTGTTTTTTTGAAAGTTGGGTTTTAAGCCGGGTTTTTCCCTCTCCTCTTTCACCGTCACCAATAGGTGTGGAACTACTGAATATTCTTCCATCACCCTCGCCCCAGAGAAAACACTCAACCCAAAGCCTGTACCATATACAAAAGCTAACTCAAAATGTATCATAAACTTTAATGTAAAAACCTAAAAGTAGAAGAAAACATAGAAAATCTTTGTGACCTTATGTTCAATAAAAAAAAATTTTAATAAAACACTTCCAGAAGCATGACCCAAAACAGAGAAATGGGTGGGAGACAAGTTAGACTAACTTGAACCCTATAATTTAAGGTATTAATAGGTAGAGGGGCCTCACATAGGACCTCAAGCATCTTTTTGCCTTTATTCTCAATCATTCCTCCATAGAAAGTACCCAGTCATTATTGAAAATCCAGAATGGATTCTGCTGGCTGTGTCTTTGCATGTTACCCAGCAGGTTGACATCTTTCAACGTTATTCAGATACCTGCTGTGTCTTCTTCAAGCCAGGCACTGTTGCTGGAAATAGAATTGATTAAATTGCACCTCCTGCCCAAATTGGATACACAGCATAAGTGATGAGTAATACATGATTGTGGCACTAGGTGCAGAGGAGAGATGTCTCCCACCTGGGGGTTGGAGAAAGCTTTTTGGAAGAGGCGACACCAAAGGCTTAAAGAACATAGGAGCCTTAGCCAAGCACTGTTTAGCGGGCACTGCCTGCAGAGAAAGCAGCACAGGTAAAGCGTGGAGGTGGAAGAGAATCTCGGTCCAGCACACGGGAAGGAGATGAGGCTGGCAAGGAAGGGAGGACTAGGTCTTGGTGTGTGGTATGAGTTTCTCTTGTGCACAGCTTGGCTTCAGTTTCCCTGGCCCACAGCCCCAGTTGCTGGCTGCAGCCTCCCACAGCCAGCAGAACTGTGCACCAAGTCTTCACCCAACCCTTTGTCTCTCCTGGGACAAATATTTACACAGAGCCTTTTCTCTCAATCAGAATCAGCGCACAGTTAAGGTTGGATGAAAATCTGGCCTCACAGCTGACTTTCTTTTTTCATGAAGAAAATGAAATCTCCCTTCTGTTGGTGCATTTTCACTGAAACAACTCACAATTTTAATTCGATATTGTATGCATATAAATTGAACTAAACAAGCTAAAGCAATTTATGTAGTACCTTTAAGTAGAAACTAAGCGTGTCTTCCTAGTTTGCTGCAGTAGCTCGAATTACTTTGTTGTTTTGAGCTCTTTCCCCTTTGCCAAGCATCCTTTCTTAATACCACAGCTGTCCTTCCTTTTTTTTTTTCTCCCAAAGCAACAACAAAACCTTAAAAACTGACGGAAACACTATATCAAAAACTTTTTAACTGTCTTTAGTCCTATGATAATACACCCCTTTATAGTGAAAAAAATTATACATTGGATGAAAACTAGACTTGAAGGTTTTCATTGTTAATACCCTGACAAAGTCATACATGCTCAAAGGAAGAAATGATGAACCAGATATTTCTTTTTAATATTCCTTTACTTGAAAGAATGTTCAAGAATATGATAAGGGCTGGTAGGAATGTGTGATTTCTGTGTTTTATAGTGTTGTCTTCTAGTCACAGTGCTTTCTTGCCTTGCACTAGGTGCTGCAGGGGGACCTCTCAAAGAAGATTCTCAAACCTTTGATGGATGAATTTGTGTGGTAGCTGTGGGTGGTTTGTAAAAAGTTCATTTGGGAGTTTTATTCTTGTTTTGCTGATTTTTGACAGAAATAATTCAGCCCTGCATATGACTAGTCAATAGCATCAGACATACCTAAAGCTTTCACTGAATATATTAAGAATTTGCGTCCCCATTTCTCTTAAGATCCCGGATGTATTCCCAGTTGTAAGAAATTGTTTTCCCAACATGTAGTCACAGGCTTACTAATGCAGGTTGAATTAAGTTTAAATCTTGTTTTCTGTTACTTAGTTTGTTATTTCTAATCAACACGATTTGGCCATTGGCCTATATGTGAGTAATAGCTCACTTGTATTTCTTTTTAAAAATCATATTTTCTGTCTGGTTTGTTAATACTTATTCATTCAATGACTATTTAGTACCTGTTCATTTTACATATTTAACAAGCACATATCATCCTTACTATTTGTCAGGTAATATTCTGAATGCATTACATTTAAACAAAGATCTTTGAATCTTCATAACAGCCCTATGGGGTGAGTGCTGTCACTCTCCCTGTTTAACAGATGGGGAAGCTGAGGCTCAGAGAATTTGAGTGACTTGCCTGGCATCACACACAGGGTAGAGCCAGTCTTCCTCAGGGTCTATGCTTGTAGCCACCACATCATGTTGTCTCCATTTACTCGACAAGCTTCTTGAGCACATGTCTTGCTGGGAACCGTACTAGAAGCAGAAATAACAAGAGTGGACCCTGTGCCCCTGGGGGAGTGCCTTGGTCAGTTTAGGCTGCTATAAGCAAAAATGCCATGACTGGGTGGCTACAAGAGAAATTTACTTCTCACAGTCTGGAGGCTGGAAATCTGAGATCAGGGTGCCAGCATGATCAGGTTCTGCTGAGAGCCCTCTTCAAAATTGCAGACTCCAATTTCTCATCATGTCCTCATATGGAAGAGAGCAGAGAGAGAAAGCAAGCTCTTTCATGACTCTTTCGGGGCATGAATCCCAGTCATGAGGGCCCCACCCTCATGACCCTGACTAATTCCAGGCACCTCACAAGGACCTCATCTCCTAATACCATCACATCAGAGAGTAGGGTCCCAAATATGAATTAGGAAGGGGACAGAGGTATTCAGTCTGTAACAGGAAGGCAGGTGTTAATCAGATCCCACAGAGGTAAAAATGCCTTTGAGCCAAGTTTCTAATGCTATCAGTGTGAACAAGGAGGCAGCTAGACACAGACAGCAAGTCCAGGGAAAGTGTTTCTGAAAATCGAAGGACTGAGCTAGAGAATTAGTGAGGCACATTTCAGGTTGAAAGTGAGTTGGCCAGGGTTAGGGGATGCAAGAAAAGAGCATTCTTTGACCAAGAAAGCCCATGTACCAATGCCCCATGGGGAAGAGGACATGGCTGCCCACTGCGGGATGAACAGATGCAATAACTGAGAAGCAAGAACAGCGGGGAGTGCTGTAGGAGGTTAGGAAACTATGAGGGCCTTGCAGGCCGTTGTTAAGCAGTCTTCTTTTCATCCTAAGAGCTGTGAGAAAATCTGCATTTCCCTCCCTCCTCTTTCTGTCTGCCATCCCCCCACCCCACATACACACACACAACATACTAACACGGTAGAGTTAGGGAAGGGAGGGGAGCCAGTTAAGGGGCCGTTGGAGCAATACTTTGGATGAGAGGGTGGCATGGCAATGAAAAGAAGTTGGCAGATTAGGAAGATCATTAGAGACTGAAGCTGACCTCTGAATGGATTGGGTCTGGGGGACAGAGAAAGCACCACCATAGCAGAAAGAGTCTGGAGGTGAAGCAGACTGGGGAGGAACAAGTTTGAGAGACTTGTGAAACATCCGAGAGAAGGCAGTGACTAGAACTTAGAGAAGACAGGCCTGGAGATGGACGTTTGCAAGTTCCCTGTATGTTATAAATGAAGATACCCATTGGGGTAAGTGAGATCACAGAGAGAGCCATAAGAGGCATAAGCTCCAGGAAGCCACAACATTTAGCAGCCCCACAAAGGATGGCAGAGGAACCAGAGATCAAATTGCCAACATGCATTGGGTCATCGAAAAAACAAGAGAATTCCAGGGGAAAAAAAATCTACTTTATTGACTATGCTAAAGCCCTTGACTGTGTGGATCACAACAAACTGTGGAAAATTCTTAAAGAGATGGGAATACCACACCACCTCACCCGCCTCCTGAGAAATCTGTATGCAGGTCAAGAAGCAACAGTTAGAACTGGACATGGAACAACAGACTGTTTCCAAATTGGGAAAGGAGTACATCAAGGCTGTATATTGTCACCCTGCTTATTTAACTTATATGCAGAGTACATCATGAGAAACGCTGGGCTGGAAGAAGCACAAGCTGGAATCAAGATTGCCGGGAGAAATATCAATAACCTCAGATATGCAGATGACACCACCCTTATGGCACAAAGTGAAGAAGAACTAAAAAGCCTCTTGATGAAAGTGAAAAAGGAGAGTGAAAAAGTTGGCTTAAAGCTCAACATTCAGAAAAAGAAGATCATGGCATCTGGTCCCATCACTTCATGGCAAATAGATGGGGAAACAATGGAAACAGTGACAGACTTTATTTTCTTCGGCTCCAAAATCACTGCAGCTGGTAACTGCAGCCATGAACTTGAAACATGCTTGCTCCTTGGAAGAAAAGCTATGATCAACCTAGAGAACATATTAAAAAACAAAGACATTACTTTGCCGACCAAGGTCCATCTAGTCAAAGCTATGATTTTTCCGATAGTCAAGTATGGATGTGCAAGTTGGACTATAAAGAAAGCTGAGTGCCGAAGAACTGATGCTTTTGAACTGTGGTGTTGAAGAAAACTCTTGAGAGTCCCTTGGACGGCGAGGAGATCCAACCAGTCCATCCTAAAGGAAATCAGTCCTGAATATTCATTGGAAGGACTGATGCTGAAGCTGAAACTCCAATACTTTGGCCACCTGATGCCAAGAACTGACTCACTGGAAAAGACCCTGATGCTGGGAAAGATTGAAGGCAGGAGAAGAAGGGGACAACAGAGGATGAGATGGTTGGATGGCATCACTGATTCTATGGATATAAGTTTGAGCAGACTCCAGGAGGTGCTGATGGACGGGAAGGCCTGGCGTGCTGCAGTCCATGGGGTCACAAAGAGCTGGACACAACTGAGCGACTGAACTGAGCTGAAATGAACAAAGGAGGGTGAGCTTGTGCAGGAGGGTGAGGAGGCCACCAAGTGGGAAGGAACCAGAGCAGTTTTGTCACAGGAAAGATGGGGCATCCCATGTCAGTGCTACTAAGGGGTCAAGTTAAACAAAGCTGAAAAATCATGTATATTGGGTTAGCAGCATGGAGCCAGTTCTTTGTGAAATGCTTTTATTGGAGGGGCAGCATTGACCGCCAGAATGGAGGGAATGAGAGAGAGGAAAAGGAGGCAGTGGTGGAGACAGTCCTTCCAGGAATGGCAGAGGTCCAGGTGAAGTGGGGTTTGTATGTACAAGAGCAAGAAGGGATTATTTGTAGGGGAGACAGCAAACCCTGGGAAAGCACTCATGCCCTGTCCAAAGGTGGGGAGAGCCATACCTTCTGATTTCTCAAGAAAAGCTGCAAATATGAACTTTATGTTTAAAAGATGGTTGGTTGCCACATTGCTTGGGATCACAAAACCAAATGTAAACAAATACTCAACTCTAATAAGTAGATTTCTTTCTCCCTGAGTCACGGGCTAACAATCTGAAACTCTTTTCTAGGTATCCTAATGGTGGTTTAGTCACTAAGTTGTATCCGACTCTTGCGACCCCATGGACTGTAGCCTGCCAGGCTCCTCTGTCCATGGGATTCTCCAGGCAAGAATACTGGAGTGGGTTGTCATTTCCTTCTCCAGGGAATCTTCCCAACCCAGGGATCAAACCCAGGTCTCCTGCGTTGCAGGCAGATTCTTTACCAACTGAGCTGTGAGGGAAGCCCAACCCTGGGTATCCTAGGATTAAGCAATAATTAAATATCTTATGGATAATGAAAGTCAGGCTTCTCATTCTTAAACAGTGGAGTTACAGATAGAACAGAGGGAACTTTGAAATACCCTCGTGGTGTGGGATTGCAATTGAAGGTATTAATGTGAACTCATGGATAGATAGGTAAACTAGATTAGATAGATAAACAGATATGTCTTGTCAGTATGCATATAGACACACACACATATACATCTGTAGCTTATTCCTATCTGCTGAGAGGGTCTAGAAATAATTATACTCCAGTAGCAATAGTACCATCTAACATTTCTAATCTTGGTTTCTAAATATTCTGTATGAAAAGCTCTCCTTGGAAAAATAGTCAGTTCTGGGGCTGGGGCAAGGAAGACGTTGAACTTGGAACATCGTGTGGTGCCAGAAAATATGGAAGTACTTCAATAATGGGGACATGTCTAAATGTCCATGGCACACAGGAGCCAGCTTGAAGGGGTTCCCACTGATAAAATATAGGATAATTTGAGCATAAAAATAAACATTATAACTCATTGAATAAAGTGACAGTTCTTGAATATAAATTGATATAAAGTAGTTTGTTAGTTAATTACATGAGTAAACGGATAAATGAGGAAACTATCTCCTAATCTTAAAAGTTATTTCTCGAAAGGCCTAAATGAGATGACCCACATGACAACCCCAATACATTTGGTCTCTCCACTTGCATCGGAGCAGGCTCAGAGCAGTTCCCTGTGGTCACCAGACAGGTTAACATAATATTCTCACATCTTTGCGTGAAAGTGAGAAAACCGCAATACAGTTTCTCCTGTTTTCTTTGGCCCCTTCTTGATATTTTATGATGTTATTGCTTAACGATCCTGCCCTGCGTGTTTGTAGCATCCCAGATTAAATTGCATCGTAAAGATAACAACCCGGTTGAAAGCCTTGTCTAACTTTTTTCCCTTTGGACAACCTTGAGGAGGGGAAAGGTATTTTATGGCTCCCAGGATTTCCTTTCAGGAACTTGCATTTTAAATCAGAGCATATTTATTTCAGTATCATTTATACCAGCATTTTTCTGTGTTAAATAAAAATGCCTGGTCAGTGTCCAGTGTGCTACCCCTGTGACTTTAATGTTGATCCTCTATTACACAATGAATACAGAGAGAATTAAATGCACCATGATACACTGGTACATTACAATCTGAGATAAAGAGGGAAATTAAGCTACAATAATTCTATTTAAGGCTGCAGCAACCCAAGATCTGGGTCTTCTGGGCTTTTGGAGATATCATCAGAGAGTGAGTAAATGTTATATAAGCTCAGCATGTTATCTTAATCTTGGGCTCACATGGACACTTATTAATCAGATAGAGTTATTTTAATATATATTCATGGGCAGTCCTCCAGCCTGGTCTGAAAAACTCTTCAGTTTCACATTTCTAATTTAAGACATTTTTCTGGAGAACATAGATTTAAGAATGTTGAATTACTCCAGCAATTGTTTGGAACCAAGAGAATTTGTTCCTTATCTTGTGAGGCTTTAAGGGTTTCACATTCTTGTGAGAGGAGATGCCTTTCTGATTTAATAACAGATCAGCATTTTCCTATCCTTCTGTGTCTACCTTGGGACACAGAAGGAAGCAGATCCTGAAAGTCTCTCTAAGTGGGCAGTTTCCACAGCATGTACTCTCGCCAGCCTCGGTTGTGCCAGGATGGGGAGTGAACAGAGCCTTACCTGTGAGTGTGCTTCATACCGAGGACCTCAGACACTGCCCGACTCCCCGCATTCTAGTTTCCATCTGCCTCACTGCAGGTCATGTGTACATGCTGTGAAAAATGGGAGCCATTGCTCATATCCTCATAAGCCATGAAATGCCTCCCACTTTCCCCCCTCATTCCCCCACACTCTTCTCCTTTCCCCAAACAGGTAGAAAACTAAAACAAATCAATATTTTTTGTTTAATTTTTTTTGCTGCTTGATTCTTCAAAAAGAGTTGAAATGGCAAACCACAAAGTCAACAAAAAACTAGTGTCCAGAATATATAAAGAATCTCACCCCAATACCCTGTTGGTGGGAATGTAAATTGGTTCAGTCACTATTAAAAAAAAGTATGAAGGTTCCTCAGAAGACTAAAAATAGAGCTATCATGTGACCCAGCTGTTCCATTTCTGGGTATTTCTCCAAAGAACATGAAAATACTGATTTTAAAAGATATATGCTCATTGCAGCATTATTTACAATAGTCAAGATATGGGTATAACCTAAGTGCCCATCTACAGATAAATAGATATAAAAGAGGTAGTATGTATACGCATTGGGGTATTACTGAGCCATAAAAAAGAAAATCTTGCCACCTGCAACAACATGGATAGACTTAGAGGGTATCATGCTAAGTGAAATAAGTCAGACAGAGAAAGACAAGTACCATATGATTTCACTTATATGTGCAACCTATAAAAACAAAACAAAGGAACAGACAAAAACAAATTCATAGATACAGAGATCAGATTAGTAGTTACTGGGGGGAAGGGGTTTGAAGGGGCTGCTAAATGGGGAAGGGGGCCAATTGTTTGATGGATGGTAACTAGACTTATTGTGGTGATCATTTTGTAGTGTATATAAATACCGAATTATTATGTTGTACACTTGAGACTAATACAATGTTATATACCAATTTCAACTCACTTTAAAAAAAAGAATTCTAAAAATTTAATAAAAACACAAACAACCTAATAAGGAAATGGGCCAAAGACACAAAGGCACATTTCACTGAAGAGGATATATGGACGGCAAATGAACACATGAAAAGGTGTTTGGCAACATTAGTCATTAGGGAAATGTAACTTCTTTATAAACATAAAAGAGTATTATCATATACCTATCAAAATAGCTAAAATAAAAAATGATGACACTAAATGCTTGAAAGAATGCAAAGAACAAGACCATTTGTAAATGCTGTTGGGAACATAAAATGGCTCAACCACTCTGGAAAACAATTTGGCAGTTTCCTGTGAAACTAAAAGTACAACTACCATATAACCCAGCAATTGCACTCATGGGCATTTATCTGAGAGAAATGAAAACTTACGTTTGCACAAAACCTGTACTCTAACATTCGTTACAGCTTCATTTATAATAATTAAAAACTGGAGATGGTCCAAGTTTCTTTCAAGAGGCGAACACTTAAACTGGGATACACCAGATCACAGAATAGCCTTAGTATAAGAAGAAACAAACTCTATTTGCACAACAACTTTGATGATGTTATATAATAATTTTACCCCACTTTAAAAAAGGGAATTCTCAAAATTTAATAAAAACACAAACAGCCCAATAAGGAAATAGGCGAAAGTTCACAAAATTATGCATATGACAACAGTGTGTCACATATTCGATGATCTAAATGAATATGACTTCCTGGGTGGCTCAGTGGTAAAGAATCCACCTGCCAGTTCAGGAGACCTGGGTTCAGTCCCTGGGTCAGGAAGATCTGCTGGAGAAGGGAATGGCAACCTCCAGTATTGCCTGGAGAATCCCGTGAACAGAGGAAGCTGGCGGGCTACAGTTCATGGTATTGCAAAGAGTTGGTCACGACTTAGTGGCTGAGCACAAGACCATGATAAGTGAATATAGCAGGGAAGTGTTTAACTAAAGATGAAACATAATATCCAAAAGGCAGCATTCATTGGTTTGCTGCTTCAACACAGACTTTCATACCAGTCTAAAAGGGGTCAAAATTAGTAGCTGCAAAGGCTATTCTTGCATGTGATTTTAGCTTAACAGACTTAAGAAAATGTCTGAAATACCAATTTTTGTTTTTGTCAGTTGTAGCATCATGGATATTCAGAACAAGAAAAATTGTATAATACAGGAGAGTCCAGGATATATCTTGTGTGGCTTGCTTCTGTTGCAAGATTGTACAAGGTTATGTGCAAAAACCAAGTCTGTCCCAAATTCCACACTAGCGTAGTTTCAGGCTTCTGCTAGGTCAACTCCAGGCAGTATTGCTGAGTGGAAAAAGCCAATCCTAAAAGGTTGCATATTAAATGATTCCATTTATGTAATATCCTTGAAATGGCAAAATTATATAAATGAGAATGGACTCGTGATTACCAGGGGTTAGCGTGAGGGCTTAGGGGCAGCGGGAGGGAAGTAGGTGTGGTGATAAAAGCACAACGCAGAGTTCCTGAGGGTGAGGGAGCTTATTATGTAGTTTGCTGTTGATGGTGGACACACAAAACCTACAGACGAGATGAAATGAGCAGCTGAGTGAGCGTGGAGCTGGTGAAATCTGAATGGGGTCAGTGCATTCCATCAGTCCCAACATCCTAGGTGTGATAGGAAGTGTCATACTGGAAGATGTTATCACTGGGGAAATGGTGAAGGGCACATGGGACTGTTCCACATTATTTCTTACCACTACTTATAAATCTACAATTATCTCAAAAAGCATAATTTAAAAAACAAGAAAGATTGAAACAACATAGTTTGCGGATGAAAGAATGAAGTGAGGAATTGACAGCATCTTCAATAGACCTCTTCCATGCCAGGGGTTTCCCAATAGAATAATGTCATCCTCAAAACAGTCCTGTGGAGTGTTAAGATTCCCATTTTACAGCTATAAGGGAGCTTGAGGTCTGGAGAGGTGACACGTTTTACATGTGACCTGCCCAACAAGTAAAAAACAAAGCCCCAGACTCTTCGAATGCATAGCCAGTGCTCTTGCCACCTGTGCACAGGGGTCCCCATCTCCTGACAAACCATGCTGTCTCTCCCTGCTGCTGCCACTGCCATGCCAGCCGGTCAGGTCAAACTTCCGACTCCCTGAAGAGACGGCTCCAGGGTTAATATGCCAGGGCCTGCAGCCCTCTCTGCCTTCTAAATGGGAAGTGAAGATCATTGAGAATCGGGCACCAGCATTTGGCAGCTTTTTTAAGCAGATCGTAAAGAGAACTCATGCAAGAGCATTCAGAAAATCCAGGCCAACATCAGATAAAACAGACAGGAAAGTACCACTTCCAGCAGCACAAAGAGCATTAATTAAAACGCACTGAAAAGATGCGTCTTTATAAGTACTCCTGAAAATGAGGTTGTTGGGAAAGAGTTTGACCTTGGGGAGATTGATGAGTTACTGATAATTATAGGGGAAATAAATCTTTAGAGGACAAAATCATTTAAGAATGGATTTTATAAGCTAATGATGGATTTTATAAGCCACTCCTTCTAGTAGCTAAATGGGGCCAGAGTGGAAAGAATACGGGGTGGGAATAGAGTAGAAAATAGGATGAGGCAGGAGACCACCTTCTCTGAGTGTATACCTCTGTTTTCAGTCTGATTCTTAGAACCGTGAAACCTCATACTCCAAAAACTAAATATGTGATTAAGGTCAACCAGGATGTGAGGGGAACCTAAGTATAAGACAGGCAGTAACAAATGAGCCTCTCTCTATTATAAACAAATTTGTTGTTGTTTAGTCGCTAAGTTGTGTCGGACTCTTTTGTGACCCTGTGGGCTGTAGCCTGCTAGGCTCCTCTGGCATGGGATTTCCCAGGCAAGAATGCTGGAGTGGGTTGCCGTTTCCTTCTCCACTAAATGAATACGTAGCCACAATGAAGCCAATGGGAAAGGAAAGAACCAACCTCGATAACTTGGAAAGCATCATTGTGACTAGACATTGCAATGCTACAAACAAACAAACAAACAAAAAAGCATACATAAATATTGTTATCTAGTTAGAAAATGTGTTTTCCACAGGAGTGTAGGTAAACAGTTTTGAAACTGTGTGAATACTAAGGGGCTTCCCAGGTGGCGCTAGTGATAAAGAATCCACCTGCCAATTCAGAGGAGTAAGAACTGTGAGTTCGATCCCTGGGTCGGGAAATCCCCTGGAGGAGGACACCCCACTCCAGTGTTCTTGCCTAGAGAAGCCCATGGACAGAGGAGCCTGGCAGGCTACAGTTCATGGGGTCACAAAGATTCAGACACGACTGAAGCAACTTAGCACACGTTGCACACACAAATACTAGGATCAAGCAAATGAGTAAATTGTTGTGGTGACAGAGCCAAGTATCTCAGTATTAAAGAAAAGAATTGCAAAGAAAGAAAGGAGAGGAAGGCTGGAATGAACTCTGTGGTGCTGGATTAGAATATGAGGATTCAGTATGATCTCATGGCTTTTAATATATCCAGATGGATGGTGATAGAAATAAATATGGTGAGGTGTGTGTACATATGTGTGTGTGTGTAATTTCTGGTGTCTTCTCAGAGGCTCCTGGAAACCACCCATCTCCAGTAGCAATGAGCACAGCNATATTATCAGTATCTCTAGAGTCCCTGCTCTAAACCCCAAGCTATATGAAGCTGATGATGTCCTTACTTTCAAAGAGCTTATGATCTACTGGGAAAAAAAGATATTTGAACACAAAGAAATAATGTGATATGACAGAAGTGTGCAGAACATACCCTACAGAAGCTAGTTGTTTAGAGCAGGTCTAATGCTTCTGGGGAAGAGTGAGGGTGTCCCGATGGTCAGGTGAGGCCATGTGACAAAGGTACTGTCTGGTCAAGGCCTTGGAGGCTGTCATCAGTGCCCTTTTCACCATGCCCAGTTGATCCCCACCTGGGACAACTAATGTTACAAAATCTCCCTGGATCAGGAAGAGGAATCAGGCTTCACTCAAATGTAAAGGAAATTGCAGCGGTGTCAGTGACATGGCTTGAGGATCAACTGGATATTTAAATAGCCCTGGACATCTGATAATCTACCGGGGGCACAGGTCCCCACAGGGACTTAACTTCTCCCTGGCGCTGCTCTGCTATGAGATTCTCTGATGAAGGGTGTGTTTTTCTCTAGGCTAAATGGCTTGCCCATTTCTGCTTCTGATTCTTTCCTTCTTGCTTCAGAATTTCAGGTGGCTAGTGACCACAGAGGTTATGAGCACCAAGTATACCACTGCAGGCTGATTGATTTGTTCAGTAGCCAGGTCTGAGCACCACAGAGCTATTAGGGAAAACTGTCTAAACCTTAGCCTTCCCTGCCTCTGCTTCTCCCCTCCCTAACCCCAGATCTGCCNCTGATTCTTTCCTTCTTGCTCCAGAATTTCAGGTGGCTAGTGACCACAGAGGTTATGAGCACCAAGTATACCACTGCAGGCTGATTGATTTGTTCAGTAGCCAGGTCTGAGCACCACAGAGCTATTAGGGAAAACTGTCTAAACCTTAGCCTTCCCTGCCTCTGCTTCTCCCCTCCCTAACCCCAGATCTGCCTTGGAGCCTTTTGTCAACACTTTCATCATATCTTTCTGTTCATTCCCACTGCTCTCATCATGACCAGTACTCAGGTACCCAGCCATTCACTCACTCATTCCACAAATGCTGAGTGCCTGCCCTGTGACAGGCAGCGCAACAGGCCCCGGGAATGCAGTGATGAGCCAAAACAGACATGACTCCTGCCCTAGAGGAGGAGATATTCTAGAGGAGGCAAACAGCAGTTCAGTGAATAATCACAAGGATAAATGGATCATTTCACCTGGGATGTATGTTACAAAGGAGAGCGTGCATAATGCCGGGAGGGTCTCTGACAGGGCATTTGACATAAACAGAAATACCAGGCAAGACTTCTCAGGGGAAGCAACATTTAAACCAAACTCTGAAGGATGAGAAGGATAAGTTAAGGTATCAAAAGGAGGAAAAATCATTTCTGCCAATCAGAACACCATGTACAAATGCTCTTTGGTGTCAGGGAGTGTAACTCTGACCAGCGCAGCGAAAGCAGACGGGTTTGGATGCTGACAGAGAACAAAGGCGGAGGGTGGAGAGAGATAAGGCTGGGCAGGCATGGAGAGGCTCTGCAGGGACACTGGCAGGCCGGAGGAACCTCCATGTCTAGACACTGGAACGAATCAATTTTTGTTTTTGCCTGTGTTTCCCCTTCTGGCTCATTCTATGTGCCCATTGCCAAATTCCTTTTTCTAAAGCACTGTTGTTGCCTTTCCTGTTACTCTCCTATTTCAAAAATTACCCATTGCTGTCCACTCCCTCCAGTGTGAAGCCCGAATCCACTGGCATCCAGAATGTCTATAATTCAGCACCAACTAAGCTTTTAGCTGTCATCTCTCACTGTGAGGAAATCATATGGTATAAATTTTGAGAGCAGGGGCTCAATAGTCAAATAGCCAGTGTGAATCTCATTTCTTCTACTTTCTACCTCTGTGACCCAGGACAGATTATTTAATCTTGCTGAGTGTGCCTCTTTGCATCTTTAAATCAGATCAAAATAAAAGATTAGATCAGATAAGTATATAAAGCCTTGTGCATAATCCATAATACAGAAAGTACTGATTTAATAATAACCTATTAGACTCTGTGGTCTACTCACCATTGCCATTCTTCTCTAACGTCTCCTAGCCAGTGATGCACTATTTTTCTTGCCAATAACAGCTTCTTCTGCACCTATCCAAATACATCAATCCAAAATGCATCACCAGATCAATACCTGTCTCCTGACTCGCCACCATCTCTTTCCCAACTCTCCCTCTACCACCAGCCTTATAGGGAGGATACTTTATCTAAATTAATAAAAAAAAGTTTATATACAAATATAAACAAATATAATACAAATTATTATTTATATTAAATTATTATCTTTTATTCATTTTTCAGCTTTTGTATGAGTGTCTTCTTTTTATTATTATTATTAGCTTTTCAAGGTCAGGTACTGTGCCATGTAGTGGTCTTACCACTCTCATCACACCTAGTACAATACATAGAACATGGCTCTTAATAGAGCTTCCTGGGGCAAACAAATAATGGAATAAAAGAGTGAAAGAAGAAAATGTCCATTTTTATAGTGCTATAAGTGGGGAAAAGAAGAGAAGTTAATTGAAGTGTACAGAAAACAGAATTCTATCCCTCGCTTTGAGCTTGTTCACTTATTAATAAGCCGGAGACCATGTTACGTACTGTCTATTTAGTCTTGTGGACATGTTAACATCATTAAGATGAAGTTTATGAAGTACTTGTACTGTCTTGGAAAGATGGTATAGAAATTTAAAACATTATGTATAATCTCTTCAGGAAGAAAAGAAGGGAAAACATGCATTTTGTGAAGTGCCTTAATTTCAAATCACTTGAATGGAAGGTACCCAAAGGACTTCATACACCTCTTCAAATATGAATTAGTTTGTGCTTTTCAAAGCCTCTGATAAATTCTTTTCATTCTAATTCAGAATATTTTGGAGAATTTTGCCTTTAAAATCTAAATAAAATATTTCCCATAGTTGCTCTGCCAAAGCTACAGTACTAGACATAAATATAATTATAAAGAGTATGTTATCAGCTTCTCAAGCTGACATCAATCACCCAGAAACCTTTTATCAGGGACTTGAATACTTGAATGTATCATCAATTTAGTTGCTCAGTCATGTCCAACTCTTTGTGACCCCATGGACTACAGCACACCAGGCTTCCATGTCCATCACAAACTCCTGGAGCTTGCTGAAACTCGAATGTCTATCTATTTGTTTAATTTGATGTTTTATTTTGATCATCATTAAAAAAAGGAGTTTATCTTAGAATGTTCACTTTATAAGTGAGTACTGCCACAAATTCAGAGTCCTTGCTATTATCTGTATTTATTTTTATTATTTTTTTTTAATTTTTATTTTTTAGTTTGTTTTGCTTTACAATACTGTATTCATTTTACTATACCTTGACATGAATCAGCCACGAGTGTATATGAGCTCCCAATCCCAACCACGCCCCCCCCACCCTGCACCATCTCTCTGGATCATCCCCATGCGTCAGTCCCAAGCATCCTGCATCCTGCATCGAACCTAGAGGCACAGAAATAATGCACAGTAGCATAATGCAGGGGGAAGGCTAGCTGACGTAATGATGTACTGTGGGGGAAAATGATGGGAATACCAAACCACCTGACCTGCCTCCTGAGAAATCTGTATGCAAGTCAAGAAGCAACAGTTAGAATCAGACATGGGAGAACAGATTGGTTTAAAATTGGAAAAGGAATACATCAAGGCTGTATATTGTTACACTGCTTATTTGACTTATATGCAGAGTACATCATGCAAAATGCCAAGCTAGATGAAGCACAAGCTGGAATCAAGACTGTTGGAAGATATATCAATAACCTCAGATATGCAGATGACACCACCCTAATGGCAGAAAGCGAAGAGGAACTAAAGAACATCTTGATGAAGGTGGAAGAGGAGAGTGAAAAAGTTGGCTTAAAAACTCAACATTCAAAAACTGAAGATCATAGCATCTGGTCCCATCACTTCATGGCAAATAGATGAGGAAACAATGGAAACAGTGAGAGACTATTTTCTTGGGCTCCAAAATCACTGCAGATGGTGACTGCAGCCATGAAATTAAAACACACTTTCTCTTTGGAAGAAAAGCTATGACCATTCTAGGTAGAGTATTAAAAAGCAGAGACAATGTTTTGCTGACAAAGGTCCATACAGTCAAAGCTATGGCTTTTCCAGTAGTCATGTATAAATGTGAGAGTTGGCCCATAAAGAAGGCTGGGCACCAAAGAATTGAAGCCTTCAAACTGTGGTGCTGGAGAAGACTCTTGAGAATCCCTTGGACAGTAAGGAGATCAAACCAGTCAATCCTAGAGAAAATCAACCCTGACTATTTATCAGAAGGACTGATGCTGAAGCTGAAGCTTCATCCTTATTTGGCCACCTGATGCAAACAGTCAACTCATTGGAAAAGACCCTAATGCTGGGAAAGATTGACATCAGGAAGAGAAGGGGACGACAGAGCATGAGATGGTTGGATGGCATCACTGACTCCATGGACAGGAGTCTGAGCAGGCTCTGGGATACAATAAAGGACAGGGAAGCCTGACGCACTGCAGTCCATGGGGTCGCAAAGAGTTAGACATGACTGAGCAACTGAACAACAAGAAAAATGTGGAAAAAGGGAAAATACTGGTGAAAGCACCAATCGTCACACAGTACACAGAACTTTAGACATGCTGAGCTCACAGAATCTATGTAACAACGCAGGGTCATATTGGTGTCATCAACATGTTTTGGAATCAGCAAATGGCATAGTTTGTCACATTAAACCCATGTTGGTAATCCAAAACACGTTGGTCAAATCATTTATGTCTCATTTGTATATTTTCTTCTGTTCTATAATTCTACAGAAGCAGTAAGCAGAGAGTTGCGCCCTGTTTTAATGTTTGTACCTTTTTAGTTCAGCTCAGTTCAGTGGCTCAGTCTGACTCTTTGTGACCCCGTGGACTGCAGCACACCGGCTTTCCTGTCCATCACCATATCCCAGAGCTTGCTCAAACTCATGTCCATCAAGTTGGTTATAACAAAAATAATTTGTCAACATTGTAAGTCCAGGACAGTTTCCTTTCAAATGGGCCCACAAATTACATAAGTTTGAGAAAACTGCATGAGTAGGTGATAGTCAAAGCCTTCAGGAGAGAGCTGCATAGTGGCCAAGCTTTAGTATACCAAGTCTGCAAAACAAAGATGAGGGTCAAAAGTGTGCAGAATTTCAAGTATGGAAACCACAGGTTTTCAGGTAAGAGTAAAATACTGAAGTTCTAAAGAGGTGTTCAAGGTTGGATGAAGTGGAGAATTCAAGATAGAGAATGACACTCGAAAGTCCTGATGATGTTTCTGATGAACCCCTAAAATACCCACCCTCCACCAAGTCTTATATGAGTGTACATGCACATGTATTCGTGTGTTTTTGTTCTGTGTGTGTGGCATATTCATGTGTTTCTGTGTGTGTGTTTTGCCCATGTATTTGTATGTATGTGTGCATGTGTCTCTCTGTGGTGTGTTCATGTGTTTATATGTGTGGGGGTATGTTCATGTGTTTGTGTGTGTTTTGCATGTATCTCGTGTCTGTGGTATGCTCATGTGTTTATATATGATGTGTGTGGGGGATGTTCATGTGTTTATATGTGTGTGGGGATGTTCATGTGTTTGTGTATGTTTGTGTTTTGTATGTTCATGTGTTTGTGTGTATGTTTGCATGTGTCTTGTGTCTGTGGTATGTTCATGTGTTTATATATGATGTTTCTGGGGGGTATATTCATGTGTTTATATATTATGTGTCTGTGGTATGTTCATGTGTGTGGGATGTTCATGTGTTTATATATTATGTGTGTGGGGGTATATTCATGTATTTATATATTATGTGCCTGTGGGATGTTCATGTGTTTATATATGTGGGGGGGTATATTCATGTGTTTATATATTATGTGTCGTGGGGGGGATGTTCGTGTGTTTATATATTATGTAGGGGGAGATGTTCATGTGTTTATATATGTGTGGGGGGGTATATTCATGTGTTTATGTGTATGCTTGTCTCCCTTCCTCAGTATTTCGGAGATCCCCTCCCTACTAGGCTGCTTTTCTAATTCCCCAATCAAAAATTCTGTAGAAATAGTACTAATTTTAAAGAAATTCACTTTGCACTCATATCTTCCAGAAAGTCTTTTTCAAACAAGGGCATCCTTATTTCACCTCTTGAAAGCTGTCCTCTATACTAAGAGACTGTATAGGCAGTAAACTTGTGTTTGCTAATTTCTAAACTTTATTTTCAGCTTCCTGTGTTTATAAACGTTTGTTCTCATTTAGGGTATATACAGTACTTGTTAGAAGGACACTCTTTTTTTGTTTGTTTTTTTCTTACCCTTTCAAAGTTGAGAAGAAATTTGTAAGAGTGTGAAAAGGTCTAAGCATTGTACCTTTGACGGAGTGTTCTGTTAATTGCAAGCACTGCAAATGTGGGTTGCTATTTTAATGGCTGTTGTCCGTGGTGTCAAAAGATTTAGCTACATCCTGACCCAGTCCTAGTTATTCAGAAGCTGCTGAGCAGAAATCTGAAATTGCTTTTTAGACTGTATTGGAAGAAGGCAAAAAGGTAAGTAGGGAAGTCAGCTAGATCTTCCTGGTCTAAGCAGAATCCTTCCCATAATTTTCCCCCAATCCAGTTTAAGCCTCATTTTATATCAGGATTTTTTTCTTGACTTTTTTATTGACTTTCCTTAGGGCATGGTAACAGGTTTACTTTGTAGACAACTTTGAGTTTTTCAAAACCATTCCAAGGATATCCGTCAAAGAAATGGCCAGCATTTATTAGGCACTAACTTGCCACTCAATACTATGGTGAATCTTTGAGGTGTCCCACTATCATACAACAGCCCCGACCAACCCCTCCATTCCAGGTCGGTTAGATCCTTATTCACAGGGTCTCATGGTACCTAAATTCCATGCACAACTCTATATCACATTATTATTATTAATAATTGCAATTATTAATACAATAAGTATTTATCTCAGGTATGATTTATCTACCAACTGAGAGCCCCAAGGGGACAGAGGTTATATCAGTTTTGCGTACTGCTAAATTCCTACATTCCAGTTTAGTGTCTAGCACTTAAAAAAAGGTATTCATAGAAATGCACTGAAATGAATAAGAAAAGGAATAAATGATGATCTCTAAGAGAGCTGAATGTGCCTAAGAAGTATATTATTGTTTGAGGAAACAAGGAAAGCCTTGAAAGAACTCAGGACTGCATATAGGCAAGTACCTGTGATAAGTGTCCCACCAGGGCAGAAAGTAGAGCAGATTATTAAGTACAAACTAAGTAAGTAGAACAATCTCTTGTGATCGCAACATGAAAGTGAAAGCCCAAACCAGGATGCATCTCACAAGACAGAGAGCATCTTAGGAAAACGTGCTTTAACTGCACCAGGCAGAAAATGAAACAGGCTCTCTCCTGGACAGTAAGGGAAAGGAAAGCAAATGACTAGCTTAAAAAGGAAACAACATCTAGGGCTGTATATTTTTATTCAGTTCAGTTAAGTTCAGTTCAATCGCTCAGTCATGGCCAACTCTTTGCGACCCCATGAACCGCAGCACACCAGGCCTTCCTGTCCGACACCAACTCATGGAGTCCCTCAAACCCATGTCCCTTGTGTCTGTGATGCCATCCAACNTGGGAGTGGTAGAAGTCGTGGTGGTGGTCAGAAGCACTGATCATTATTTGAGGATGGTGGCAGTGAGGGCTGGTGATGACCAAGTGGACTATGATTCCCTTAGTTGAGATCAGTGCTTGAACTCGAACATCAAGTGAGAGGTTTGTGTTTGAGGGGGCTGCTCGTGTGATCTCATATACATTCCCAGTTGTGATACACTTTCCTAGGACTGGGTCTTAAGGGCAGTACATCTAAGCGTAATTCCCCTGAGATAGTTTGCCAGTGGGTTAAACTGAGTGTTAGACTACTAGTGGTCTTCTCAGTGCCCATCCAATAGAACATTCCATGGAAGCTAAATGAGCTTGGCAAACCCTAAGATTTCCATCCCCTTCTTGGAGTTACTCTGCACACCCACGTTAGGATCTCTCAGAGGATCTGTAATCTGCAGTAAAAATCTGTTTCACTTTGTCTTCCCCCAGGGTTTCCTAAGCCTATTGGATCACTGAACCCTTTTTCTTTGGGGCAGCTGGCGCCTATTAACATTACACAGAAGGACTACAGAAACACTAATCTAAACAGCACTGGAAATAGAAATTAAAAACTTTTTAAGAAAAATGTTTCCCCACAGAGACTAGTTTTTTAGTGCTTGCTGAGAATGGTTAGCTTTGCGGCTCTAAATTATGGCTTATTATTGCAAGTGAACAGGATCATCTATAATTTACATAAATCGGAATTGACCGATGCATATATTAGACATGTAAATTAAGGCTATCATTAGAAACCAGCCTCAAAATGAAATTGCATTAAACTATATAAAACATTTACAACCTACGAAATACATATCCTTTAAAAAAAAAAAACTAAACATTTTTAAAATTGAGATACAATTAACTTTATCCTTTTGTTCCATACTCATAAAATTGGTTATTTGGTCATAATAATAGCAAAGTGGTCCTTGTTTACCTTAGAGCTCAGCTACTTTAGAGCTAGGTTAATCAGAGCACCATGAATAACTGAAAGGAAGTGGTCCCCCTACAGTCACGGCTGACCCATGCTTCTCCACTGATGCTTAAGACTCACCTGAGATGCTTGGGATAAATGAAAGTTCACAAAGAGTTTGTAAATCTCACAACCAGAGAACACTTCCAGGTGCAGCGTGGCGTATGCATTTTTAATCATGACATCAATGCAGACCTCAGTTTGAGAAGACCAAAAAAGTGCTGGTGGTAAAATGTTGTCACCCCCTCATTCCTCCCAAGGTCGATCTTGGGAAGAATTCCAGTTTCAGGCTCCTTGCCCCTACTGCAGTTTCAGGAGCACCCCCCGTGGTGGAGGTGGGCTAGTGGGCTGCTCAGATCTCTTCCCAGTGCAAGATCTGTTAACCCCAAGGGCAGAGTCCATAGCCTCACCAGATGTGCTTAAAGAATAGCAAGATGGCCCCCTGATTCCTACAGTGATCTCTTCCCACTCACTGAGCAGCCATTAGTCTTAACACGAATAATGCAAAAAGGCAGCTAAGCAATTTAAATTTTATCCATAAAATTAAGCCCTAGGTTTCACCACAGCGTTTAACTCCCTGACCTATTCTATTGAAATCCCTTAGCAGATCTTGGACAGTTTCCTTGAGTGTAAATTACCATGAAGGTAAATTGAAAAAGTATCAAGAAATGGGCAAGGATATTATTGCAGAATCAAGGAGTCATCAAGCTTCAGTTGTTCTGAAGATTTTTTTAAGTCTCTTTTCAGTACAGTTAGAGTGGGAAGAATTGATTTGATTAACAAGACTTTACCTTTCATGGGTCACCATCTGCCTTCAGCAATGGTACATGACTTGGTATAGACGCCCCCATCCAGAAAATCTGCTCTGCCTGTTCAGAGCCTCTTGAGGGCTCCCTGTGTACATCTCCCCCACGTTGACCACCCCATAGTGATTCTTCATCTACCAGGACTAAACCTCCATGAGGGCAGGGCTCCCACCATATTTATTTTAGAATTCACAGTGCTGGTGCATATTATCCGGCTTAAAGTGCCTGCCAAGCCAGCCCCTCATGCCTTAATAAGAGAAATGGTGCTTATAGTGAAAACAGGAGAGAAGGAGAGGGGAATTCAGATTCAACCAATATTTCTAGCATGTTCTCCATCCATGTTTTTGCTCTGAACTGGTCTCTGTCTCCTGCATGAGCTCATTTGGTTCAGGAGGAGAGAATGGGGAACTGAGAGGTTAAATCAGTTGCTCCAGGTCAGAAGCTCAGGTGTGTCTCTGCCTGCTCACCGTCAAGTTCCTGCCACCACAAAGCCTAGGTTGAGAGGACAGTTGAAGGGGCTGATTGCCCAGGACCAGTTATTCCTCAATGGAAAATGAGGCTTCTTTGCATAGATTCCACATGCAGAGGCTGCCTGGGGCGAGGCTGCCCAGGGCGGTATTTGGGCAGCTTTCCCATGACCCACTTCAGTGGACTACACACAGAGCCAGAACTGCCCAATTGCAGCCTGCCCCCCACTGCCTTGCTTCCTGTATGAAGTTCCAGCCAGATCTAAGGCCTTCAACAAGAAGCCACGAGACCCTGGCATTTGAGATTCTGCTGAGTTCTTTTTATAATACTCTCCTCTGAAAGGATAGTCATTCCCTTCAGCAGGCAGAGATGCAGCTGCCAGGAGTTAAATAATGGAAATCAGAGACACTCAAAAGAAAGAGTTTCTGATACCCTGAAAGCACGCAGGACCCCACAGAACCAGCCACCCCACCCGAGGCTTTGTCGATGCTCAGACAGACAGAAGGCGCTGTCAGTGGACCAGCGCCAAGTGTCTGAGGCTTGGGGAGATGATTGCAGAGAATGGGTTAGAAGAGAGAGGAAACCAAAAAGTCCTTTCTACCCAGGNTTCTGATACCCTGAAAGCACGCAGGACCCCACAGAACCAGCCACCCCACCCGAGGCTTTGTCGATGCTCAGACAGACAGAAGGCGCTGTCAGTGGACCAGCGCCAAGTGTCTGAGGCTTGGGGAGATGATTGCAGAGAATGGGTTAGAAGAGAGAGGAAACCAAAAAGTCCTTTCTACCCAGGACCAGAGGAAGTTTAAACTCTATGAAGTATTACCACTTTGTTGTTTACTCTGTCAAGTTTTTTTTTTTAAGAAACTGCACACCCAAACTGGGACGTTTGGCAGGGAAAGAAAGAAAAGCCTCACGCTGACCAGCTCAAGCACTGAAAGGCTTGAGACCAGAGGGGGCTTTGTCGTGTGCAGGAAGAGTTTGTTGGTTGATAGAAAGACTTTCCCAGAAAGAAGTGAGGGAAGTAGAGGGCAGACAAAAGAGGGGCGTACACCAAGGGCTCCGGAGGCAGGATGGTCATTTTTCCGGTAACGGCCACCAGGGTCCCAGCCAGCCCAGTATGCTGCCAGAGGCCTTCACTCTCCATGGGGTCCTGGGAATGCTGAATCTGGTCTTCTCCCTGCTGCAGACTTCTGCCACCGAGGCCTGCAGTGGACATGGAAATTGATGAGTGCTCTGGCCAGCACTGCCCAGAGCAAAGCAATAAATAAGCAGTCTCCAGTTCATTTGGACCATGAGAGCTAAGAGCGATCTGGCTGAAGAAACAAACAAACACATGAAGAAAAGAGCAAAACTTGTTAAATAACCTTGAGAGCTGACGATGCCAAAAAAGAAAAGATGCCGAAATGGCCTCAAAGCCTCGGTAGCCTCAGCCAGGTCATATTCTCCAGGCTTAGTGTAACCAAACATAGGTTCATCCGCTTGCCACTCAGCCAACTAGTCGAGGGGCAAGCTTTGGTAGAGAAGAAAAGTACTTCATTCAGAAAAGCTGGCAATCTGGGGAGATGGTGAAAGATGGTGGACTTACATCCAGAGACCGCCTCCAAAGGTTCTGCTCAGCCATGACAACTTTTAAAGGAGAAAAGAAGCGGACACAATCTCAGTTAATCGTCAGGTGGGAGGTCAAATTCTTCATCATCTTTCCACTGCGTGCAGACCTGCTGACTTCTCCAGATCTTCCTTGGGATACTGTCTTGTTCACATGGCCCTCCTGCAGTTGGATGTTCTCTTGCCCACGTGGTCTCTCTGGGTCTACCTATACATTTACTAAGCAGAAGCTCAGAGTAAAGGGTCAGTCATCCTTTAACTACTTAATCTTCATTTTTACTCCTAATGCAGGAGAAGAATCAACAGGTTAGGTAAGGTATTATGTATGCTTAGTAAAGCAGAAATCAGGAGCGAAGTTAAATATTGCCTAATGATCTCCTCTTTGTGATTACGGTCTGGAGAGAACAGGGATGATCAAACAGAAAAGAGGCAAAGGGGCTGCTGACATTAGCTTGGAGGCCCCAGTAATCACACGAACTGCACTGTTAAGGCAGGTGCCTGTGTGCTAAGTCGCTTAAGTCATTGCGTCTGGCTCTTTACAACCCCGTGGATTTTAGCCCGCCAGGCTCTTCTGTCCGTGGGATTCTCCAGGCAAGAATACTGGAGTGGGTTGCCATTCCCTCCTCCAGGGGATCTTCCCAAGCCAGGGGTTGAACCCCAGTCTTATGTCTCCTGCATTGCCAGGTGGGTTCTTTATCCCCAGTGCCACCCGGGAAGCCCCTTTTAGTTTAGTTTAGTCTAGTTGAGAGGTTACCTTTTCCCCGCCCCGCACCAACCTGCTTATGGTCACTCCAGCTTCTTTTCCTTGTTTCCATGTTTCTTAATTTCTAACAGAACTTGGAATTGTTGCTCCTGATATTTCTGAAAGGATTCCTGCCTTTCAGGGCTTTGTTTCTCAGGCTGCTTTTCAGCAACAACAAAAAAAGAGAAGAAAATGGATAAAAGGGTCCCTGAAGTGGATAAGAGTTGGACTGTGCTGGTGCCCAGGGGAACAGTGAGCTCTGCCCGGCAAAAGTCCCAGAACTGGAGGCTGCCAGATGCCTGCTGACATCACCTAATGCTTTTCTCAACTGTTTTGACAAGTGTAGTTTTGTTTTAAATATGTATGGTAATTCTTAATAACATGCTGATAAATGTGCCGAAGCATTCTCTGTGGAAAATAATGAAGTCTTTACTGTTTGGGATGCTGTTAAGTCTCTGCTTCATGGCTCTTGAGGCTGCTAAGCATTTTAAACAGCAGAAACATTCTCTTGAAGCCCAGTCTTGTTGGGGGAGATGGTCTCATTTGTCTGAGTCCACTCTAGAGGCAGAATCTCTGTCATGTGCCCAACAGACCTGGTTTGGGGATGTTCACAGACAGAGGTGGGACTACCTTCTGGGACCTCATTCACTAAGTCGTGTCTGACTCTTTGTGACCCCATGGACTGCAGCACACCCAGCCTCCCTGTCCTTCACCATCTGCCAGAGCTTGCTCAAACTCATGTCTATCAGTGATGCCACCCAACCATCTCATCCTCTGTCATCCCCTTCTCTTCTTGCCTACAGTCTTTCCCAGCATCAGAGTGTTTTCCAGTGAGTTGGCACCAGGTAGCCAAAGTATTGGAGCTTCAGCTTCAGCATCAATCCTTCCAATGAATATTTAGTGTTGATGTAGGCTGCCTTAGGGCTCCCCAAAGCCCAGTTGGTCATCAGCACAGTGCAACAGAAAAAGCACAGGCAGACCTGGATTCAAATCACAGTCCTGCCATTTGCTGGTATTGTAACCATGGGAAAAGTCACATGGCCTTTCTGAATCTCTTTTCCTGTTCTAGTCATCACTACTATATAACAAGCCACCATAAACTAATGGTGTCAACTGACCACTTTGTTATGCTCAGAGCTTCATGGGGATGGCTTGTCTCCACTCCATGATGTTTGGGGACTCAGCTGAGAAGACTCAAAGACTAGGAATGAGTGGACAGCAGGAAGCACGAGTCAGCTGGAGACCTCTTCACTCAACATGACTAGCAGTTGATGCTGGATACTGCCAGGGACGTCAGATGGGACACTGACTCTAACCATACTCAGAGCTATACTAGGGGAACTCTGCATAGGCTGGCTGGGGCTTTCAGAGGCTGGTAGCTGGGCTCTAAGACTAAGTGCCCTCAGATCACAAGGTGAAAACACAGCCTCAGAAAACGCACCTTTTGTTCCAAGCAAAGGTGCCTACCCAGATCCAAAGGGACCTCTAGATGGAGAACTGGCCAGATCCAGAAGAGTATGTTGGCTGGGAGATGATAACAGGACCATCTTTATCACAGTTCCTTCCTCTGCTGACCAGCCAGGCCAGGAAATAGAGCAGGGCACAGTGGCTGAGCACCTGCCATGCACCATGAACTGTTCGTGTTATCAAATTCTTACTAGTGTAAGGCATTTAAATAATTCTGGGGCCTGGGAGGACACAAGAGGGTAGTGGCTACCTCACTTATTCTCTCACGGGGACGGCACGTACGCAGCACGGCCACCAAACAAGCAGGTTTTAAGTTTCTGTTCGTGTTGCGTCTGCTAATCTTTTGTTGGCCAGAGGAAGCCTCACGGCCAAGCCCAAAGTCAAGTGGTGGGGAAGCACATTCTGCCTCAGGGAGGCTGCGGCAGAAGTGTGGGTGTGCAATGTTATAATGGCAGAGTGAGAAGTTAGGACTGACAATCCAGTCTACCATTGCATTCTCCAGGACAGAGAGAATTGGATAAGGATATTCTGACATTATAGCTAGTGTTTGACAGTCTAGTCTTGGATGCAGAATACCCATATAAAGTAGTAGGTTATCAAATCGCTACTGAAAGAATGAATTCAACGTGACCAGGTAGCATGTATCCCAGTATTCAAGGACAGTATCACATGAAGGTATCTATTAATATATCACATTACTAAGACAATATATTTTTATGAAACTTCAGTCATCATCTCAATACACACTTAAAAGCCATTCCATAAAAGTACAGCACCTACTCAGGGATTTTTTTTTTTTTTAAGCTCTTAGTAAATTAGAACTAGGATTCTTCTTTAGCATGATACACAACGGCATAACAGCCCTTCAGAACCCTTGCCACAGAAGCAAGAAAATAGAAGCGAAAGCCTACTCACCACTATCATTTTCTGATGGCATCATTCAAAAATGAGAAATACCGCGATAGAGTGGAGACTCAGTTTTCATTATTGCAGGTGGCATTGTTGTATCACTAGAAAATCCAGGAGAGGCATTTGGAAAACTGCTAGAACCAGTAAGTTTGGTAGTGCAGCCCAGACTCAAAATAAAGTACAGAGTTTTCTGTATAACAGCTATAATACAATGGAGTGGACATATAGATATATAGATAGAGAGAGAGAGAGAAAATATGAGGGGAAAAAGATCCATTCACATGAGAAAGAGGTAAGGACATCTGCCCTCAGGGCTAATCAGAACCAAAACTGTGAAGGGTAGCCGAAGGCAGTGGCTCTGTCCTCTGCTGAGAGACTTGACCCAGTGAAATACGACCTCATGAGAACCGGCATTCACTGATCGGCTTTTTAGTGAAAATGCCAATGGGTATTTTTCTTTATTTAACTCAAAAAAGTATGCCAATTTCTCCTGGAAGACTAACCAAGTGCTCAGAAAGCTCTCTTAAGACATTAAAATGTAATTTAAAAAAGAGATTAGGGACTACCTTGATGGCTCCGTGGCGAAGACTCTGCAATTTAATGCAGGGGGCAGGCATCCCATCCCTGGTTGGGGAACTAAGATCCCGCATGCTGTGAGGTACGGCCGAAAAAATAAAATGAAAAGAAAAACAGATTAAATGAGCGTGACAGGGACTCAGGACAGCACAACGAAACCTAAAATCTATGTGAAAGAAAATATGCTGTAAGGGAAAAACAAAAAAATCAGTGATGGGGATACAGATTATTTAGTTAAACAGGAAACGAGGAAGTCACCTAAGTATTTGAAGAAAAAGAGCAGTAATTTCCTACCTTATGTAATTTCAGTCAGCAAAATGCTACAGATAAACCTTAGAAGTAGAGAAATCCCTGTCAATGGTGACTCCTTTGACCTGTAGCTCCCCCTTGAAATACTTCTAAGATGGAAAGAACGATTGCAAAAAGCCTCAGTGTTGCCTGGATCCTTTCGCTATGAGGAAAATAGTGAAACTAAGACCTACCCAGACTCTGAGAGGGTTGCCCAGCCTCCCCACTGACAGACAGACCTTTCTGAAGTCAGCTGACTGGTCAGAGAGAAGTCACGAATCACAAAAGGAATTGCATTTCCAAAGAGGGCCCTACCCTGCAGGTTCAGGCCACCTAGCCTTCCACTTACAAAGATCAACATTGTTCATGTCCGGTTCTTATGAGAATCAAGAGCAGAACGTGATAAAGCGTAGCCTGCTCGAGGACAGGGAGGGGCTTCTGGAATGAAAAATGTCATCGCCACATCCATGCTCAGTGGAGACACGGAGCAGGGAGGCAGTTTCTGGCACTGAATGGGAAATTAGGTCACCAGCGTGAGGAATTCTTGCAGAACAGAAGAAAACATAAGGATGGGAAAATTCTGAGACGAGACAGAGAACCAATGCAAGACTTGAGTAGAGGAGCAGCAGCAATCAAAAGATGACAAAGGAAAATACAGAAGGCTCCTGACCAATAATGGTTAGACTTACAGTTGTTTGGTTTGTAAAAGCTGCACATGTGTTTATTTATCTGGCTGTGTTGGGACTTAGTTGCAGCACTCGGGCTCTCCCTTATGTCGTGACAGGTCTTGTGTTGTGGTGCAGGGATTCTCTAGTTGTGTCTCAAGGACTCAGTAGTTGCGGTGCAAAGGGTTAGTCGCTCCACAGCAGCAGGTGGGATCTTCCGGGACCTAGGGACTGAACCAGTGTCCCTTGCATTGCAAGGCGGATTCTTAACCACCAGACCACCAGGGAAATCCTAGACTTACTGTTTTTTTACTTTATGATGGTACAAAAATCGATACATATGTAGTGGACTTTGTACTTCAGATCTTGACTTTTGATCTTTTCCTGGGCTAGTGATGTGTGGAAGGGTCCTCTTGTGACGCTAGGAAGTGGTAGCAGCCACAGCTCCAAGTCAGCCATGCAATCATGAACAACTGCTATACTTAACAGCTGTGCTGTACCCATCCAACCATTCTGCAATACATCATCCATTAAATTTCAGGAGTTATGCACTCCTTTTATCATAAAATTTACTTTGTGTTAAAAGATCTTGCCCGACTGTAGGTTAATGTAAGTATTCCAAGAGTGTTTAAGGTAGGTGAGGCCAAGCTAGGATGTTCGGTAGGTTAAGTGTATTAAACGCATTTTTGACTAAATGATATTTTCAACTTATGATGGATTTATCTGGACTAACCTTATCATAAAATGAGGAAGAGCTGTACCCTGGACATGCAGACTTGAGGCTTTACTGCCTCGAGTAATGAGGCAGTAATGAGGATATGGGGAGTTCTCTGATTCCCTGGTGGTTCAGGTGGTAAAGAATCTGTCTGCAGTGCAGGAGACCAGAGTTCAATCCTTGGGTCAGGGGGATCACTTGAAGAAGGAAATGGCAACCCACCCCAGTATTCTTGGGGAATCCCAAGGACAGAGGAGCCTGGCAGATTCGGTTGGTCCTGTGCATCCGATGCAGAGTCGTGTCTCACTTTTTGCATCCATGGGGTTGCAAAGAGTTGGACACAACTGAGACACTTAACACTTTCACTGTCATGAGGAATTCTAGTTGGATGAATACATGAAAGCTCAGTTACTCAGTCACGACCAACTCTTTGTGACCCTATGGTCTGTAGCCTGCCCGGCCCCTCTCTCCATGGGTTTTCCAGGCACAAATACTGGAGTGGGTTGCCATGTCCTTCTCCAGGAGAATGTCCTGAGCCAGGGATTGAACCCGAGTCTCCTGCAATAGCAGGTGGATTTTTTATCTCTGAGTCACCTGGGAAGCCCCAGTTGGATGAATTCCTGGACCTAATTGCTAGCTGCTAGACAGAAGTTGGGGAAGGTCCATGATTTGAAGGAGAATTCTCTCTATATGTTTGCCAAGACTCAACAGGCAAACATTTAACATGCTTGTTTAAAAGAATGCATACACATCAGTAGACAAATGAGCAACAAATATGAGCAGAAGGCTCAAGAGAAATATAAATATCTAATAAACAATAAAAATTACACAAGCCATTTTTTAATGCAAATATTAAACCCCAGGAAATTCCTACAAATTGGCAAGTGTTTTTAAATTGAGTACTCCCAGTCTGACCAGTACTGACCATGTGGAGAGAGATGAGCCATCTCATACTCGGCGGCAGTCTCTCTCCCCTTACTCAGAATTTCTGAAAAGAAGTTTAGCAAGATGTGCAAAAGCACACAAAATAATGAAGCCAGTAGTTTTCCTTTCTAATAATTTACCTTAAAAATGTGTCCAAAACTTAAAAAAAGATAATCATCATATAAATGTGAAAAAAAGTATCCAAAACTTGCAGCCAAGATCTACAAAGATGATCACAATATATTGATTCTATCATAAATTTTTTTAAAATCTCTGTTACTATGCAGCTATGATAAATGGCATTTTCAGAGTGCTAATGACCAAGTAAAATACTTTTGATATAATCTAAATAAAGAAGATACAAAATTGAATTTACATTATATGAAGAAATAGAAGAAAAACACAAAGTTAGCCAAAAATTAACCAAAGTATAAATGATATTATCCTCTGTTAATTTTTTATTTTTACACTGTTAGTATACTAAAATATAATATTTCTACGAAATGCATTAATTCTAAAATTTATTGTGTCTATTTATAGCCATTCCCTCTCTAGGAGATTTTCCCGACCCAGAGATCAAACTCAGATCTCCTGCATTGCAGGCAGATTTTTTACCATCTGAACCACTAGGGAAGTCCATATATTTATAAACATATGAAATAAAAGTTAAATTACTATAAGCCTTGTAGTAGTACTTGTTCCGTTCTTCTCCAGTACTGACTCCTGATTCCCAGAGCAATCAGTTTTGATTTTTTTTTAAGCTGTTTTCTCATTCCCTGTTTCTAAATAATATGCTTACACTTTTGTTTCTTGAATTTTCTGATTTAGACATTATCTATTGGCTTCCAATTATTAAAAGAAAAAAGTAGTATTAAGTTAATACTATTTATACAGACACAAATATAAACAGTAAATATTAATTTAACCCAAAGTTGTGAACTAATCAATTTGGGAGCATGTGGTGGAGGTGAAGTATGAATGTGAGGGTGGAAGTATGAATGCTAAATTCTCCTTTTATGTAATTGCCTCCCCTATAAGCTTTGGATTTTCCTAGAGTTAATAATTTCCCCATTTATTTGTTCCCTTGGTTCCCTTATACCTACCACTAATTTAGTCCCAAATTTTCCTCAGAAAAATTCTCTAAAATTCTTCTTAGTACAAACAGACTCACGGTAATCTGTCTGCTCCGTTCTGTTTCTGCTCATATACTTCCAGGAAGCCTTCAGCTCCTATCTAGACAGCTAGATCTCTGTGCCTGCTACCCCACTGCCAACTGAGGGTTCCCCATCACTGTTTTCCTAGCGACTGCCTTTGCCTGTCTCCTGGTGTGGAGCCCTTGTTTCTTGCATCCCATGCCTTCCATGTTTATTTTGTTTGTTTTGGTTTCGTTTGGAGGGAGTGGATTTCCTGGGGGAGTTGTTTTGTTTTGGAGATTATTTTGTCCTTTTTGTTGTTTATACTCCTTTTGGTGGGGTGCATCCTCTAGCATCTTTCTGAGAAAGAGTCTATGGAAGATATAGTTTCTGAGACCTTACATATATGAATGCAAGTTTATCCCATTCTCCAGTTGACAGGTCAATAAACTATAGCCCATGGGCCAAATTTGGTCTGTAGCTTGTTTTCTTGTGAGCTAAAAAGGAGAAGGCAATGGCACCCCACTCCAGTACTCTTGCCTGGAAAATGCCGTGGGCGGAGGAGCCCGGTAGGCTGCAGTCCATGGGGTCGTTAAGAGTCAGACACGACTGAGCGACTTCACTCTCGCTTTTCACTTTCATGCACTGAAGAAGGAAATGGCAACCCACTCCAGTGTTCTTGCCTGGAGAATCCCAAGGTCAGGGGAGCCTGGTGGGCTGCTGTCTATGGGGTAGCACAGAGTTGGACACGACTGAGGTGACTAGCCGCAAAAGTGATCTTTTTACATTTTAAAGAGGTGTTTTAAAAAAGGAATGTGCCACCAAGACTATATGTGGCCCACAAAGCCTAAACTATTAAATATCTGTCCCTTAATATAAAAAGTTTGCCAGCCCCATCCTAACTGATTGGTTGCTTGACCAAATAAGGAACTCCATGCTGGAAATACTTTTCCTTTGAAGACTTTGCTTCATTGTCTCTTGGATCCCAGAATTGCTGTAGAGAGGTCCAGTGCTGCCCTAGTCCTGTGTAGTCAGTCTCTTATTTTCTCTCTGGGAACTCTTAGAATCTTCTCTTTAAACCTGGTAATCTGAAATTTTACACTGGTCTGCCAGTGTGTGGAACTTCTTTTTTTCAAAGTGCTAAGCACTTAGAGAGCCTTAGACTCTGAAAACTTCTCAGACTCCTAGTCTGGGAAGATATTTGTATTATTCCTTTGATGTTTTTCTTCCTCTGTTCTCTCTTTTAGGGATTTCTATTAGTTAGACGCTGGACCTTCCAGATCTTTTAAATTTATCTTCTTTTTAACATTAAAATTTGTATGCTGGACCTTCCAGATCTTTTAAATTTATCTTCTTTTTAACATTAAAATTTGTACCAATTAACATTAAGATTTGTACCGTTAAGTTACCAAGGTACCTACCAGTTCTTCTAAATTATTTTGTTGCTGCTGTCATCCACCAGAATGTAAGCTCCTTGAAGACAAAAACTAGTCTGCCTCATCCCTACTGTATTTCCCCAGCACCCAGCCCAGCACCTGGCATGTGATAGGCAGTTGGTGAATATTGTCAACTGAGCGTTTTTTTTTTATTGGGATATAGTTGCTTTACAATGTTGCATTAGTTTCTGCTGTACAAGCAAGTGAATCAATATGTATACACACATTCTTCTCCCTCTTGGAGCTCCCTTCCACTCCCCCCTCTCCCCACATTCTACCCATTTGGGTCATCACAGAGGACCTCGTGTATCATGTATAGTGAGCTCCCTGCGCTGCACAGTATTCTACCAGCTGTTTTATACATAGCAGCGCACATATGTCAATCTCAATCTCCCAATTCATCCACCGCCCACATCCACATGTTCGTTCTGTACGTCTGCATCTCTATTCCTGCCCCACAACTAGGTTCATCTGTCCCACATGACCCAGCAATCTCACTACTGAGCATATCTGCTGAGAAAACCATAATTCAAAAAGACATATGCAGCCCAGTGTTCACTGCAGCACTATTTACAGTAGCCAAGATCTGGAAGCAACCTAGATGTCCATAAACAGATGGATGGATGAAGAAAATGTGGTACATATACACAATGGAATATTACTCAGCCATAAAGGGAACAGTATTGGGTTGTTTGTAGTTTCACAGATGGACCTAGCACCTGTTATACAGAGTGAGGTAAGTCAGACTGAGTATTTTAACTTCTAAGAGCTTTGTCCTGTTCTCTGATTGTTCCTTTATAAAATATCCCATTCTTGTTTCATGGATGGGATATCACCCCTTGTTTTCTGAAAACATTATTTGAAGATTTTTGAAGTTACCTTTTGCTTTCTGCCCTGTCTTTATGTCCTCCAAGTTCCTTTCCTCCTGACAGCTATTTTGGTCTCTGTCTTTCATGATCAGCACCTTTCTAAACCTGATCTCTCCCTGGGCTGTCCACTCCCATCTGCAGATCAGGCCCTAAGTGTCATCTGGAAGCTATGGGTATAGGGCGAAGCTGGTGGTCTTCATGGTATATATCCAGCCCCCATGTCCAAGACCCCAGAATGTGTCTGTAGGTGTCCAGAGAAATGGCTCCAATCTGGTATTCTGGGAGCCAGACTTGGCCCTCCTGTCTTAAGGATGGTAATTCTTCCTCCACTCAGCTATGCCCAGGAGTCAGAGGTCTCTCTGGTCCAACCTGGCAGAAAGCAGAAATCTGGTTTTTTGCCAGGATGGGAGAATAAGGTAATCAGTTGGGTCCAAGGGCTCCTTAGACAGACTCCCAGCCAGTCCTGTGTTCAGGCCCTCTGGCACCCTCACTGGGAGGTTGTTGGCTCCTCTGGGCTTGTGCCATGCATGGCAGTCTGCACCTTACTGTCTCCCCTGCCTGCAGACTCTGCCAGCTCTGGTACCCTTGTTCATCAGTTCACCAGCTTCCAAAATTGTGTTGACCTTTCCTATTGCTGTTTCTTTCCCTACTCTCTTTCCTTGTGATTTCATACTTCTTTTATTCCTTTACTGCCATTTTGTTAAGAGTTCCAGAGTAAGTGGAGATAAGCAAGGAATTCTTTCTGCCGTGTTAAACACGTAGCCACTTGTTACTATGATAACCCCAAGGTAAGGAAAGGATAGCTTCGTACTAAGTGATGTGCTGGCCATGTTACCCAGAATAAAATGACAGGTTCACATCCTTGAGGAGCTCTCAACTACATGCACGGGAAATACAAAGACGAACAGATAATGTCCATAGAAGTGCTGTAATAGAGGTGTGTCTGGGCCACAGTGAGGTCACTGGAAAAGTACCTCCATCTAACAGGAGGGAGTGCGTGACTGCATGTGTGCTAAGCTGCTTCAGTTGCATCTGACTCTTTGTGATCCTATGGACTGTAGTCCACCAGGCTCTTCTACCCATGGGATTTTCCAGGCAAAAATACTGGAGTAGGTTGCCATGCTCTCTTCCGGGGATCTTCCTAACCCAGGGATTGAACCCATGGTTTTTATGACTCCTGCATTGGCAGGCAGGATCTTTACCACTCGCGCTGCCTGGGAAACCCAACAAGAGGGAGAGAGGGGATCACATTAGAGACAACACAGGGATTGTAGGATTATGGGGAAGGATAAACACTTAAATTCATAACCATTTAGCAGGCAAGATGGAGTTTTAGCTCAAATTGTTATTTTTATTGACTCTTCTCTCCTGGGAACTATAACAAAGCTTTGATTTCTCAGTATATAACCTCCCCTGTCAAAATGAGATAAGCCACTCCAGGTGACACCTGAGTGTCCAAGATGCTCAGCAGAGCTGCCTGGAGGAGCCCCTGGCCTCCCACCCTCTGAAAAACAGAGATTAAGGTGAAGATTAAATGGATGTAAATTTCCCAAGAGAGTTGACACCCAATAGGAGTTAGTTCTCCTAGCCCCCATTTCTTTTAAAGAGGAAAAGAGAAAGAACTAATACCCTCCATGTGTAATGTGAGACTCATGTGCAGAATCACAACTTCCTTTCCTTTCTGTAACACTCGACTTGTTCTAAACCACCATGTCCATGAATTATTAAAAAAAAAAATGCCACTTTAAGGTAACTGTCTTCTGATTTTAAACTTATTTTCTTATAGGTCAGTTTGCAATCAAGTTTATATTTTCCTGCCTATTTTTCCAAGAGTGAGTTAAGCATTTGAGATGGCTTATCATCCTGGCATCTGAATGCCCTTCAGCTGAGGGATCTGCCCTTGACCATGGGCGTCAGCCTCTGTCCTCTCTGCCTCCACTTTTGAAGCCTTCTTGGCTTCTCTTGGCTCAGGCACTACTGCTTCTATCTGGGCCCACGCTGGGCTCTCCGTGGTGCTGCCAGTGCCATGGCCCCTGGCTTTAGGCTGCATACCTGTACCCTGTACCCCCACCTGGGATCGCTCCTGACCTTAATTCTCAGCACCCCATCCCTCGAGTACTCCTCTTGAGGAATCTTGGGGATTTTCATGGGCCTTTGCCATGTCCTCCTAAAGCTGATGGGAAACTCGGAAGGCAGGGGAGAAAGTATTTTCTGACACCATCTCTGCCTGCACTCACCACACTGCCATTTCCACTGTATTGGTGCCATTCTATGTTGGCACAGGGCAACGGGACCTGGTATCCTCCTAGAATTCCAGGTGGGAAGCACAATGCGTGTCTGTGTCTTCTGCAGTTTCCAAACCCAGCTGGACCTCTTCACTATGCCCTCCCCCCTCTAACAGACCCCAGACTTTGTGAAGCAAGGAAGGAAGGAAGCCTTCCTCAATTCAAAGCTAAACGCTCCATACACAGAACTTACCGCCCAGGCTCTTCTCTGCCCTGTTCCTGCCCTCTTCCTCCACCCACCCACTCTCAGCCCAGAAAGGGTCTTCCCTTTTTATTCCCTCTCCTTTTTCCTGATACTACAATTTATTTTTTAATTTTTTGTGTGGCATATTTTAAACTTTTTTTTTCTAGTGGAGTACAGCTGATTAACAATATTGTGATAGTTTCAGGTGCACAGCAAAGTGACTCAGCCAGACATATACATGTACACCCTCCCATTCAGGCTGCCACATAACACTGAGCAGAGTTCCCTGGACTATGCAGTAGGTACTTTCAACTAAGAAGACATAACAGTCCTAAATGTGTGCACACCAAAACCTGAGTCTCAAAATACATGAAGCAAAAACTGGCAAGAGCCGAGAAGCAAAATAAGCAAATTCACCATCATAGTTAGGACTTCAATACTCCACTTGCTAGACAGAAAATCAGCAAGGATATAAGAGAACTGAACTAACACCATCAACTAACAGGATCTAATTCATGTGCATGTAACTCTCCACCAATAACAGCAGAATACACATTTTTTTCAAAGACTCATAGGACAGTCACTAAAACAGGCCATATTCTGAGCCATAAAACAAACTTCAACAACTTTTAAAGAAATGAAATCACTTGGATTACAGTCTATGGCCATAATGGAATCAAACTGAAATCAATAAAACAACAGGAAAATATTAAAACAATTGGATATTAAGCATACTGCTAAATAATCCTTGGGTCAAAGAGAAAATCTCAAAAGAAATTTTTAAAAACATAGAACTGAGTGAAAATGAAAATATATCATATTCGAATATGGCAAATCACTAGATTGTACACCTAAAAATGGTTAAAATGGTCAATGTTATGTATATTTTACCACCGCAAAAAAAAAAAAAGCAACCCCCAACAACAATAAACCTTGTTCTTTATCACAAAAAATTAGTAAAATATGGCAAATAACATAGGAGCTAAAGCAGTACAAGAAGGAAATTTACAACACTAAATGGTTATTTTAGGGGAAAAAAATCAAGAAATAGAAGGCATACGTATAGAAAAGAAGAAATAAAACTTTGCCTATTTGCACATGACATGGTTGTCTATGTAGACAATGCCAAGGAATCTAATTTTTTTTTAACTTCATAGAATAAGTGAGATAAAGATCAAGAGGGTTCACCTGGTGGTCTGGTGGTAGAGAATCTGCATGCCAATGCAGGAGACATAGATTCCATCTCCGGTCCAGGAAGATCCCACATGCCACAGGGCAGCTAAGCCTTTGTGCTACAAGTACTGAGCCTGCATTCTAGATCTTGTGAGCTGAGCCACAACTCCTGAGCCTGTGTGCCACAACTGCTGAAGTCTGCACACCCTAAAGCCAGTGCTCTGCAACAAGAGAAGACTCAGCAATGAGAAGCCGGTGCACCACAGTGAAAAGTAGCCCCACTTACTGCAACCAGAGGAAGGCCACGCCTAGCAGTGAAGAGTCGGTGAACCGCAGTGAAGACCCAGCACAGCCAAAACAAGTAAATCTTTTTAAAAAATGACCAAGTCAACCACATTTATGTGTACTAATAACAAACATGTGGAAGCCAAAATTTAAAACAGAATACCATTTACAGTTGATCTAAAGAAAATGAAATACTTAGGTATAACTCAACAAAGTATTTATATAATTTTCAAAATTATCAAATACTGACGAAAGAAATCAAGGAAGACCAAGACAAATGGAGATGTTTACATGGCTGTAGATTGGAAGACTCAAAAAATAAGGAAATAATTCAGTGAATGATATGGAATCAGACTAGAGAGAGAGAAATACAAACTTAGTGAACTGGAATATAGATCAGATGAAATTATCAAGAATGGAGTGAAGAGATAAAGAGACTGTTTCTAATTGTAGGAAAGAGGGTAAGGGACATGGGAGCTATATATACACAATCAGCTAGAAGAGGGCAGAGCACAGGGGACAGAGGCATTTTCTGAAGAGATAATAACTAAGCATTTTCCAGGTCTAATAAAAAAGATACCAATGCCCAGATTTAAGAGATCTGTAGATCCCAAAGCAGGGTAAACAGAAATCCCCTGTGTAGTCAAAGGAAATATTAAAAGCAACCAGAAAAATACAGGTTACCTTCACAGAAATGGCAGTTAGATTATAGACGGTTCCATAACAGCATCAGTTAAAAGTCAAAAAACAGCAGAACCTTCACTTCAAAGGACTAATGATAGCCAAACCAATTAGTTCATACACAGTGCAAGAATATTTTGGGGAAGAGAGTAGTATCTTGAAAATGTCTTTTCAGGCAGGAAGTCACTAACTTAAGAAAATTCAACAAGATATATTCTGTCAGAAGGAGAGTGATTTCCAGAAAGCAGGTCTCATATGCAAAGAGAAATGGAGTGCAAAGAAAATGTCAAATACATGGGTAAATGTAGATGAGCATTAGTTGTATAAAACAGAATAATAAGTTCTAATAGGCTAAGGGGAAACAGTAGGCTTAAAATATGTACAACACTAGCATGGACAGAGCTCTGCAGCCCTCATGTGACTCAGGAAGAGGGGAAAGGTCTTTATTTACTTTGGATGTGAGACTACATTTAATTCCAATCCAGGAGGAAAAATAAAAGCCCAAACACAAGCAGGACAAGAGGTGGGGGGCAGGGAACAGAACATAAATTATGTGACAAGAAGGAAAATACGTGATGGTAGCTTTAAACTTAAGTCTGTTAGCATTCACATTGAATGTAAATTAACGTAGTCCAAGCAAGAGTCAATAACTGTCAAGCTTGACCCCCCCAAAATTATTTTTAATCCAGCTATAGGCTATTTACAAAAGACTTGCCTAAAACAAAAGTATAGAAAGGTTGAATGTAAAAAGGTAAAAAAAAAAAAAAAATACATGACATGCATATATTAATCAAAATAAAACTATTGGGGACTTTCCTGGTGGTCCAGTGGTTAAGACTCTGTGCTTCCGATGCAGGGTGTGCAAGTTCAATCCCTGGTTGGAGAACTAGGATCCCACATGCTGTACAGTGTGATCAAATAATAATAATTTTAAAATAAGTTAAACTATTGAGGCTAGGGCCTATATTACTATCAAGCATATAAACTTTAAGTAAAAAGGATTACTACAGAGAGAGACTTGATTCACAGATATGTTAGAATCACAAGTATATAGGCACCTAAATAACATATCCTCAAAATATATGAAACACAAGTTAAAAGAACTAAAAAGAAAAAATGGAAAAATTCACAATCATAGTGGGAGATTTTAACATGCCTCTCTTAGTAAGTAATACAACAGGCAAAAAAATAAGAACATAGGTTTTAAAAAAGCAATTGGCAGTACTGAGTAGTTGGACAGAAGATCACACAGCAGTCATAGAATACATATTTTTTAGGTACTCGTGAAACATTGACTAAAACTGATCATTTCCTAGGACATAAAGCAAGTATCAACACATTTCAGAGGACTAAAATCAATAGAGTATGTTCGTCAGAGTTGCAACTAAGCCAGAAATCAGTAACAAAAAGATTAGCAAAAATCTCAATATGTTTATTTGGGTAATTACAAAAAATACTTGTAAATAATTCATGGATCAGAAAAGGTATAAAAATGGGAAGTATTCTGAACTAAATGATCATGAAAAATTTACATGCAAGTAAGAAGTAAATGCAAGCAAAGTCATGCTTTTAGTATACAAGTAAAATCATGCTTATAGGGAAATTTTATAGCCAGAGCTATATAGGCCTTCCTAACTGTATTAGGAAAATAGACAAATGGCAAATTAGTTAGTTGCACATCTATCACCATTAGAAAAAGAGCAGCAAACTAGCACCAAGAAAGTAGGAGAATGGGATTAATAAAAATAAGAACAGAAACTGATGAAATGGAAAACAAACATTCAGCAGAGAAGTTCAATATAGCCAAAGGTTGGCCCTTTGAAAAGACTAATAAGATTACAAGCCTCTGGCAAGACTGAGCAAGGAAAAAGAATGGAAACACAACCAACATTAGGAATGAAAAGAACATCCCTGCAGATGGTATCGACACTCAACAGATAAGAGAATATTGGGAACAACCTTATGCCAGGACATTTCAAATTTTAGATAAAATGGACAGAATCCTAGAAAGATGAAAGTTGCCAAAAATTATAATGAAGAAATTAAAATCTGAATTATTTTACAGCCATTAAAGAAATTAAATCAGTAGTCAAAAAAAAAAAAAAATCACACAAATTAAGCTCCAGCCTCACAAGACTTCACCAGTGGCTTCTACCAAACACTTAAGGGGAAAATATTATTCCAAACCCATACAGTCTTTTTTAGAGCATAGGAAAAGGGAACTTCTAACAGCTTTTATAAGGCTATCATAACCTTGATATCAAAACCTGATTAGAACATTAACAGAAAATTGTAGACTTCTTTTGCTTCCTAAAAAATATTACCAGAGTAAATCCATCAGCACATCACAAAGATAATATATCTTGACCTAACTGTTTATCTCAGGAATGCAATGTTAAAGATTAGAAAGTTAATCAATGCAAGGCACTATATTAACTGACCAAAGGAGAAAAACCACATAGTCATTTCAAGAGTTGCAAAGAATTCATTTATGACGAAAGCTCTTAAACTATGAATAGCTGAGAATATATTTTTTATTTTATTATGGTGACAGTGATTTATAACATTATGCACGTTTCATGTGTACAGCATTATATTTTTACTCCTGTATACCCTCCCCAGACTTCCCAGGTCACACTGGTGGTAAAGAACCTGCCTGCCAATGCAGGAGACAGAAGAGATGCAGATTTGATCCCTGAATTGGGAAGGTACCTGGAGGGTATGGCAGCCCACTCCAGTATCGTTGCCTAGAGCATCCCATGGACAGAGGAGCCTGATGGGCCACGGTCCATGGCGTCACAAAGAGTTGGACACGACTGAGGCGACTTAGCACACACGCATGCGTACCATCACCGTCAAAGATTTAGTTCCCAGCCGTCACCAAACCACTGACCTCCTTTACCCGTTTCACCTTCCCTCCACCCCTCCCACTCTGGGGATCACTACCCTGTTCTCTGTGTTTCTTTTCATTGGGTTTGTTCATTTGTTTTGTTTTTTAGTTTATTTTTTATATTCCACATATGAGTGAAATCATACAGTATTCGTCTTTCTTCTGACTTATTTCATTTAGCATATTACCCTCAAGGTCCATCCATGTTGTAACAAATGGCAAGATTTCATCTCTTCGTGACTGAGTTGTATTCCATTGTAAGCATGTATGTGTGTATTTGTACATGTATGTATATGGGCTTCCCTAACCACAACTTCTTTATCCATTCATCTGATTAAGAACATATCTTGGCTGTTGTAAACAGTGCTGCAGTGAACATAGAGGGTGTATATCTTTTGAATTAGTATTTTTTTGTATTCTCTGGATAAATATCCAGAAGTAGAATAGCTGGATCCTATGGTAGTTCTATTCTTAATTTTTTTTTTGAGGGATCTCCATACTGTCTTCTCCACCAAGAGTGGGAGAGGGTTCCCTTTTCTCCAGATCCTCTCTCACACTGATTTCTTGCCTTTTTGACAATAGCCGTTCTGACAACATGAGGTAATATCTCACTGTGGCTTTGAATTGCACGTCCCTGATGGCTAGTTATGTTGAGCTTCTTTTCATGTGTCTAATGGTCTTCTGTATGTATTCTTTAGAAAAATGTGCACCCGCCTCCTCTGCTCATTTTTAAGTTGGGATTTTGTTGTTATTGTTGTTGAGTTGTCTGTGTTCTTTATATATTTTGGACATGAAACATCTCTTTTAAAATAGCATATATGTCACGACAGACCATGCTAGGCTGAAGAAACAAACCGCGCAAGTCGAGGAGCTTAATAGACTAAGGTTTATCTCTCACCAGATAAATCCCGCGTAGGTTCGGAAGATCTGCAGGATAGTTTCCTCCCAAGCTCAGGAAGGAATCCCTGTGTCTCAGGGATCCTGGTAGGTCCCATAGACTTTGCTGTCTTAGTAGCAGCTTCCAGACCCACTATGAAGAGCTGGAGGGTCCTGCACGGGTTTCTATGGCCACGTCGACATGGTGCGCACATCAATTCCACCCGCATCCCATGGCTCAGTCTCTTCAGTTATGTCCAATTCTGCAAGCCTGTGGACTGAACCCACCAGGCTCCCCTGTCCATGGGATTCTCCAGGCAAGAGTACTTAAGTGGGTGGCCATGCCCTCCTCTAGGGGATCCTCCCTACCTAAGGATCAAACCCACACCTCCTGCATCTCCTGCGTTGCAGGCAGATTCTTTACCAGCTGAGCCATCAGGGACTATAACTCAGTCAAATCACAAAAAAACCCAACCTAATTTCAAGAGAAACAGAAATATTAGCTTCCTATAAGCTCTGAAAGAGGACAAATAAAAATGGGTCCTAATGAACACATAGCATATTCTCTGCCACACGTGAGAAAGGATATCCACAGAAAACTTAGAGCAAACATCGTATGTAATAACAAAGCTTGGAAGTTTTTCCTCTGGTAGTGGGCATAATACAGGATACCTGCTAATACCATCTTTATTCAGCATAATATTAGAGGTCTTAAACAGTGGTACAAGAAAAATAAAGTGTAAAAGAATTGAAAATGAAACAGTAAAACTGTTGGTATTTTGGACATAGAAGATTAAGACTCTGAAGGTAAACCATTAGAATTAATGAGAGAGTTTAGCAAGCTTACCAGATACACATTCAGGATACCTAAATCAGTTATGTTTCTGCATATCAACAAGGAGAAAAAAAAGTATTTTTAGAAGTATTGTTTATCATAGCATCAAAAAATATCAAGAATCTAGAAATAAATCTTACAAAAGACGTGTTAAGTGCTGTACAAGAAAAATTGTAAGACTTTGTTTAGAAAGATTTAGGAAGACCTAAACAAATGGAAAGATAAACCATGCTCATGTAATGGAAGGCTCAATATTATAAAAAGGTCAATTCTCCCTAAATTGAATTATAGATTTAACCCAATTCCTATCAAATTTCAACAGGTTTTGGGGGCTGTTTCATCTTTGTGGACCTTAACAAATGCTTTCCAAAATTTACGTGGAAAGTACAGGGTCAAGAATTGCTGAAACACTGGAAGAATGAGTTAGGAAGATTTTCTTAATCACATTAAGAAGTGTACTAAAGCTCTGTTAAACAAGGCAGTGTGACGTTGTCTAGGGACAGTAAATAGTAAATAGAACCACAGAACATAACGGAGCGGAGAAAGCAGCTGGTTCACAGATGGACACTAGGAACCCCACGTGGTGAGACCACACAGCAGCGGGGCAGAGGGTCTTTTTGGTAAATGATGCTGGAGTAACTATCCAAATGGAAAATACTGTTAATAGGACACCCGTCATGTGCAAAGACACCAGTGTGAAAAACAAAACTATAACACTTTATGAGATGATACAGGAAAATACCTTTACAACACAGAATGCACTAGCCATAAAGGAAAAAACCTAACAACCCAGCTACATAAAAATTCAGGACATTCGTTTTCAAAGGACTCCACAAAAAGAACAATAAGACAAGTGAGAGAAGTTATTTAGGACACATATAACCAACCATCAAAGGGCCAATATTTGAAATAATGAAGAACTTTACAAATCAATGACAAAAAGGCAGAAACCTGAAATAAACGCAAAAGATTTAAAGAGGCACTTCACAAAAAATTAAGCTTGAATGCTTAATAATGTATATGAATAAATGCTCAGGCTCATTGGTAAGCAGAAAAAGGAACATTAAAATCATGATGAGCCATAACTATACATCCATCAGATGGGAAAATCTTGACAATAACCCTGTATGGTTATTTGCTCGATGGTGTGGAGCAAATGAAATGCTCATACACTGCTGATTGGAGAGTAAATATCTATAACCGCTTTAGAAGATTGTTTGGCATTATCTAGTAAAGCTGCAAATACATCTATCCAGTGGTTTAGCAGTTTCACTCTTAGGAAGGGTACATATCCTAAGAAATATATGCTTGTGCACACAGACTTGTGCGAGCATTTTCATAGCAGCATTGTTGGTAATTGTCTAAAGCCAGAATCAAATGAAATCTATCAACAATAAGACAGTTCAATTATTTGGTATATAATCATGCAATGGAATATTATGTAGCAATAAAACTGGTTGGACTACATGAATTTTATTAACAAAACGAAAAAGCCTTATTGAAAGAACAATTCAGTATGATTCCATTTTTTTTAAGTTTCAAAAGCAGGCAAAAATCTTTGTTTTTTTCAGGCTGCATAAGTACATGGTAAAGTTATAAAGGAAAGCAAGAGAATTATGAAAAAGGGAGAATTGCTGTTGACCTTTGTTCAGTCGCTCAGTTGTGTCCAACTCTGTGACCCCATGGACTGCAGCGTGCTATTTCCTGTCCTTCACCATCTCCCAGAGCTTGCTCAAACCCATGTCCATTGAGCCGATGATGCCATCCAGCCACCTCATCCTCTGTCATCCCTTTCTCCTCCCGCCCTCAATCTTTCCCAGCATCAGGGCCTTTTCCAATGAGTCAGCTCTCCGCATTAGGTGCTTATGTGCACAGGGAGAAAAGTGAGAATAGTGATTAGCTTTCATCAGTGTCGGGGTGGTGATAAGGAACTTCTGTATCTTAACCTGCGCGAGGATTAGAACAGGATGTACTTTATAACTATTTGTAAAACTGTATTTTTTATGCTGTTTTATGTGCATGTTTATATCTTATAATACAATTTTTAATATATCATGTGAAGTGAAGTTTCTCAGTCATGTCCAACTCTTTGCGACCCCATAGACTGTAGCGTACCAGGCTCCTCTGTCCATGGGATTTTCCAGGCAATAGTACTGGAGTGGATTGCCATTTCCTTCTCCAGGGGATCTTCCCAACCCAAGGCTCGAACCCGGGTCTCCCACATTGTCGACAGATGATTTACCATTTGAGCCACCAGTATTAAGTTAAAATATGAGCTCCCCTCATAGATATTATATTTCATCCTTCCCACAAGGTGCTGCCAAGCAGCTATTATCCCATTTTACAGAAAGGAAAACTGAAGCTCACTTGACTCAGCATTTTATTCTTTCAAATATCTTGGTAACTTGCCTAAGGCCTCCTAGCGAGTGATGGAACTAGAGCTCCCACCCGAGTCCCATTCAGAGTCTCTCTGAGCCCCATTCATGCTCTTTCCACGATGGTTCCCTATAGCGTCTACAGTTCACTGCAGCTCTAAATCTGTACCGCCCTGTTCTCCTGTCGCTGAGCCATGCAGCATTGTTCATAGATGGCCCACGTCATTGTCAAAGTGGGTCTTCCCTCCCCTAGCAGCACAGTCCTCCAAAGCCAGTGGTGGCCCTGTGCAGTCAGTTTGCATCCCCTCACCCACCCACCTGGCCCAGGGGACATGTCATCCCTTTGTCTTTGATCCACAGAATCTCCTACTTGAGCTAAGAAGCCATGTGTAGCTATTGTCCCACACGTGATTAGAGGAGGCCCACACAGGGGGAGTCACTGTATTCCCCTAACGCGTTCTGACCCTAACTGTCCACAGGGCCACCTGGGAGCCTTGGCCTCAGCCCGACCCTCCCAGCCCCCTCTCCGCTACTCCAGGGCATAGAAGACTCTGGAGAAGAGGCACATGTTGCCTAAGGCAGCACCTTGACCTGACCCAAGGGAGCTGACCTGCCCAGCAGAGAAAGCCAGTGTTTGTTCCCACTTGGGACGAGGCCCCAAGACTTTTAGTGCCTGCCTGGACTCCAGCAGCCAGGTGGCAAGCCCCCGTACCAGTAACACCCCTGCTCTCCCCTGCCTAGGCAGGTACCAGGTGATCGGGGGCATCATCTCTCCTGTCAATGACAAATACGGGAAGAAAGGCCTTGTGTCTGCCCGGCACCGTGTGGCCATGGCCCGGCTGGCCCTGCAGACGTCCGACTGGATCCGGGTGGACTCCTGGGAGAGCGAGCAGGCGCAGTGGATGGAGACAGTAAAGGTGCTGAGGTAACAGTGGGCATGCGCGCGTGGCATGGGCAGGGGCCCCGACCATGTCCGCAGAGCCCACGGGGTGGGAGGCACGGATGGAGGGTTGAGTGGGGCTTCAGCCAGATCCTTGCACCCAAGTCCTGCAAGTGTTTATCCTTAGAGCGAGAGAGACCGACACCTTCACCTTCTCAGAGAGACCCTGAGTAAACAAATCACAAACCACTACCCTTCAGGGTACTCTTTGTGGAAAAGCCCAGTCTCGATTCAGAAGGCTGAAGCATCCAGGGCCCAGGGCTACCACTCAGGAGCTGTCTCACATTAGACACACGATGACTTCTCCAGGACACATTTGTCACATGCAGTATGGGGACAGTATAACCTAACAAGGATCACAAAAATGTGAATCATTTTTCTGACCCAGAACCACATAATCGTACACAGTAAGTGAGACCTTTTATTACTGCCATCATCCACTAGGTTTGAAAATAGCATCTACGTAATGGGCCATCTTTTCTAATTGTACAAATTCTGGGTTCTCTAAATCTGGACTTTAAAAAGAACTGTGAATCTAGAGATAGTTACACAGGAATTTTTTTTTCTTTTAGAATTGCTACAGTGTTCAGCATAAGTAATGGAGCTGTTTAAAAGCCCCAGCAAGCCCTGTATATGACAGTCCATCTCTGACTTGTGTCTGGGAAACCTTCCTGGGAGTTTGCTAGGGAAACTCCACCTTCCTGGGAGTTTGCTAGGGAAACCCCACCTGCCCTGCCTACCAGAGGGGACTGAGAGGCGGGTCTGCCTGTCACTGATGACGGCCAGCTCGGCTGGAAGGGACTACAGACTGTGGGCTGTCTTTTGTTCATAAGGAAGCACTACACTTGTCAGAGACTAGACACACGGGGCCAGGCTGAAAAATTGGCAGGCCTGCCCATATTCGGTTTTTACTTTTTACTTCTCTTGAAAGTCACTTGGGAGAAAAAAATGTTTACCTTTAGCCAAAAAAAAAAAAAAAAGGTAAACATTTAGTTTCCATATCCTGTTCTTATTACTTACCCTTTATGGGGGAAAGAACCAGCTAGAAGCATTCAGTTACACTGCATCTTCAATATCTGTTGCCAAATTGAAGGAGAG